>SJYA01001806.1:382072-572460 GCA_006410615.1 Neotragus moschatus
TGGTGGTGGTGGTGGTGGTGGTGGTGGTGGTCTAGTCCCTAAGTCATGTCTGACTCTTGTGATCCCATGGACCTGTCAGGCTCCTCTGTCCATGGGATTCTCCTGGCAAGAATACTGGAGTGGGTTGCCATTTCCTTCTCCAGAGGATCTTCCCAACCCAGGAATCAAATCCAGGTCTCCTGCATTGCAGGCAGATGATTTACCAACTGAGATATGAGGGAAGACCAGTTATGGATGAGTCAAGTCAAACTCAGATTTTCATTAAAACATAATTTGAAGCATAACTTCAAGGTGCCTCCCTAGTTGTAGTAGCATCTGGGGAACAAACTGTTCAATAATAATAATTGTTCAAGTTGTCTTACGTGACTAAATATGAACCAATTGTTGTGGCAGCTTGCCAAATGTCCCTTGGGGCCAAATTTTGTCTTCTGGCTTGACCCCAAGATTTTCATGAATTCTAATGGAAGTTATGAATGAATTTCATAGAAAAAAATTATTTTCAAGTGAAATAAGGAGAAAATGAGAGCATTGTATTGATTGCTGCCTTTTTAGGGAAATAAACACACACTGATTACCTAAAATCTAACAGGGATTGACTAAGCATTGTCATTTCAGGTTGTATGATTAAGTAGCAATGAGACTCGGCATAGTAGCATTTGTTTTTATTCTGCTAAAATAAAACGGCTAAAATTTCAAGAGATAAATGTAGTGATCAAGGATTCATTCCACTGCACAATCACCATAAGTAGTGATGGATTTTCTCACTAGATTAGAAAATAAGAGGTTTTATTTTCAATACAACAATGTTAATAAATGTAACCCCTTTTGAGTTTTTCCAATATGCTAAACATTCTTCTGAGTTTTTATACATACCATCCAAAATAGATACTCAAACTGTTGCTTTTATAGATGAGGAAACCAAAGTACAAAAAGAAGGGATGTAGATTTCCCAAGGGCACATGGTAAGTGGGCAGTGGATATGGAATTTGAGCCCAGATAACATGCCTTTGAGTTCTTACTCTTAACCATAAAACTATCTCCCTAAATCAAGAAAATGTGTCACTCTTGAGGCTATTTTCCTGATTGTCGTATCAGCTGAAAGAGCCTGGGCACATTATTTCCCATTTCAGGCATCTATGCCTTTAGGAATTAATTGGTCACTATACCAAACTACTTGTAATTCCCCAGATATGTTTAATGAAAGTAATATGTTTGAAATATTTCCTCATATATTTTCCCTTCTCAGCAATTTAACAACTTTTCCTGTAGCCTTTTTTTCCCTTTAAGGCAAAGGTGAAGAACATAAAGAAAATAATAATAAAAACAATACAAAGAAAATCCTTCCTCGACAGGAAGGGCATAGCGGGTCTTTTTTGAACTAGGTGGGAGGGGGGGAGAGAGAGACAGAGATCGAGACAGGTAGATAGATACATAGGCTCATAACCAATTAGCCTTGAATGTCTTGCTCTGGATTCCTTTACTCACTTCAGTGAAGCCTGTCAAACAATAAAAAGAATGGTTTGGGATTATCCCAGAAATAGTTCCTCTGACCTCAGGACAATGGAATGAGAAAACCTAAATTAATTTGAGAGGTCCCGTGCCAACAGGAGAGCCTGAACCAAAAATGGCACAGCGGGGTAAAGAGCATGAAAGAGCTTGCCACGGAGCACTGCTTAATTCCTCATGACCTTCAAATGTCCTGAAAGAGATTCACAGGTTGCCACGGGGTGCTGTAGGAGTGTCAGCCAAGAGGACGTCACCGTGTGGGGCAAGTGAATCCCATAGCAAGTATTCTGAGGTGGACACTCTAAAATCTGACTAGAGAAGACTGAGTTGCGTTTCAAGGCGCTCAACATAGAATGGCTGAGTTTTCCAGAAGCCATACACTAGTTCATACAGAGAGAACTGCTGTAATTGCTGCTGGAAGATGTCCACAGAGCCCTCCAGAAGATGACATCTCCAGTGGAGATAAGTAACAGCCTGCAGAGAAGGACCACACAGAGGAAAGATATTCCTTCCTTCCCACAATGAGAGGACGCAAGTCTTCCCTGTGCCATCTGGAGGCCACCAGAGGAGAAACAAAGAAAGAAATCGTAAAGAGCTTCAAAATATCACAAGTTTCTTAAAAAAGACTATATTTCTCTCAAGGCAGGTGGCAGTGGTAATGACGCTTACGCTGTGCTTTGTCACTCAGCAGTGTCTGGCTCTATGTGACCCTTTAGCCTGTCAAGCTCCTCTGTCCATGGGATTTTCAGGCAAGAATACTGGAGTGGGTTGTCATTTCCTCTTCCAGGGCACCTTGGAATGACCCTAGGACTGAAGCTGCATCTCCTGTGTCTCCTAGAATAACAGTGGATTCTTTACCCACTGAGCCATCAGGTGGTTCTTGTATAATATTTCAAGTTTCAGTATTCTTTCTACTAATCAGTTAAAATGGTAAGGGAAGGGAGAGGAGTCTAGAGCAAGAAGAAATTAATTACTGAGAATCCTTAAAGTTACATTTTATGTGTACATTGTAGTTGAGGTGGGAACACTCCCATTGGTTGCAAGATAAATGCGTCCCTCCACACTAGCACACCACCAGACATGGCCAAGAGAGGCAAGGAACTGGAACTTTCAAACATGCAGCTTTGTTAACAAACCAGTCAACCTTATTTTTGCCATATTAATAAAATGAACTGGAAATTTTACATAGATACCCAGATTTACACTACTGAAACTCCTCAGGTCAGGCAACATCACTGCACCTGAACTTGTTGGATAAAATTAGGAATATCTGAACAAAAAAGCTACCAAGTATTGTAATCTAACCATTGTATGCATTCAGGAGATGGGAACTCAACTTGTAAAACTGCAGGGGATGTAGTCACCATCTCTTTTCCTAGTGACTCTGATAGCAATTGCCCAGCTGACCTTGGGAGTGATGGCCTGCTTGCTTCTTGGCTCACCTTTCCAAGTGCAAAATTCCTTGCAGCATAGGTAAGAGGAAGGGGAACTGCTACCTTGTATCCCATACTTAGGACTTAGTAATAAAAGATGAATAATTCTACATTGGTTAGTTTTCAATATTAGGAATGCTCTGTCTTTAAAATATCCGTTTCTTTTTCTTTATAAGATAATAACTTTGACAATCAAACTTTTAGTGTTTATTTAACAAACGTTGAGTGAAGTATAGTCATAGCCTTTTAGAGACTTAAATCTTGAGGTAGAGGTGGTTATTTTTGGTATATGCGTATTTGAAGTGAATATAGAGCCTGAAGTGCTGTTGAAAAAAATTACTGAGCTTTAACAAACTTAACGCATGACTTCATTGCAGTTGTACATCCAACAAAAACAAATATAGTTCCTAATTAATTCACCTTAGAATAGCAACTGTTTGTTCAAAATAAGCAGTTTAGGGAAAATTATAGATAATGGCTTCTAGACGTTTTAGTGTGTGGCTTTGTTATAATTTCAACCTTTATAAAGTTACTTTATTTTTTTTTAATGTTTTCCCAGGTTCTGTACTACGAATTTTTCTACAGTCATGCTCTTATTGTCTTATTTTGGTGTTATTCAGTGATTGTACCTAATGTCTTATCTCAGAAAGAATAATGTAATTAAAAAATTATTTTTAAACTCTTTGTTCATATGCTTTCTAATGTATATTTCTTATGCCCAGATATTTTTGGAGAAACTTTGAAATTAATTTCCCTGCAGTTTTCCTTCTTGGCCACTTTCATATTTAATTGTATCCACAATTCCCTCTTAAATTAAATTTAGCACTTTATGTAATTTCTGATAATATGTAGTCAGCCATGTAATCTGGAATTTTTCACTTAGTCAATATATCATATGTCAAATAATACCCACTGGGCTTCCCAGGTGCTGCTAGTAGTAAAGAACCTGTCTGCCAATGCAGGAAACAAAGAGACACAGGTTCAATCCCTGCATTGGGAAGATCCCCTGGAGGAGGGTATGGCAATCCACTCCAGTATTCCTGCCTGGAGAATGCCCATGGACAGAGGAGCCTGGGGGGAGTTCATAGCGTCATAAAGTCGGATACCTCTGAAGTGACTTAGCGTGCACACACACACAAATGTTTACCACCAGGAAATGCAAAAATGTATAAGACATTTCTTCCCTTAAATGAGGGATCATTCGCACACACATGCAAGAACTATCAATGCAAAGAATTATAGCATAAGCATCAGTTGTGTGAGAGGATTGGACAAAATTATCTCTAATATTTTTTAAGCTCTATAATCTTGAAATTATATCACTAAGTTCATGAACACGACATGCTCCAGCTGTTTTCAGTGGAGAGTGATCTTCTGGACAATATTCACCTAGATATCTCCCCACACAGGTTAGAAACTGATATTCTGTGTTGGACTACAGAGAGTATTTGGGCTAATACTGGAAGCTTCAGTTTTCTATTTTAACCTTGACTTAAACAGAAAGTTGTTTAACATTCAGGTGAATACAGAACAATGCAGATGACAAATTAAGGAGAAGAGATGCTTTGAATAAATGTTGCAGTATGAATGCATGAGAATAATGGTGAGGTGGTAGCTATTAGCTGAACCTGCTCCTGAGTCTCCTGCGTTGTTAGGCAGATTATTTACCACTTGAGCCACCTGGTAAGTTTTAGCCAGTAATCAGGGATCACTGAGGGAGAAGGCAATGGCACCCCACTCCAGTACTCTTGCCTGGAAAATCCCATGGGTGGAGGAGCCTGGTAGGCTGCCGTCCATGGGATCGCTAAGAGTTGGACATGACTGAACGACTTCAGTTTCACTTTTCACTTTCATACATTGAAGAAGGAAATGGCAACCCACTCCAGAGTTCTTGCCTGGACAATCCCAGGGACGGGGGAGCCTGACGGGCTGCTGTCTATGGGGTCGCACAGAGTTGGACACAACTGAAGTGACTTAGCAGCAGGGATCACTGAAGCCCAGGGTGAATGTTGGGAAAGCAGTGAAAATAAAGCTAAATGGGAGATAGTGCCAAATTACAAAGAGCTGTGAATACAGGGTAAGGAGTTTGCATTGTATCTTGTAAATCGACATCTCTGAGATTTGGGGGCATGCATTTTGAATTGGGCGGTCTGCTATTTTAAAATATTTGCTCAAGGAAAGAAATTGAGAAAAGTATCAGATATTTTGATAAAAGGGAAGTTCTGTCAGAATCCCACAAGGATCAAGGGAAGAATTAGAAGTTTGCAGGCTGCCTGTGGTATTTCAGTCTGTGTGGTTTCTAGCCAACTCTCCCAAATGAATGGGACGTGGCAGAGAAGAGGGACATGTTGAAAGCTTCTAATCATTCATATTCTCTTTAATCTGGGGCATTTGAAATGCAAGTAAGTGACTGGCATGGCAGCCCTCCCTGTGCATTTCAAATGTATGAGTCAACAACAATGGAGAGGAGGAAACCCACAAAAAATGTGGTAATGTGGTTTTATGATCCATCTGGCAAAGGCCTGTGATCAGCCTGCTGGAAAACCCACCTCTCGGCAATGTGGCACCTTTGGAGGTTTTTGAATAAGGGATGGGCATGATCAAAGTGGTTTAATCTGACTTTTAAGGATTGAAATATTGGAGTGGTTTAATCTGATTTTTAAGGAGTGAAATATTGGAATTGCAGAAACCAGTTGAGGAGTTATTTCAAGAGTTGAAGTAAGATGTGATAAAGGTCTGGACAAGGGGAAAAAACAGTCTAGAGAGGAAGGAGCTGATACAGACAACTTTAGAGAGACAATTGATATGACTTGACTAACTAGAGGCATCACTGTTCAACACATGTGGCTTTTCCTTTGAACAAAACAGACCTGGTGGGTTTCAATCTTAGGTCCAGTGTGACCCAGTGACATGGCTGTAAGCAAGTCATTTCATCTTCTTGGTCTTCACTTTCCTCATTTGTCAAAAAACAATAATAATATCTCACCTGCAATATTGTATGAATTAGAGAATATACAACTTGGTATCTAGAATAGAGATGGCAGTGATCATCATTTTTCATTAGTGCTGTATATGAGGAAAAAAGGGGAAGAAGAGATAGGGAAATGAGAGAGGAATGATATCTCACCCCAGGAACTGAGAGAATTGTGGTGCTATTGGCAGAAATGTTAGGCCAAAAGGTTGACTTCATTCAAATATATTACGTTAAATGATAATTTTCTTAATTTGCCTTTATTCAATAGCTAGCATAACTATGCATAGCCAAACAGTATATTCAGAATATGAATCAGATAGATTTCTCCAGAATAAAACAGGAAAAATAAACAGAATGGACGTTGGTGTCCTGAAGTAGCTGACAAGACTAAATGATTGAGAGGACTTCTCATTTCAGTGGAATATCCACTAGTTTACTCTGTATTTTACCCATATACCGAATGCTTAATGTGGGTTTAGCTGAACAGACAACGGGTTTTTAGATTGTACTTCATCAAATGACCTGTAGGAGTTATCACTGAAATGCAAGTACTTTAGGAGCAGATTGTTGGGCGGGTCCATGTTAAAAAATAGATATCAGAAAGCAGTTATTATGACTGTTGAGTCTAAAAATGAAAGGTTATAGAAAATCGTGTCTAAATAAGAAAGTGGGTAGAAGTCTGCTGCTACTGCTGCTAAGTCACTTCAGTCGTGTCCGACTTTTCGCAACCCGACGGACTGCAGCCCACCAGGCTCCTCCGTCCATGGGATTTTCCAGGCAAGAATACTGAAGTGGGGTGCCATTGCCTTCTCCAGTACCCATCTTAATTTGGGTNTAGAAAAAAATTAATACATCCTGTAAAATTAAAATAATTAATTTTAGCTTCATAGAAACTTCATCTTTAAACAGTAATTTAAGCATTTATATTATGTATACATAAACATTCTTCAACTTTTCTGTTTCACGAATCTGTTTTATTTTCAAAATCTGCCCTAAGATCTGTCTTTTATAGAAGATATTTTTAGTTAAGTTCTATTAAATCTCATCTCTATTCTTTCTCCCCAAATTATTTTTAGTAATTGAAGGTAATTCAAAATGATTAGTAATTATCATTTAATTGAGTTTTGGTTTCAGAATGCATTTCAACAACTCTATTGAATATACTGCTGAAGTTGAATAGAAAAGTAACATACTAAACTACCTCTTACTGCACTTTAATAGTTTCTATTGACATGTAGGTGATCAATAACGGCCTGGGAGTTATAGAAAAGTGATCTTTCCCTTCGCTATTTTATACCTGACCATCCAGGAATATTGGAAAAAAATTAGAAAAATGAGATACTATATAATTGTATCCTTCAAAATATCAGCATAAAATGTTTTAGACTGGCCATCCTCAAACATGTCTTGGAATTGTAATCAAGGAATCCAGAGACTCCTCTAAATTTGAAATGATTTTTACCTTAAATTATGCTACATTGTTATAAGATCAGAATTTATTTCATTTAAATAATCTTTTTGCAATGGAAAACATCAAACATAAACACAAGTAAACAAAATAGTACAATAAACCCATGTGTATTCATCGCCAAGATGTAACAATGATTAACTGATGGCCAAGCTTGCTTCATCTATCTCTCACTTATTTTTCTTCTCATCACATACCTAATTTAAGCAAATACCACATTATACTGGAGGGCCAAAAGTTCCCTAGGTTTCCAAATACAAATAAAAGACACATTTCTCATGTTCACCAAGAGCTTTCTTGAACAATGTATTCACCATTTTGTTCCACTACCTTCTGCCGTTTTTCTGGGAACTTCATAATTCCATGTTTCCAAAATTTTTTTGTCTTTTTGAGCAAAGAACTGTTCCAGGTACCTTCTACCAGGGAATTGAATATGTTTCCATTAAGACACTTTTTTTTTTACTTTACAATACTGTATTGGTTTTGCCATACATTGACATGAATCCACTACAGGTGTACATGAGTTCCCAACCCTGAACTCCACTCTCACCACCCTCCCCATATCATCTCTCTGGGTCATCCCAGTGCACCAGCCCCAAGCATCCTGTATCCTGTATCAAGCCTAGACTGGCGATTTGTTTCTTATATGATTAGCATACATGTTTCAATGCCATTCTCCCAAATCATCCCACCCTCTTCCTCTCCCACAGAGTCCAAAAGTCTGTTCTTTACATCTGTGTCTCTTGTAAAGACAAAAAGACATGGAAATCTGAAGGTGCAAGATCTAATGAATATGGAGGATGAATCAGAACTTCCAGCCAAGCTGTAATAGTTTTTGCCTGGGCGTCAAAGAAATATGTGGTCTTGCGTTCTCATGATTTAAGATTTGTGCATGTTCTATTGACTAATTTCAGACCCTTTTTACCAAGTGCTGCTTGCAGTTGGTCTAATTGGGAGCAGTACTTGTTAGAATTAATTGTTTGGTTTTTCAGAAGCAGTTCATAATAGAGGACACTCTTGCAATACCATTGTATACTCAACATCACTTTCTTTGGCTGGAGACCGGCCTTTTGCGAGGTTGGTGGTAGTTCATTTCACTTTCCCCATGATCTCTTCTGTTCCACTTTTCATCTTCCATCACAACTTATTTTTTAAATGGAATGTTTTCCTTACTTTTCAGTAGAGAATTGCATGGGAAATGTGGTCAAGAAGGCTTTTATCACTTAACTTATGTGAAACCCAAACATCAAAGCGATGAGTGTAAACAGCTGGTGCAAATAATTTTCAATGCTTGTTGATTTGGATATTTGGAATATGTCAGCTATCTTCCGAGTGGTTAACACAGATTGTTCTCAACTAATATCTTGATTTAATCGCCATCAACTTCAACTGGTTTACCTGACTGTGTGTGACTATTATCTAGTGAGAAATGCCCAGCATGAAACTTGGCAAATCACTTTTGACATATTCTGGCATTCGTTGTACCTTTTTCATACACTGTACGAATCTTGTTTCTGTTGCATTTTTACCTTTCTTGAAATGATAAAGCACAAACACTGAAAATGTTTTTTTTCTTCCATCTTCAATATTAAAATGGCTACACAAACACTCACCAATTTCCATGTTTTTTTTTTTTTAATGCATGATGACATGACAGCATCTAACAAAATTGTTTTGAATGAAGCTAAATATAACTAAGCACTATAAGAACCATCCTATGGAATATAAAAGGACAAAACCTTAGCCAACCAGAATCCAAATGAAGTCCACGCATTATGAATGATTGACATGTACCATAAGTGTCTTTTAATCTATGGATCTCCATCCATGTCTTTCTTTTGTCTTGTAATTTATTTGTTGAAGAAGTCTTGTCCTGTATCCTGTATAGTATCCTCTCTTGAGTTTACAGATGGCATCTTAATGGTATCATTTGATGTGTTCCTCTATCCTCTGTCTTTATATACTGATAATTGGATTTAGTGGCTTTATCTAGTTCAGGATGCTGCCTGACTGCCTCTCTTTTTGGGACATCAACAGAATATATATATATATAACTTTTGCTTATAAATGAGCAGCCCCTCCCTTCCATGATAATGGAAAATAATACCTTTAGTGAGAAAGAGCTTACTTTTAAAAAGAGCAAACGCCTGATAAAAAGGGAGGTGAAAGGTGATAATTTAAATGATAATTAAAAAATAAAAATATAGGATCGTTTTTAGTTGAGAAGGCATTATCTCCCCAGATGGCGCTAGTGGTAAAGAACCTGCCTACCACTGCAAGACATACAAGAGATGTGAGTTCAATCCCTGGTTCAGTAAGAACTCCTGAAGGAGGAAATGGCAGACTACTTGGTATTCTTGCCTGGAGAATCCCGTGGACAGAGGAGCCTGGTGGGCTACAGTCCATAGAGCTGCACAGAGTCGTTACATGACTGAAGTGACTTAGTATGCATACGCATGCATATCTCCACCCAAGCTGAAGTAGAAAGACTAGAGAGATCATATATGAAGGAAGATTGGGTGGAGCACAGTAGGCATTGCCATAAATAACAGCATAGCAATCAATATTTATTGTTAACTATACACCAGGCCCTATTCTAGGTCCTTTATCAATATCATCTTATTAAATACTTGGAACAAGTTTACTTTACACATAAAGAAACTGAGAGAAACTAAATAATTTGCCAGTTATTTGGAGAGCCAGAGCCAGGATTCCAACTCAGAAAAGTGTGATTCCAAATTTCTTTTAACCTCTTTGCAAAATTGTCCTCTACAACATGCCCCTAAAAGGAAGACTTACATCTATAGCTAATTAGAGACTGTATTGGTTTTATTTTGTTCTTATGGATATTAGGTTTATATCTTGGTTTCATTGCCTTTGTTTAAACTATAGTATAAACCAAATCTATGCAGGTGCATATATTGTGTTTGCTTTCTACTCTCTACAGAGTCCAGAAAATGGCACTCCCTAGATGCTTCTTGAGCTATGAAAAAAGAAACATATATGTTTAGGTACTATTCATACAAAATAACTCACATTGTTTCATACATTTATCTATGAAATCTGCATGCATGCTCAGTCGCTGTCATATGACTTTATGGCCTGTAGCTTGTCAGGCTCCTCTGTCCATGGAATTTCCCAGGCAAGGATACTGGAGCAGGATGCCATTTCCTTCTCCAGTAGATCTTCCCAGCTCAGGAACTGAACCCATATCTCCTGCATTGCAGATAGATTCTTTACCACTGAGCTACCTAGGAAGCATCTAGAATGCTATCTCTTGATATATGCTTTATTTCTTCTATATAATCTACACATTTCGGCTACTCAAGTAGTGGCAAATTGCATTTTCATTGTTTTATCTTTTTAAATTTTTTACTGTATAACTAGACACATGAGGTAATGTATATTCACAGATGAGATGCACAATTATAGGATTAGATCTCATAATTTTTACCTTTAAATTAGAATGTAAATCAGTCCATGGATAGAGGGGATACTCTAAAACAAGAGTTAGAAAAAAATGAAAGTAAACTTTGGATCTGGACTGGAAGTATATTCATGTTAATAGGACGTGTGCACATTCATGCATGTCTACACGCAGACACTTAAATGTTTAATTCTCCCTGGTCCTTGAGAGCACCATTGTGTGGTAGAAAAACCACAGACTTTGAAATAAAACTGACTTGATTGGAAACTGTTTTCAGTCTCTTGCTCTAAGTGGACAATGTAATAACCTCTTTAAGCCTTATTTTCTCAACCATAAATTTGGTAATGCACAGATAAACTACTTGATTGGTAGGCTTCCCAGGGGGTGCTAGTGGTAAAGAGCCTGCTTGCCAATGCAGAAGATGTGAGAGATGTGGTTTGATCCCTGGGTCAGGATGATTCTCCGGAGGAGGGCATAGCAACTCACTCCAGTATTCTTGCCTGGGGAATCCCATGAACAGGGGTGCCTAGTGGATACAGCCCCTGTTATCAAGAGTCAGATACGACTGAAACAACATAGCACACACACTCAAACTACTTGACTGGTAGTGATAAAGACTCCTTAGCCAGATTTTAGTCAAGCTTTTCTGAATTCCCTTTTGGACCAAATCTCATCCTTTTAGGCTCTGTCCTTGGCTCCCTTAATACAGTTTTAGCCAGAATCTTTCGGATCAGTTTGGGAAAACCTCCCACTGTTGTTATCATCAAATTCCTCGTCCCCTACCCTTTGGATCTTATCACCCAGGCCTGACTCCAGCAAGAACCCTATCAAGTTGTTTAGCCAGAAACCCCCCACCTCTGATGTTTTCTCTTTTTAGAGTAGTTGCCATGTCTGAGTGCCTGTGAGGATAAAAGTGAAAGATAACATGAAGGAGGAAAACCTTATATACCTGATATGGCATACATCACTTTTACTCCAAATCCCTTTGCAAGAATTTCACCACATGGTCAAAGAACTTCACCACGAGGTCGTATTTAACTAAAAGAAGTTTAGAAAATAAAGTCTATCCAGGAAGGTATTTGATTGGAAAGAAAGGGAGATGAATTTTTTGTGTTTATTAGTAGCCTATGCCAGTTTTTTCTCATTAGGATTATCATGATGGTTAAATTAGATTATCTATAAGATAATATAGTCAGTCACTAAGTCATGCTAGCAAAGAGTCAGACACTACTTAGCCACTGAACAACAGAAATCTATAAGAAGTGCTTCTACCATGCTTAGCACTTTGCAACTACTGAAAAAGTGTTAGCTGGGCTACATGTTTGTTATATGATGCAAATATCCTGTGATCTAAGCCTTAAGGAATCAAGCAATTAAGTTACTGGTGACTAATGAATGCAAGCATATATCTAGTGAGGAAATTGATGAAAATATCTAAGAATTGGAGCTATTCTTGATTCAATAAACAGTAAGCTCTTACTCATGAGATAAACAATCCACTAGACGCTTCATATTGCCTCAGTAAACCTCCCAACAATTTAACTGAATTAAATAAGATTACCTCTGTTTTGAGACATAAACACAAAGGTAGGAGAAATTAATCCAGGATCACATAAGTGGGGCATGTTGGCACAGCAATGGAGCAGGACTTTCCTTTATTTCTTGAGCTTCCCACCATCAATTGCTCTGTTTCAAGGATTGGGGGGAAATAGGAGATATTAAGAAACAAAGTCAATTGACACTTAATCATATATGGAAACTTTGGATAGCAAGTCATATTTATGAGAAAAGAATTACAAAGAGACGAAACAAGATTATATCTTTTGTATTACATCAGTAACACTAAAGGGAAAAAAGGTAATTGCTAGAAACTCAACTACAAAAGTTATCTTGGCGTTGTATTTTATTTATGGATTGCTTTAATGAAGTAGCTAAAAATCTGTTCAATCTTTTTCAAGAATGATCTCCCTGTTTCATAAATTATAACCTTGTCTATAAAATTTTCTGAATAATGGAGAACCCTTAAAAGGAATTTCTTGCAAACAGAAGAATACATAAAGCCAGTTAATCAGAAAGCTATTAGTGAACATCAGAAATTTCAAAATTATATAGAAAAAATAGTAAGACTGAAAAGGATTTAAGATGATGGGAAAAATGTAATTTAATGTGAAAGGAAACAATTTAAATTTTTTTTTGTAGAATCAGTCATGTATTTTCTGAATATATTTGTACATGTATATACCACGTACAAATATATACCATCCTACATTCTATATATAATTATATGCTTTATAAATAGTCTTAAAAGAACAATGAGGCTTAAGATAAGCTTTGAGTAATGGCTAAGATTTGCACTGTACATAAGAAGGGGAAATGACATTTCAGGTAGAAGGAATAACATGAACTAAGTTGAGACAGTCATCAGTACTAAATCTGGTCTGATTTTGAGGAGGGTTAAATTTAAGGGTTAAGAGGAAAAAAATTGTGAGGCAGGACACATCTTGGCTAAGAACATGGATTTTGTGAATTACATGAATTTAGTTTCTGAGTCTACTCTTAATAACTGTGCAATCTTGGACAATGTTCTTATCCTCACCAAGCACCCTGGTGGCTCAGACAGTAAAGAATCTGTCTGCAATTCCAGTGACCCAGGTTCAACCCTTGAGTCAGAAAGAATCCCCTGGAGAAAGGAATGGCAACCCACTCCAGTATTCTTGCCTGGGAAACACAAGGGACAGACTAGCCTGATTGAGCAACTAACACTTTCACTTCATCTTTAAAAATGAAGACAGTAAAAAAAGTAAAATGATATAACTAAAGCACTTAGCAAAATGCCTGATTTACAATAGCAAGCATGAAAGAGTAATAATAATATGGAAACAATGAAATGTAAAATGTCTAGTTTAGGTAATGAGGAACTAGTAATTGTTAGTTATCTGAATGATGATGTTACATACACTTAACACATGCACGTTTAAGGTGGATGTCATGCAGTTTGCATTGAAAGTGTCTCAAACTTTGTTGTTGGACTAACCCAAATACTAGTCTCCCCATGCTATTCTTTCCTCACAGTATAATTTCTTGAGATAAGGGAACTGGGGTCTTTTGAAGGTTAAGGAACCTGACTCATGATACTCGCTTTTTGGTAATTGGCTTTCCTAGGATTTGGAATAATATTTATTATTCTCTAAAACCACTTTCATATTTCCACTATGGCATTTTATTTCAACCAGTAAATCTATTGTCTCTATAACTTTAATTTTTTAGCCAAATCTATAGAATTGAAAAATTATGTTCGGTAGGGATATGATTTAATCAGATCTTCTCAGTTAAAAAACAAGATATAAATCTTGAATTATTAGTATTATACAAGTAAACAAGCAGCATCTGATAGATTTCCACTTATATATTATTTATAGACTCAATTTTAAAGAGAGTGGCAATGCTCATAAAACAGCGAAAGCAAATAACCATGTGTACAGAGTGAATCTGCCTCTCTCTGTTTGATGAGTTAAGGGTAAGTTGCTACTATCTATCACTGAGCTGTTTGGATTTAAGAAATAAAAGTGATCACCTCATTACAAATTCTTGGAAATAAACATCTACTTAAAAATAATTTCTTCAGTTGGCCCACATTTGGGCATTTCTCTGCTAGAAAAAAAATTAAAGGTAAGCCGAGATTATCATACTAAGTGAAATAAGTCAGAGAAAGAAAAAATATATGGTATCACTTATATGTTCAGTTCAGTTCACTCAGTTATGTCCAAATCTTTGCGACCCCATGAACCGCAGCACGCCAGGCCTCCCTGTCCATCACTAACTCTTGGAACCTACCCAAACTCATGTCCATCTAAAGAAATTATATGAATGAACTTAATAAAACAGAAATAGAGTCACAAATGTAGAAAACAACCTTATGGTATCAGGGAGGAAAGGAGGGAGGAAGGATAAATTGAGATATTGGGATTGACATATACACACTACTATATATATGATAGATAACTAATAAGGTTGGTGATGGACAGGGAAGCCTGGTGTGCTGCAGTCCATGGGGTTGCAAAAAGCTGGACACAACTGAATGACTTAACTGAACTGAACTAAATAAAGACCTACTCTGTAGCACAGGGAACTCTACTCAATACTCCATAATAACCTATATGGGAAAATAATCTAAAAAAAATGGATATATGAATACACATAATTGATTCCCAGGTGGCTCGTGGTAAAGAATCTGCCTGCCAAGCAGGAGATGAGGGTTTGATCCCTGGGTCAGGAAGATCTGCTGGAGAAGGAAATGGCAACCCACTCCAGTATTCTTGTCTGGGAAATTCCATGGGCAGAGGACCATGGCGTCACAAAGTCCATGGGGTCACAAAGAGGCAGACATGACTTACCAACGAAAGAACAACATAGCTAATTCCCTTTGCTGTATACCTGAAACTAACCCAACATTGTAAATCAATTATACTTCTTTTAATTTAAAGAAATTAAAAATAAATGAATAAATAAATTTTTAAAATTAAAGATAAGGATTAGCAAAAGCAGAAAAAGTAAAATAGTGTCATTCAGTTTTTAGGAACATTATATTAACAATTTTCCTTAAACTCAAATGCATTAGGTATGACTCTTTAGTTAAGATATTTAGATATATTTAACAATATGTTTGTTCTGGCTGGTTATTGAATTTTTCTATCATGCAAGTGAAAGAGTCATTTCAAGTTTCCAGGTAGTTTTTTCTGTAGGAGTAGTTTAGGAAGAGAATTCCAGCTCCACAGAGAGTTAATTAACATGGAGCAATGGCATTACCCACATCAGGCTGCCAGTCAGCATTAAGACAGTTAGCCTTTGACACATGTGTGACACAATGGATGGTTGACTCTTAAGAGTTCATGTGATGAATTTGAGAACTGAGCACTGTCACTTTGGCTGAAATTTCCACTTCGCAAAGAAGGGGAAAATTTATGATAGATGTGTAGGTAGGTAGCAATTAGCTAATTAAATAGATGGATAGAAAGGAAGGTAGGTATGTAGGTAGACAATTACTTTGTAGGTATCTTTATCCTGAGCATAGAGGTATTTGTAACATTTTATGAAGAGTTATCAAATACAAAGAAATTTGAGACCTTCAAAGAGCATATGCAGATGGGAAGTAATATGTAAACACAGCAAAAACTAAGTGATAAAATATTTAATTATCCTTTTAAAATAAACATTGGGCTGCAGTCATAAAAGAGTACTGGAAAAACGTGTGTTCATTGACATCAATTCAGAAATATGATCACTGTTGCACCTACCATCTATCTGCCTCCTATCTATTAATTGTTTTGTTTTCAAGCTATCCATTTATTTAACCTTTCTAACTTGGTATTTCATTGTGGAAATGGACCACGTACTAACAATAGTTGAGAGGTTTAGTTTTCTCTTCTGATAGTTGAATAATTCTCTCTTGAAAAGAAGCCCTTGCTTTCAGTAAGATTTATCAGGTTAAAAAAAGGTTTTGATTTAATATTTGAAGACGGAGTTAATCTCCTGCTGTGCTTTAAGCATTTGAAAACCTGCTGCAAAGTGGCATTTCAAAGACAGCTTAATATCAAATTCAGTTTGCAATATTCATATCTAATTGTTATAGGAAGCGTTGTTCTGTTAATAAGTAGCAGAATAACAATGTTATTATGTTTGGTTTTCACAGGCATTTTTAGACCTTTGTCAAAGGATGCTGTTCTTGTAAGAGTGTAGAGAAACATTTATACAAGCATGAATTCTAAAGTTAAAAAGAAAACAGATTGTCACTTTTTTATTCAGCTAAGATACTCTTGAATTGGTATTACATTTTCTTCTTTTAAAAAGTCTAGCTCTAAGTTCAAATCCACTGTATTATAATGTAAAAATACCAATGAAGATAATGTAATACATGAAAAAAAAATGCCATCTCTTCTAGAACATGATAAAATAACTTACTGAAGCCTAAGTATTATAAGTTAATTATTTTGAGTAGACTGGAGATATTGATTGACATTTTTTCTTTTATTTCAGCTCTCTGTATGTTCAGAGTATCTTTTTTACCCCCCTATAAAGCTAAAAAAAGTCTTATGTTAGAATACTACTTTTATCTGGAGAAGAAAAAAAGGTTGAGCATACAGTCATTATTAATCATTAATAACATGACAGAAAAGTTGACTGCAGTGGGAAAAATCAAGTCAGTTTTATTATTCATTAAGACATCCTGCAGAAGCTAACTTTTCATAAAAAGAATAGACAATAGAATTATAATATTTCACATTTATGATGTGAAATATGACCATGTGCTAAACTGCTTTGTCTTTTTAAAATCAGATTTTCCCAATGATTTATGCTAATTTAAATGATAGTATTAGCATCTATCATCACCACCATTTGGACTTTGTTGTTCAGTTTTTTTGCATCATATAAATGTTAATAATTTTATCTTTTCAAAGGAAACAACTTACTCTAATGTGAGATTTCAAAATGTGTTAACTATTAAAATAATGATTAAATATTGTTTTAAGTGACCTTTTCAGTGTCCCACATTTGATTTGGGCATAATTTCAATTTAGACACAAAGAATCTTTGACCGTAACTTTGGCTTCTGAACTGATTATCTGTCTGTGGTAACAGCACAGGTGTGTAATTCATCTCCAATTGTATTATATTCATCATTTGCACTCATTGTCACTTAGTTGTACTGGGAAGATGTCTGAAGAAGTCGTTTGGTGTAGCAGCAAAATAACAAAACACTTTGTTCAGTTTTTAAAATAAAGTGTTAAACTTGTATTATTTGTTTGATTTTAGGGACTCTATAATATAATATCAGGGATCATTTATAATTTTTATACATTTTTTTTCTATAGATGAACTTGCCTCCTCATTAAATGAAAAGATGAAAGTTATCCAACATATTTTTCCTCATTTTGCCCTTTTCAATTTTTAAAAAATATCTTTACGTCATCTTCCATTTCTCTTTTATCTTTCCTCTTTCAGGAAGATATTTATTCAACATATTATCCATTCTTGTGTGAGACTAATACTTTCATCAATGTCTTCTCTTCCACATCTTCAGATTTCTAAGACCTTCTAATAATTTGTCCACCTTAATCTTCATTTCTTCATTCCTTCAACTTCCCATTGTTTCGTTTTCCTTTTTGGCCAAACTTACGGCCAGTTCAGTCTTACTGCCTCTATTGCCATGATGCTGCTACTGCTGCTAAGTCACTTCAGTCGTGTCCGACTCTTAGCGACCCCATGGACTGCAGCCCACCAGGCTCCTCCGTCCATGGGATTCTCCAGGCAAGAGTACTGGAGTGGGGTGCCATTGCCTTCTCCAACTGCCATGATACTCTCTTCTAATTCACTGCAATCGGAGTCCTCTTTCTGACTTTACAGTTCAGATTGACTTGTTCCCATGCTCCACTGAACATTTCTAAGAAGAGAAATGACATTCTCAGGTATTTAGCAAAGGAGACTCACTCTGGTTACTGAGGCAGCAAAACCAGTTGTGGGAACAGGAGTGAGGAGAATTTTCCAAAGGTCTAGGAGGTAAAAGTCAGTTGTCTGAAAGGATGGGGTGGTGGAAATGGCAGAGAACTCAAAGATATGTACAAGATAGAATTACAATATTGATTTACCTTGGCAACTGTATGACCCATCTGAACCCATTAAACACTCAGCTATAAAACAGGACATAAATATACTAGTATTATCCTTCTGGTAACATATGAAAAAGAATATATGTGGATTTTATATACTATGAAAAGTGATAAGCAAGACTCAGATTGGGAAAATTAAGGACTCTCAAATTCATCCTTTCTTCCTGTGGCTTTAACGAAAAATAGAAACAACAACAGCCAAAAACCCATGGTGCTAGTATGGAGTGGAAGTGAATTTTCAAACCAGAGCACAGACCCATTGTTTTATGGCTTATATAATTAATGCAGGCTGTAAATCCCAACTTTATATTAGAAGTACTACATAAGTAAACCCAGCTCGTATTTCTTCTTAACATACATTCATTTCAGATAGCAAGAAAAAATAATTTCTTTTATAAGCCATGAGAATTGAATTTGAATTTGAGAATTAGTTTAGTTCTAAATCGCACATGGATGACTCATAAAGTTAACACTCATCTTTGAATAATAATATGTCCCTAACAAAAGAATGAACAAAATCTCATTAGCAGGTTGTGTTATGTAAATTTTATTGTATATGACCCTTGCTAATTTCTCCATTATTCCATTTGCCTTCTCACTGGCTTTATTTTTTCCTCATTGCTAATTACTTAAGATATTTGTTTAAGAAAAATTTGTTGTATGTTTGCTCTGCTCCAAATGCTGTGACACTGCTGCAGATACAAAAAGAATCAGAAACACCCTCTGTCCTTGTTTTCAAAGGGCTGCTAATTGGAAGGTGGCTTCTCTCTGCCACAGTGTCTTTGCATGGACTGTCCAGTCTGTCTATAAAAGCTCCCCTACTACTTTATCCTCTTGGGATGTCCTTGCCCCATTCTCAGAACAGCCTGCACTTTTCCTTTGCAACATTTGTTGCAATGGTAATTAAATAATTGCTCATGTAATCATTTATTTAAGCTTTATCTCCTACTCTAACACTGAGAGCAACTATAGTTTACCTAGAGCCTAACACAGTGCCTGGCATATAGCAGAGGTTCAAAAGTATTTTTGGAATGAATCGATGAATGAATGAACCAAGAAATGATTGAAAAAAGGATGCAACNCGCACATGGATGACTCATAAAGTTAACACTCATCTTTGAATAATAATATGTCCCTAACAAAAGAATGAACAAAATCTCATTAGCAGGTTGTGTTATGTAAATTTTATTGTATATGACCCTTGCTAATTTCTCCATTATTCCATTTGCCTTCTCACTGGCTTTATTTTTTCCTCATTGCTAATTACTTAAGATATTTGTTTAAGAAAAATTTGTTGTATGTTTGCTCTGCTCCAAATGCTGTGACACTGCTGCAGATACAAAAGGAATCAGAAACACCCTCTGTCCTTGTTTTCAAAGGGCTGCTAATTGGAAGGTGGCTTCTCTCTGCCACAGTGTCTTTGCATGGACTGTCCAGTCTGTCTATAAAAGCTCCCCTACTACTTTATCCTCTTGGGATGTCCTTGCCCCATTCTCAGAACAGCCTGCACTTTTCCTTTGCAACATTTGTTGCAATGGTAATTAAATAATTGCTCATGTAATCATTTATTTAAGCTTTATCTCCTACTCTAACACTGAGAGCAACTATAGTTTACCTAGAGCCTAACACAGTGCCTGGCATATAGCAGAGGTTCAAAAGTATTTTTGGAATGAATCGATGAATGAATGAACCAAGAAATGATTGAAAAAAGGATGCAACTGCCCAGAGAGGGCAGAGGTAGGAAAGGAGACAAGCCAAGGACAGACCAAGGTCATCAGTATTTTAGAGGCAGACACTGCTAAGAAAATAAAGAAGTAGAGACACCTAAGAAAAATCTCTATGAAAAATAAAAGAAAATAAATAAATTAGCTTTAAACTTACAGTGTCAACCATGTGTTAAAAGTGATAAACTGTAATCTCAAATAGGTCTCCCCTGACCCGTCCATTGCCCCATCCTCTCATCCTTCTTAATCTATCTTCATAGCACTTATTGAATGTTTTATATACTGCATCTATCCATCCATTCATGAGTACACTTGGGTGTACTATTTTTATAAATTTCATTATTATATAAACTATATAAATTTTTATTATCCTCTTAGACCACATCTGTAATGGTATTGGGGAATGTGTTCTCTCTGATAGTGTAACAAATTTCTTGGGGAAATTCCTGCTCAAGGAATGTTGGGGATTTGAGGATCACCTAAATCTCTAACAGTCACAGAATTTCTCAGTCCAGGCTTAGAGTTTCTTTGACAATATAAATCTCTCAAAAACTCGATTCTGAATAATTCCTCAAGCCAATAACTACACCCACAGATACTTCTTTTCTAAGTAGTTCATAGATCTGTTTTCTTTCTCTCTTTTCTTGTTTCCTTACTTCTCTCTCAATTTGAAAGAGGCTTCTCTGAGATTTTCCAGCTTCTGAGTGAAATTTACACCTTAACCTGATTTTTCCCAAGTCAATTTATGTTGTTCTGGAGTTATAACAGTAGGTGTAAAGGCTACTTTTTGTGTCACCAAACAAGATTTTAGTCAGGCCTTATCGTGCAAAGGCCTTCTGTTTTTGTTCTCAAAGGAGTCAGCCGTTCTCAAATTTTAAATCTTTCAATTTTCAAAATCTCTAGAATATCTTTCATTTCTTTCCTGAAATACACCTCTTCTTCTAATATGCCAAATGCAGTCATTTTCTCAAAAAAGCACACTTCTGTCCTCCAACTCTTTCTCTGATGCTACAAGTTCATTAAACATGCATGCTTCTTTACAGATGATAGGAAGCAACAGTTTCACTAAATATTTTATTTCTGTAAAATGTGGATTGCCATGTTTCCAGATTTCACTGTTTCCTTACAATCCTAGCCCTGATTGCCAAGCCAATGCCACATCTTTTGATTTCATTGTTACTGGAACAGTCCACTCCTTGTGCAATTTCGATATTAGTTGGGATAAATTAAGCTGTGTTGAAATAGCAAATTACCCCTAAATCTCAGCAGCACAATCTCACAAATTTGATTTCTGTCTCATAAAAAATTCAGATGAGGGCCAAGGTATGTATCTTGGTATGCTGTGCGGTAATTCTGACTGCCTCAACCTAGCGGCCACACCCAGGAAGCACACCCTTGCAAACAGATTGGGCTGTCTTGTTAATGTTGGAATGAAGACTACTGCTTGTCTGACTCAGAGCTACAAACCAAAACTGGAAGTTGAAGAGCATGAATGAGCTTTGGAAACTCCTCTGACTTGTGGCAGCAAGTGGATTAGACTTTCCCCATTTCTTCCTTTAGATACAACTGATCTGGTTTATAGTTTACTTGTTCTTAGAGAAATTCCTGAAAGATCAAGCAATTCTGGTCAGGGTGATTGGAAATGCATCTGCATATTTACCCCTCTCTTCCTCTGCCCCTCTCAAGTCCAGGACTCATGTTCCCTGGGTTTGGACATCTGAAAAAGTAAGAGATAAAACAAAAATGAAGATAGCATCTAAGCAGTCCTCTAAATTGCCTAAGAAAGCAGCCAAACTGCCGGTCCAGTCCCCCTGACTGTGAAATGTCATTCGCCCTCAGAAATCTCTGGTTTGTCCATTCTGAAACATTGATCATAAATATTCATTGTACCTGGTAAGGCACTGATTGTTTTCCTAACTAGGAAGACAACTTCTGGGTACTGTTTATGTATTAATACATTTTACCAATAGTGACTGAGAGACAGGCTTTATACAGTCCTAGAACAAGAATTAAACCGAGAAGACAGAGATGCCTCCTAAAGTACTGGTGGGAATGGTCAACCTGCATTCAGTCATTCAGTAATTAAATCCTGACACCAGAACACAACTCAGATCAACCTCAATTTCAGAGTCACACTCCCTTTACAATCGACTCATTCTCTCAATATTTATGAATTGTTGCACTCTTACTATGTGAGTATAATGAGTTATTTATTGTCTACATTTGGGTCTGCGAGAGTTTTAAAGGTCAAGTGGTGAAAGTTGTTATGAAGATGCTGCTCATAGGATGTCTTCTGCAGAACTCACATGAAAGCACATTTGAGGAAAGACAGTTAAAACCCTATACGGAGCCATGTAAGAGGAAAGTGTGGTTTTTTTTTAAATTTTTTGGCAAAAATAAGTCCCTCTTCTCCCTTCCCCTTTCGTGCCCTTTCTTCTTTCCTTCATAACCACTCTGATTCTTTTGTGTTGTAATCTTTATCTCATACCTAAGTAAGTTTTCTAATTCTCAGCATTACAAAGATCACTAAAAAGCAACTATGATATATTCACTTAACCACAAGGCACAAAAATGACACTCTGTTCTTAAAAAAAAAAGCTTCTACCAGGTTTTTTTTGTTTTTTTTTAAACAGTGTTGCAGAATTCTTCAGTGTCTCACTTAATTCCTTTGGTGCTGTGATGCAAATATTAATGCAGTNTTCCTTTTCACTTCATGTCCTATCTGAGGTTATTGATATTTCTGCCAACAATCTTGATTCCAGCTTGTACTTCATCCAGCCCTGCATTTCACATGATGTACTCTGTATATAAGTTAAATAAGCAGTGTAACAATATACAGCCTTGAAGTACTCCTTTTCCTAATTTGGAACCAGTCTGTTGTTCAATGTCCGGTTATAACTGTTGCTTCTTGACCTGCATACAGGTTTCTCAGAAGGCCGGTAAGGTGGTCTGGTATTCCCATTTCTTTAAGAATTTTCCACAGTTTGTTGTGATCCACATAATCAAAGGCTTTAGCATAGTCAATAAAGCAGAAATAGATGTTTTTCTGGAACTGTCTTGCTTTTTTGATGATTCAGTAGATGTTGGCAATTTGATCTGTGATTCGCTGCCTTTCCTAAATCCAGCTTGAACATTTGGAAGTTCTTGGTTCATGTACTGTTGAAGCCTGACTTGGAGAATTTTGAGCATTACTTTGCTAGAGTAGGAGATGAGTGCAATTCTGCAGTAGTTTGAACATTCTTGGCATTGCCTTTCTTTGGAATTGGAATGAAAACGGACCTTTTCCAGTCCTGTGGCCACTGCTGAGTTTTCCAAATTTGGTGGCATGTAGAGTGCAGCATTTTCACAGCATCATCTTTAGGATTTGAAATAGCTCAGCTGAAATTCCATCTACTCCACTAGCTTTGTTCGTAGTGATGATTCCTAAGGCCCACTTGACTTTGCACTCCAGGATGTCTGTCTCTAGGTGCGTGATCACACTATCGTGGTTATCTGGGTCATTAAGATCTTTTTTGTATAGTTCTTCTGTGTATTCTTGCTACCTCTTCTTAATATCTTCTGCTCTTGTTAGATCCATACCATTTCTGTCCTTTATTGTGTTAATATGAGAACTAATTTCATTTATTTCTTAAATTTATATTCAAAAGTTAAAGTAAAATTAAACACATTGATAAGCCACCATCGATGAAAAAGAGAAAGTTTGACCTAAAATTATGAGGATTTAGTGTCTTCATTGATTGATTATGCCTTGGCTCTTCTCCTCCATTTTGCTGATGGAGGTTCAGGTAAAGAGCTTATTATCATAGAAAAGAAAAGCTTCAAAGTGTGCATTTATTGTAATGGTTTGGAGAAATGTAAAAATATCTAAAGCATATGCTTTTTCCACAATTGCATGTACATAACACAGAAAAACCCTTAAATGCATTTTGCATTGAAAAGTTTGAAACATTTCATAATTTTATATGTGAAAATAATTTCTAATGACAAAGTGTTAGTCATTCAGTCACGTCCAACTCTTTGTGACCCCATGGACTGCAGCCTGCCAGGCCCCTCCATCCATGGAATTTTTTCAGGCAAGAATACTGGGAGTGGGTAACCATTTCCTTCTCCAGGAGATCTTCCCGCCCCAGGGATTGAACCCAATCTCTTGCATTGCAGACAGATTCTTTACTGTTTGAACCATCGTTTTTCTTTCACTTCTAATGACAAAAGGGTCTACCTATTTCCAATACTTGTGTATTTGCCTTGGAGCATAGAATTCCTGCAATGATTTATTTATTTTCTTTTTTGCTTTCAATCTCTTTCTATTGTCATATAATCTCTATTTTAATCTTTATTTTACTTTGAGCTTTCATTTCAAAGTGAATAAGAATAACACTAAGTGCTTACACTTATATCAGACTTGTATTTACTAAATACTCTCCCCAAGCACTTTGCTTCTATCACATCATTTCCTTCTTTTCAAGAATCTATGAGGTAGGTAGTATTATTATCTTATTCATTTTACCATTGAAGACATCGAAACACAGAAATAATAAGCAATCTACCAGGACTCCCAACCAATAACCTACAACCCTAGGATTGAACCCCCCACATGGGTCTGGCTGAAAGGCCATGTATTAACCACTACACTGTACTGACTGTTTAACATTTTTGAAACAGAGATGAAGAGTTCTTTCAAATGCCCTTTCGCAGGTTGGCTTATTTTTATTGGCTGGTATGTAATAATTTTGTGTGTGTTTTTTAAGTGAATTGGTTTTGTGTAATTCCATGCTGGTTCTTTTATAGTGATTGCTCACATTGAGTGAGGGAAATCTTTTTTTTAAATAATTTAATTTGTGTATTTATTTATGGCTGTGCTGGCTCTTTGTTGCTGTGCAGGGGCTTTATCTAGTTGTGACTAGCAGGGGGTACTCTCTAGTTGCCATGCACAGACTTCCCGTTGCAGTGGCTTCTTTTGCTGCACACCACAGGCTCTAGGGTGCGAGGGCTTCAGTAGTTGTGGCCCCCAGGCTCTTGAGCACAGGCTCACAAATTGTGTAGCACATGCTTAGCAGCTTATGGGATCTTCCCAAATCAGAGATCAACCTGTGTCTCCTCCATTGGCAGGTGGATTCTTCACCACTGAGCCACCAGGGAAGCCCCTGAGTGTGGGAAATTCTTTTAAAGCTAGTTATTTTCTAGAATTTTGAGTGAAGGAGTGGAATTTAAGAAATTGATCTGGCAGCTTCAATTGACACCCAGCATCTCTGAACTCTTCCCCAGGTCTGCACTATACTTTAATCTGGGCATGTGCTTTCCTACATGGCATAGGATATTTGAAAGTTGATCATTTACCTTCAGCAGAATGTAGTCAGCTGCTGCAAAGCTCATAGCCACTTCCCCACTTCTTCACCTCACCTTGCCTACACCATACTTGCTTAGGTTTTTATAAATGTCCTTTTTCCTTGGTGTCTCTTGCTGTTCTGAGGTATAGAAGCAGATTCAGGAAATCCACAAAACTTGCCTATGACTTTGGGATTTGTTTTCGCAAGTAAGCAGAAAGGATGTTTCCTCACATTGGAGAAATCTGGCCTGGATAGGACATGGAAGTTTATCTGTGACTTCCAAATTCCCAGACCTCAGGGACTCTTCTGAACCCATCTAGGATGCACAATGATGTCTCTCCATCTTTATTTGAAATTCTGTTCTTGCTGAGTTAGCATCAGTAAGAATAATTCCTCCTGTCTCTGACGTCATTTTTCGGTCCTGCTCTCATACTGTGTCTTTATCCTACTCCTTCAACACTGCTGTTCTCCAGGCTTCCACACATGATTCTCCTGAGACGTTATACATGTTCCTTTGATAATTTTATC
Source organism: Neotragus moschatus (assembly GCA_006410615.1). Taxonomy (NCBI): domain Eukaryota; kingdom Metazoa; phylum Chordata; class Mammalia; order Artiodactyla; family Bovidae; genus Neotragus; species Neotragus moschatus. The sequence continues at coordinate 408,124 of SJYA01001806.1, forward strand.
TCCTCCTCTCATCAAACAAGAGCCTCACTTTTGCAGGTAACTCCCCTGATGAAGCCTCACTTTTGCAGGTAACTCCCCTGATGAAGCTCAGTCTGGCTTTCCTACTGTTTATTTCTACATTTTCCTGCTGTTCCTGTACATTTCAAACTTGATGTCCCACCAGCATCCTTTGTCATGTTCTGAAGGGACCCAGCTTTCTTTCCTTACAAACTTGTTCCTTATTTATGTTTTTATGTTGGTTAATGATATTGCTCTGTTCTTAGTTAACTAAGCCAGAGACTCAGGCTCTCCCTACAGCTTTCATTTTCTGTATTCTGCTTTTCTCACATGACCACATCCTTCCGTTCTATCTGTGTCTGTCTACCACATTTCTTTTTTCCCCCTACATTGCACAAGCCACCTCACCTTAGTTTAAGTCTTCATCAAATATCATTTGCTCGAGTGCAGTTATCTCCCAATTTGTCTCCCAGAAGCCATCTTACAGGCTTACCTGGTTGCTCAGTGGTAAAGAATGCACCTGCCAATGCAGGAGACGCTGACTTGATCCCTGGGTCAGGAAGGTCCCTGGGAGAAGGAAATGGCAACCCACTCTGGTATTTTTGCCTGGGAAATCCCATGCACAGAGGCGCCTGCTGCACTGCAGTCCATGAGGTCGCAAAGAGTCGGACGTGACCTAGTGACAATCCAACAATCCATCTAACACTCCTCAGCTACCCTGCCTCTCTCGCTGTTAGAGGAATTTTTCTAATCTTCAAAATTGATTGTATCACTTCTAGGAGTATTACTACAGGTGTGACTCACGCTCTCAATTCCTCCATTTCTTCCACTGCAACATGCAGACAGTAGTACTTCCTCATAGTATTGTGTTCAAAATCAAGTGGACAAATCAGGAGAAGTGCCTGGCACACAATAAGTGCTCAGGAGAATATGTGCTCACTTATTATGAATGCCTGATATTCCTCCAAACTGGACTTTTTCAGTTTTCTGACCATACCCTTGTCCCTCTCATCTCTGGCCCTTCACAGATATTTCTTCCTGGAAGTCTTTCCCTCCTTTAACGGGATAATTTCTAATCATCTCTTGCATTTCCACTTATCACTAGATGACATCTCCAGTACTTGGAGAGGCAGTGTCATTGCCACGTGCTCCCAAAGCATCCTCCACCTCCTCAATCTATGGATATCTTTATATTTTAGGCATTATGAGAATACAGCACAGTATCTGACATATAGAAATGCCTTAATATCTTTGAATGAAAGGATAATGATGTATTTTTTAAAGGGTTCAGAGTATAGGCTTTTAGATTGGCCCACATTATCTTTTATTGTTAGATTTGGTTACTTGTAATTCGGCCCTCATGATAGGACACTGCAGCTCAGTCACCTGCTGTGCCTGTTAACAGAACTCAAATCAGGACGCCTGAATTCTGCTTGCTCTGATCCACTGTAAAATGAACACGGATTCAATCAATGGAAATGAATCCCCACCTGTTTTGCACCATTACTCTCTTCTAGCATGATCGCTGACCTGATATTTATTTACATAGCCAACTATCTGGTTAATCTGTGAGATCATTATTCATATCCTGTCTTCAGCACCATGCTGGCTATTCTCAGTTGCCAACTGCCCCCTACCCCTCCATTCTTTGCTTTTAGTTGTCCTGCCTTTGAAGCCTGACCCCTGTGGACCATATCGCCTGGGCTCCCTTCTTCCTGGGTTTCCTGGGGTCCAGCCAATGGGAAGTCCAGGAAGGAGGTCATGGGCAGAAGAGAAAGTTCCTACTGGGAGACATTCCCTCCTCATGTCCTGGTAGCTACCATTCTAACTACATCTGATTATATAATTTTTTCTTGCTCCTTCAAGTCTAGTGGTAAAATTAATTAATGGCTTTCTGAATTCCTACTGTTTTTAATCTTGGAGACCTGAAAAAGTCACTGTAGATTTTTCTAAACTTTGCCCATACCTCTGTAAATAGACCCTTTAAAATTTTATTTCAAAATCTCAGCTGAGAATTCCCAGCTTTTCTTACCTGCTGAGATCACATATAGTTAAAGGAATCTTCTGACAAATAAATGAAATTGCTAAATCAGAATTTATTAACCAAGCACACAAAGTAAGTGAATGCATGAGATTTAGTTCATTCAGCCCATCCCCCTTTGTGAAAATCTTGTTTTTTTTTTATGGTTAAATAATATGCCCAAATGGGTACAATTAGTAGTCATCAATTATTATGAGTCTTTGAGAACTTAATTTCTACTGAAAGTATTAGTCACTCAATCATGTCCGACGCTTTGCAACCCCCTGAACTGTAGCCTACCAGGCTCTTCTGTCCGTAGAATTCCATAAGAGAGAATACTGGAATGGGTTACCATTTCCTACTTCAGGGGATCTTCCCAACCCAGGGACTGAACCCAGGTCTCCTGCATGCAAGCAAACTGACAAAGTATAATAACCAACAAAAATATCTCTTTAGAATCAAACAGTCTCTCTGTAACTTTTCATATCTTGCAGTATGTTGCTTTTTTAAAAAACCTGCATATTTCATAAAATCTAAATGATTTTTAGGGGAATATTTTGCTATTTCAATGCAGGTATAGATGAATTCAAAGTTGGTGCAAGAGGAAATGCTGTTATGGTCGAAGTTGGAATGTTTAGTGTCAGAAAACCAGCAATGCTAATTTTTAATGTAAAATATATCTGCTGAATATTATATTTAGCAGATATATTATATTTCAAGCTGCATATCTCAGAAGTCTATTACATTAAGAAGGGTACACATGGATAGATATTTCATAAGCCCTGTAAATTATCTCACAGTTGGTTATTGATCAGCTGATAATGACAAGTAAATAATTACTTACAGAGCATAACCAGAAAAAGAATGTGAAAAGATTAAGGAAATATAATAGATGTTAAGGAAGAGAGAAGTTATTACACCAGCGAAAACTTAAACAACAAATCCAGGAAACAGTGTTAGGTTTACCTGGCAAAACAGATTCTTCCTTTAAATAATAAGTTTAAGAATTATAGACTGTTAAACTTTTTGCCCCTGAAAACTACCCTAGTATTGTGGATTCTAAACATAGAATAATTTATCCAAAAGTAAAAAAAAATAAGATTTCTGACAGTTTGACTAAATAGTAATTTAGTAAATATTTTGATATGATTTCCTGATTGTCAATAATTGAGGAACATTATTGAGGGCCAAAGCAGCTCTACTACAGCAAAGAAATTTGAAAGTAGATCTATTTCTTTCTATTTTGTAGATTGGACATATATACCATGGGATTTTACTAGAAATGAGAGAACAGATCATCTTGCTCATAAAATATTTAAAATGTTTGTTAAGGAAAATGCCATCCCAAAGACTTCATACAGACATATCAGCTATTTTATGTCACAACTACCACTTAAAAAAGAATGTCCCAAGGAGTAAAAAGGCAATTGCTGACTATTTTTCTTTTATCTCTCCTGTTTTAATTTTTACTCTGTGGTCATCTCCCCTGTAGAAGATTTTAGGTGAAAATTACATTTATCATTATATTGTATTGTTCTCATTACCAGTGAGTAGACACACTAACTATAGTAAATTCAGATGTGCACAATATGTTAAAAAAAATTATAGGGAACAATCTAGAAAGTTTGCTATTAAATTATATTAAAGAATGATTTGGTAAGTTAGATTTATCTATTCAGGGACTAGGTATACAGATGTAGATATTTCAATTTAAAATTCTAAACATATTTAATGAAAGAATACGATTTCGCTGAGTTAATATTTGCTAAGGGAAACTAATTAATAGATTTCAGGAACCTTGTCTAGCTCTTTTCAAGATGATGTGAGGTGAATAAACCAACCTGTAATAAAGGTGATCATTTACTAGTTTATAGATTGACACGACTCTCACGAAGGTTAAGTTTTCTTCCATCCGTTTTCTTTTTTTCTCGTTAAATTTCTTCATGCTGTTTTCTACAGCATGTTCTCTGATGAGCCTGGAATCATTGGTGCACACAGGCAAACAGCCCATAAATTCTCCCCATAAATACAAATATGTGCTCACATTCACATGCCCGTAGAGACAGAGGTTTCGGCTGTAAGGTGAAGCGATTTTCAAGCTTGTGTGTGTAGGACACTTTTATTCTCAGCCGTCAGGGTGCAGTGCTGTAAAGATCCTCGGAGTGGAGCTCAACCCCAGCCCTCGGCAGTCTCTGAGGGCCTTACCACCTTGGTGCAAGGTCATTCACAACCCCTCCCTCCTCCTCGCCTCCCCTTCAGCCAACTGGGAATTCAACAATACAATCTTGACTAGAGTCTTCAGACTATACCATTAGCTTATTGAGCAACTGCACCTGCTTTTAAATTTTAATGATGCATTTTTAATATGATAAATAGAGTATACTTGAACGGTGTTATGCAAGTCGGATAAACTGATCTTTGTTACTTTTCAAATATCACTTTCTGAAGAATAGACTTCTAATCATAAGGTTGATTTAGTTGCAGAGGTGCCTGTGGCTTTCAAACGACTGCTGTTTTGTCCCAGTGAACAGAAAATAGAGATTGGGAGCAAGTGTTTTCAGGGTTTTATAAATGGAAGCATTTTAACTTAGAATTGATGAGAAAAAAAAAATGTTTTACCACTACTCTCACTGACAGTGTTTAAGGAAACTTCTGTTTACTGAAACACTATAAAGGTGACATGTAGAAATTACCGTGGAAGTGATTCAAGACTCCATTATTCCATTGCTTAGGAAAACAGAATTCAAGAAGATTTGCTATGGTAATTGCCTGATTAGGACAAGAAATCATCTGGAAATCAGATTGATTTAAAACCTGGGATCTTCTATCACATCGTAGACACGTTTAATCTTATAATTCCACAGGGAGCTGACAGTGACCCAGAAGGAGTGATAGAAGGAAATAATTTTATTGCAGAGGGGAAGACTACGTAATCTGTGAAGTAAAATAGAATACTGAGGTGGAAGATCGAGGCAATTCCCCAGGTAATTTTAATTACCTCAGATATCTAGATATTTCCCAGAAAGAGAAGACACTTGATTTAAATGAATAGGATATTAAATTAGTTTCTGAAGTTTTACTTTAGCTTCTTAAAAAACATTTTTTGAAACACCATTATCTTTTAAGGTGTCATTTCTTTGTAAATATAAAAATCTCTATCACTGGGTAAGAAATATTTTGTGTTTCCTGAATAAGTGACATTCCTCCTTTGTTTTAAATTTTTTTTCTTTCTGAGTGCTATTGCACATACATTTACCTTTGTGTGGCTCTTTTGAAGTGTTGCATATATATACTTTAAAAATACATTAAGAAGCTGCATAGCTAAAATCTGAAATAATCATCTTAAAATAGTCTTCATTTAAAGGTAAGTATAGAAGGTCTCAGAAAGTATCAGTGTTTTCTGAAAAGGAGCATTAGCAAAATAAATCTAATGCAATAATACAATATTATAAAAATGGTCCAATTTAGTCCTAAATTTCTCATAAAGCATAACGCAAAGTCCTATAGAACTACAAAGTAGGATCTTGAAAACACATATGATATGCATATGCATTTATATCCAGATTATTAGCATTCAAACAAGATTATAGACACTGCAGGTGATTTTAAAAGGAAAAAAAAATCTTTTTAACATGTATATACAGGAATAGAGAAAATAAAATTCATATGATAAGAATCTCATTTTTTTAATGAGACAATTCACCAGAAGAGTGTGCATTTTTTTATGACCAGGAAGAAGAATCATTTGTTTTATCCAACAGTAATTTTATATACAGCTCCTCCTATATCTTTCCTTCTGTCACAGAATTTGGCGATGGTTCAGTATGAACTAAACCCTGAAGTTAATTTAATAAATTGCATAACCCACAATAGTGGAAGGAATCAAGAAATTAGACAGGAATAATAGATAGTGTAATGTATCTCACATATCAAATGACAATATTTATCATCATGCTTTGCAATATATTAACTAATTTGTGTTACTCTTTTAATATATTTTAAAGCTTTTTTTATACATTTAACTAATTTGTTGTTCTGCAAACCAGCTGGTTTTAGGAAACAAATTGTCTTTCTGGCAAATGGCAAGATGAGAAACCAGAACCAGACTAAGATCTTCCTTGTCTCAGGAGACCTGGGTTCCATCTGCCTTTGAGGAACCAATGGGATATGTGGGCCCCCTTTCTCTTACTTGATTTGGAGTCAGTGATGCTGAGGTTTCTTTCAGATCTGAAGTTTTTTGAATGTGAAGGTATTTATGTTTCTAGTATGGCACTGCTCAGCCAACAACAAGTGAATCATTTGTGGGTTTTGTTCTCCTCGTTAGACTGTGAACTCTTCTTGAGCAGGAATTGTAACATCTAATGTCAGCATCCTGAGAGCTGAGCACAATGCCTGACACATAGTTATGACCTAAAAAGATGTGATTAACACACACACACACATATAGATATAGACATATAGTATATATAGGGCTTCCCTAGTGGCTCAGTGGTAAAGAATCCACCTGTAGTGCAGGAAATGTGGGTTCAATCGCTGGGTTGGGAAGATCCCCTGGAGAAGGAAATGGCGACCCACTCCAATATTCTTGCCTGGGAAATCCCATTGGCAGAGCCTGACAGTCTACAGGTCTATTTCGTTGCAAAGATCCAGACATAACTTAGTGAGTGAACAACAACAACAAGATATGTATATATCGTGTACATATGTATATATACATATATACATGTATGTATGCACACACACACACACCCCTATGATTTTTGTGGTAAATATCAACAGTTCAATGAATTTCACTCTACAGGGCCTCTTATGGAGGCAAATCAACTAAATACGTTATGCCTCCTTTCCACTATATAGAAAAAGGGTAAAATATGTTCCTTATCATAAAAAAAAACAATAAAGCTGCACACACTTAATTTATAAACATTGTATAGAGACCATGGGCAAGATAACCTTCTGGAGGAGAGGGAAAGATGAAATTCTAGGGCTCATGTGCACCCTGGCCTGTTTGGTGATATTACAAACATGTGCACATTTGCTCTCATGTGCTTTTGGACACTAATTTACTCAAAACTGAAGTGAGTCCAAAATCTATTTCTATTCTGGCAGACGAGCATGCCAGAGCTTTCTTTCTTTATGTACTTTTGGCATATATTCAATTATAATTAATTCTTAAATATAATATTTCAGTTTCATTCTGGTTTGAAAATGCTAAGTCTCGTGAAAGTTTTCTTGCACAAATAAGGACTAATCTTTGCCTAAAAAGTAGTGAAAGTCGAGGTTGGTTTTGTAGATAGCAGTAAAAGAGGTAAGATTTTTTCAAATACAATACATGAATTGAAAAGGCTTCTATTTGTACTTGTAAGGCAGAGTGATTGAATCCACACACTGAAACTTAAATTCTTTTTTCTTTTACTTTTTTTTTATTTTGTCTCCTTTTTGTTTTCAATATCTTCCATTAGAATGCAATGGTAGATACATATTCTTTTCTGCTGTATTCTTAGTGCCTGATGTATAGTGGTTATTTAATAAATATTTACTGAGTTGACTAATACAGTTCCAAGAATCTATGAACACCTACTACGTGCAGTATTTTGCTAGTGATTAAAGATGCTCACTGATATCAAGAAGCAATGGCTAGGTCACATGTAGTAATTAGAAAAACATAAAAGATAATCTATAATGAAGTGCAGAGAAATTGCTGTCGAAGATGATATTTTTTGATAAGGGTGCTGATATAATCAATAAGTTCATATGGTTTAGTGACAGATGTCTTCATATAGGCATTAGCACTTGAGTTTAACCTTGGATAGTGTGTTATATTTTATATATATTAGGGCATCCAGGTGGTTCAGTGGCAAAGAATCTGCCTGCACTGCAGGAGATACAGTTTTGACCCTGGGTAGAGAAGATTCCCTGGAGGTGGGCATGGCAACCACTCCATTATTCTTGCCTGGAGAATGTCATGGATAGAGGAGCCTGGCAGGCTACAGACCATTGGGTCACAAAGAGCTGGACAGGACTGAAATGACTGAGCATGCAAGCATGCATTATATAGCAAAGTGGAGTAACCATTATACATATTACAATATAGGTTAAATGTGTAGTAGAATTTCCCAAATTCCAATACAGGAAAGAAGTATGACTGAATGTCTATTGGGACAATAAGGAAATTTCTTTGATGATAACAGAGGTTGTAAATGGAAAGTAGTTTGCAGACCTAGCATAGGTCCAATTACGAATGGAGGAGAAAGGGACAACAGGATGAGATGGTTGGATGGCATCACCGACTCAATGTACATGAGTCTGGGTAAACTCCAGGTGTTGGTGATGGACAGGAAGGCCTGGCAAGTTGCAGTCCATGGGGTTGCGAAGAGTCAGACATGACTGAGCGACTGAACTAAACTGAATTATGGAAATCCTTAAAAGAGTTAGACAATTTTTCCCCTGATTTAGTAGACAAATAAGTGATATTATGAAGGTGGTATTTTAGGAAAATTAGTCTAGCAGTGACATTTAACATCATATGGAATGTTGATGGTATCTGAAACCTGGGTGACCATTTCAGAGACAATGGCAGTTATTCATAAATTAGGTCATGTGGGCATAAAGGCATAGTCAAAATGAAGTAAGGCAGAATCCAAATGACATTCATTATAAAGAAAGAATTGGGTGTTTTAAAGTAACTATTGGAGAAGGCAATGGCACCCCACTCCAGTACTCTTGCCTGGAAAATCCCATGGACGGAGGAGCCTGGTAGGCTGCAGTCCATGGGGTTGCTAAGAGTTGGACACGACTGAGCGACTTCGCCTTGACTTTTCACTTTCATGCATTGGAGAAGGAAATGGCAACCCACTCCAGTATTCTTGCCTAGAGAATCCCAGGGATGGGGGAGCCTGGTGGGCTGCCGTCTATGGGGTCGCACAGAGTCGGACACGACTGAAGCGACTTAGCAGCAGCAATCTCATTGAATTAAAAATGAATAAACTTCCTCAGGTTGATTCTCTGCAGATCAAAGTCTGTTTTACTATAGTAGGAGGTGAAGGGGAGGGGATATGCCAAAGGGGATTAGGAGATTTTGGTTCAGAGTAACAAGGAGAATATTGGATCTCTTGATAGAGGAGTGTTGAGGGAGAGTTGGTTTTGAGGAAAATGAGAGAATGTGACTTGGGGTAGATATAGCTGAGATCTGGTTGCCAGCTTGCAGATTATTAACTCATTCAACATCATTTATTTGTCACTTACCATGTGCTTCCCTGGTGGCTCAGAGGTTAAAAGCGTCTGCCTGCAATGCGGGAGACCTGGGTTTGATCCCTGGGTCAGGAAGATTCCCTGGAGAAGGAAATGGCAACCCACTCCAGTATTCTTGCCTGGAGAATCCCATGGGTGGAGAAGCCTGGTGGGCTATAGTCCATGGGGTCCCAAAGAGTCAGACACAACGTCGCTTTTGCTTTACCATGTGCTAGATAATGTGCCAGGCAGGAAGGATCCAAGTGCAGAAAAGGAATGCATATTCCCATCCTCCAGGAAGGAGGGTACTATCCTCCCAAAATCCTCAGTGTGACTGGCAGGAAGCCAGACCTACAAACTCTGTCTTTTGGAAGAGAGACATAGACAAAGTGAGCAGCATGTGTAGAAACTTGAAGGAAGAGAACCTAGAACATTCTAGAGGATAGCTAAGTGTAATTAAAGTATACATGTTCTACTCAATTCAACTTGATTCTAGCTTTGGTCTTCAGCTTGGCCTATGTCAGTCATGAAGTGAAGTGAAGTGAAATTGCTCAGTCATGTCGGACTCTTTCTGACGCCATGGTCTGCAGCCTACCAGGCTTCTCCCTCCATGGGATTCTCCAGGCAAGAGTACTGGAGTGGATTGCCATTTCTCTCTTCAGGGGATCTTCCCGACCCAGGGATCAAACCCGGGTCTCCCGCATTCCAGGCAGACACTTTAACTTCTGAACCACCAGGGAAGCCCTATGACTGACTAGTATGTCAGTCATCAGTTCAATTCAGTTCAGTCACTCAGTAGTGTCTGACTCTTTGCAACCCCATGAATTGCAGCATGCTAGGCCTCCCTGTCTATCTCTGCTTTTTAATATGCTGTCTAGGTTGGTCATAACTTTCCTTCCAAGGAGTAAACGTCTTTTAATTTCATGGCTGCAGTCACAATCTGTAGTGATTTTGGAGCCCAAAAAAATAAAGCCTGACACTGTTTCCCCATCTATTTCCCATGAAGTGATGAGACCAGATGCCATGATCTTCGTTTTCTGAATGTTGAGCTTTAAGCCAACTTTTTCACTTTCCTCTTTCACTTTCATCAAGAGGCTTTTTAGTTACTCTTCACTTTCTGCCATAAAGGTGGTGTCATCTGCATATCTGAGGTTATTGATATTTCTCCTAGCAATCTTGATTCCAGCTGGTGCTTCTTCCAGCCCAGTGTTTCTCATGATGTACTCTGCATATAAGTTAAACAAGCAGGGCGACAATATACAGCCTTGACGTACTCCTTTTCCTATCTAGAAGCAGTCTGTTGTTCCATGTCCAGTTCTAACTGTTGCTTCCTGACCTGCATATAGGTTTCTCAAGAGGTAGGTCAGGTGGTCTGGTATTCCCATCTCTTTCAGAATTTTCCACAGTTTATTGTGATCCACACAGTCAAACTAGTGCACAAAAAGTGGATCCATTTCTTAGGATAAAATTGAAACATGCACACTAATTAAGATAATGAATGTCCATAAGGGTGATGTACAGAAATTTACATAAAAATTAGTAAGTAACTCCAGACATTTTTGGTTAAAAAGGACTTAGCAAATCATCTATCTTTTTCATAGAAATGATACTATGTGGCCTTCTGGTTACTTATAGGTCCTGTTTTGTCCATTCTACTTGGAATGAAGTATAACTGAATCCTTTGTATCCTGACAAAGGTATATCCCACACAATACCACTTCATTCACTAATATGAGAAAGGAAAAACAAATTTGCAACATGGGTCCAAGAACCTCTATAAAATAAGAGACTGAGACCTCAGGTTTTTTTTTGTTTTGTTTTGTTTTTTAATCTCTGCAGTTAAAAATTAGGGCAACCCATTGTGCTTCCCGGGTGGCTCAGATGGTAAAGAATCTGCCTGCAGTGTGGGAGACCTGGACTTGATCCCTGGGTTTGGAAGATCTCCTGGAGAAGGGAATGGCTGCCCACTCCAGTTTTCTTCCCTGGAGAATTCCGTGGATGGGCAGATGATCCTGGTGGGCTATAGTGGGATCGCAGAGAGTTGGACACAACTGAGCAAATAACACTTTCAGTTTCATTGGAAAAAACAAAGGTAGCTAAGATTAAAGCAGTGAGAAGATATTGATGGTTCCAAAGGAAAACTTTAATCCAGAGACCCAAGCATAATCCAGGTATATACGTGTTGAGAGGGAGGGCAAATCTAGCACCATGTGTGAGTGAGACTAGAGCCCCCTAGGACTCAGAACTCCTGGCGTTCTGTCGTGCTCACAGGAAAACAACTGTAAATATGAATATAAACTGGTGTAGCCTGAGGCCTAAAGCAGTCACAGAAAAAGATGTTAGACTGCATGTGTTCAGAAACAGCAGCGGTAGTGAACTGAGTAGATTCCCCAGTTCTCTCTTGTTGAAGGGTTGGCTTGGCCCACCTGTGAATCAGGAAGACTGGACAAGCTGAGATCAACGAGGTCACAAAGAAAAGACAGAACCTCCTGCTTGTGTGCATTTTCAAAAGATTAGCAGAAAGAGGGCAAGTGTTGTAGCTCCCAGTACTTTATAGGATTGCTGCAAGGATTAAGCAAATTCCCACAGAAACAGACTTACAGACTGAGAGAATAATTTATGGTTATAGGGGGCAAGGGTGGAGGGAAGAGTTAGGGAGTTGGGGATTGAGATGTACACACTGCTATATTTAAAATGGATAAACAAGAAGGACCTACTATATAGCACAGGGAACTCTGCTCAATACCTTGTAACAACCTAAATGGGAAAAGTATTTGAAAAAGAATAGATACATGGATATGTAAAATAAATAAATAAATATCAACAAGAAAAACAAAAAAGCTAATCATCATTAGATAACTTTAAATATACTTTATGTAATCCATGTGAAGCATGTATTTAGAAGAGTAGATTGAAATAACAAGGCATACCATTGAGGCTTTCCTGAAAAATAATACACTTAAGCCAACTTAACAGTTTAGAGATAATAAAACATCATTGTGCTTACCTCAAAACAAACAGGCAAACAAGCAAAAAACACTTAGAACCATGCATGATATATGTTAAGTCCTCAGTATTGAGAACTTGATTTGGTGAAGTGGCTCATACCAGAAGATATGGAAAAGATCTTTTCTTGGTAGAGAATTACTACCTGGAAAGCAAAATCATCAGAAGTATACTTCATGATCATGAGACAAAAACAAGGTCAAGTTGGTGTTAAGTTTTCTTAATAGATTCTGTATGGATGATAATACCAAAGGAAACATGGTGATGAAGTCCGAGTGGTGAAGTCTTTCTGTGCCCTGGGCAGTTTCAACATGAGTGACATTAATGCTCATTTGTTACTCTGCCTTTTCTCATTTGGGGCTCACCAGCTTTCTCCCACTTTTATGAATCATATTTTTTTCTTAAGTCATGTTAACATAATCAACCATGTTAACATGTTAACATATTCAACCAGATACTGTCATACACCTGGGAACACTTCTGTCCCTATGTCTGAAATTTAACCTTAGTGTTATGTGGCATGCACCCTAATGGGTGTCCTAATAAATTCCATTAAAACCATCTCTCCATAGACATTGAGGAGAGAAGATGATCGAGAGATGAATTTAGAGGAAAAGCAGTGAAGGATATGTTTCCTGAAGTAGATTTTAGGTCATCAACTCATTGGATAGGCTTGGGGGAAGGCCTTGCCCCACAGTATGTCTCGTAGGTCTTCCAGCAGCACCACTTTAGGATGAAATTCCTCTGCATTCCTACATCATGCTTCATCTGATCTGGCTGTAGGAATGAACCATTATTTCCTGAGGTCAAAAGAATTTGTAGAAGTGCTCTCAATGTTACCATCAATCATCCCTAAGAAAATAAGAAGTTATAAGATTATGGGTGGGAGATTGTCTCATTTTAGTAACAAAAAAGGATGTATTTTAAAATCTATAAATGATAATCCCACAGTTTGTCCCTACTAGTATTCTAGAATAGTTAGTCAGCATAGCAAGTGACCCTAAAAGTCAACATGGATTCAAAGGCTGTGCTTGCTAATCCCATTTCCTTCTAGATAACATTGCTGGATCACAAGCTGATGTAAGAGGTGCTGAGTATATCTGACAACTTGTCATGATACCACTGTGGGTAAAATGGGAATGTAAACTAAGCTAAGTCACTCAGTCGTGTCCGACTCTTTGCGACCCCATGGACTGTAGCCCACAAGGCTCCTCTATCCATGGGATTCTCCAGGCAAGAATACTGGAGTGGGTTGCCATTTCCTTCTCCAGGGGATCTTCCTGACCCAGGGATCGAACCCAGGTCTCCCGTATTAGAGGCAGACGCTTTAACCTCTGAGTCACCAGGGTGACTGGATTATGTCAGAGGGACCCTCAAGTGATTGGCCATTCAAATTCAAACACCAATATAGCAAAGAGCAGAGTCTTATGTCCACTGCTATGGAACTGCTTAGGTATTCTTTCTTCCAAAGATGAAGAGAATTTCTTCTTAAAACTGTAGATAGAATTGAGTGGAGAGGTCTATCCAACTACCAGTTGGATAAGTATGGGATTTGAACACATGTCTACAGGCTGTACATAAAATTCAAACCAAAAAGATCAAGACAGTGTTTCCTTACTTGGAGTGGTTCTCCGTCAACTTTTACTGAGATACATTTGGAAAAATGACCTTGAACTCAGTCTCTGTGCCTAAAGAGAAAAGTACTCTATTACATATTTCAATGATCATTGTTCTCTGTACAAAAAGACCTTAGGGAAGGAAGAATTCCAAAATGGCAGCTACTGCTTGAACAGAAGGTAACTGAGACACTGGAAATTTGACAGTAAGTACAATTGTATGCACTCCTTGCTTCTCCCCTAACACTTGGGGGTCCAGTTATCTATAATAACAAGAAGAATGTTTCTGATTCAAGGCATACTCTGTATTATATGCATAATTTTAGAATAAGTAAAACAGCAACATGCTGTTTCTGTTTAGATTTCTGGGCTCAACACTGGATTCTACTAATGGACATTGAAATAAAAGTTAAATATTGTAGCTGCTAACTTGTCCTCTTCCCCAGAATTCCAGGTTTTGCCAATATGCTTTCACCTAAGAATCCCAACTGATATAGGAACAGTTGATTAACCATCTTTGGAAAGGGGGCCCTACTCACCCTGATAGAATCCACTGGAAGTGTTCTCTGGTCTTGGTTTTGTGCTTCCTTTCATACAGTATAAGCTCAGTGAGGACAATAATTCCTTGCGCATCTGTACACAAATTCTAATATGTTATTTATTATGGAATAAAATCTCAATTCTCATTGTTGCCCTGTTATCAATAAATGTGTGTCCTCCCCCATCCCTTTTTTCTTGGTGTTTTCCAGTTGATTAAAGCAGATTGCTTTTCTTTAGAGAAAAGTTACAAACTCAAAGTATCTCATCTTCTTAGTAAAGCCCAGCTATTCTCTTTTAGGTTAGTAAGCAGACAATGGATCCATACGGCATCTTCTGAAATATCCATAGGATATTATCTATCAACATTAACCTCATTGGTGGGAAGTTACTATTTCTGCACAAGTACTATCATTTAGATAGCTCCTCCTTGTCAGTTTTTTTAAACAAAATGTATTAGAACTGTACTTAAGAGAAATAACAGAGATTTATCTCTCCCCTTTATCTTGTAGAAGAAAGCATGATTACACGGATTTTTCCCTTCAGGTTTTTTCCCGGAATAGTGAAAGCTAAAATATTCATTTTGGTATTTGAGTTAATTATAACACAATCACTAACCCAAAATACCTTAGTTTCCAGCTTCATTTAACTCCATTATAATTACCCTTTACTTCAATCTGCAAAGTCCTTTGCTTTTGAGGGTAGGAGTAACTGGGAGGTACAGTGTAAAAATATTTTAGGTATTAGAAGATGAAATGACCTTTTGTATTACGTTTGAACCATATTTCACTTTTTTGGCAGCTAAAAAGTACAAGTTGCCATGGAAATGAACAATGGTATTAAATGTGAGTGTGCACTCAATGGTCTCTATCATTCTCCTAAGTAAGCAGAAATGTTTGAGTTAAATGATAGGAAATGCAAGATGCTCTTACACATTATTATGAAAAGATGTGCAATTTTGGATGATACGCTATAAAATTTGATACTCCATGCAGGGCAGGAAACTCTAGTGGTACAGGATTAGGGAATAATAAAAGATGTTCCATTTGTAGATGCTGGAGGAAAATGTGTGGAATAAAAATGTTCTGGAAGTTCAGATACACACTTAGGCTCAGTAGTTTTATTTTGGACTGTATATTAAGTGCACATCTTTTTTTCCAACTTGTAATATAAATCTCATTATAAGGTAGAGATTAAATACTTAAAAATCTTGAATTTGTGCTTCAACTTGATGGGCAATGAGTCAGAGATTTCAACCTTTATAAATGGAATGTATTAATATGCACGTAGAGCTGAATCCCACCTAGATGTCTGGCGAGCAGAGAGATAATACTGGAATTTCAAGATGGGAACTATTAGAGAAATGTGGTGTCTACAGTTAAATAACTGGACTCAGAAAACATGAGTTCTGGTCTTGGAATATGAAATTTGACCGGATATTTTTGATTCGCCATCTCCCTTAATTTTTTTTTTTTTTTTTAATGAAAAGTGCTGGTTTTGTGTTCTGGAAAGAGGTGGAAATGTGAGAATGAATTAATTATTTCAAAAGCCCCTTGAAGATTCAAAAACAATCACTGAACAAGTGCCCAGAATCTGTTAAAGGTGCAGCCTTCAATCACTCTTCTCACTCTTCCGCATACCAGATCTAAGGGCTGTGGAGTGCTTGGTTCCCCAACTGTTCCCATCAT
Source organism: Neotragus moschatus (assembly GCA_006410615.1). NCBI lineage: Eukaryota > Metazoa > Chordata > Mammalia > Artiodactyla > Bovidae > Neotragus > Neotragus moschatus. The sequence goes on from SJYA01001806.1 coordinate 424,218, forward strand.
GGGCAAAATTTTGAAAAGAAAAAAAAACAGTGCTCAATTTATGTTTTTCACACCTAATGAGGTGAGAAATTCTAGGCAGGCCCCCAAAACATTTGCAGTGTACTGGAATTTGATCTCTGTGAAATTTAGCAGTTTCATCGTGACAGTTTTAGCTGAATTTTGCTTAGTTCTCTCTTGCATTGTTTTAAGCTTATGCTACATTTTCATTGCTGATAACACAGATGGCACCAAGAAGAAGCCAGTGAAATCCTACTTTTTTTTTGAAGTGCAGAAAAAAGTGAAAATTCACATGAAAAACTCTCAAGTCATTGAAGTACCCTTTAAAAAATATAACGTTAGAATGAGAATGTCACAATGTTCCTTAGGACATTTTATTAAAAAATGAAGAGCGGACATAAAATATCTTTGCCATTAAAACATAATGTTTACTGGATATCAATCATAAGTTATGTCTGTAAAGTTTTTAGAGTGGGGGCATTTTCTCAAGACATTGGAAAAATATTTGCCAAATGTGTTTGTGTGTTAATGTTTTGCTTTTTTCCCCCACATATATATTAGTTAATTCTTCAAAGGTATGTCAATTCCTTTAGGTCACTAGACATTCAGAGCTGTCATATTATTACTTTTGTGAAATTAGGTTATAATCTTCACAGGTTTTAATTGATATTAAGGAAGCAACTTAACTCACCAAGAAAAGAAAACTAAATATACTCTTTGATGAATTATCCAGTCATCTTGTCAGGTCTAGATAAGTCGGGAGTGAGGGTGATTGGTAAATCTCTTTTTAAATTGAGAGGAGAAGATAAACTACATGTACCAGCTACCCATTTTTCTTCACAATTGCATTTTCCCATTCCAACAATATCATAGATGATTGCAATGACTTTTTAACCAGTCCCTTTGATCACAAGGCTTATTTTCCAAATCTAATGTACATATTGATATGGGATCTCTTCCGGAAGTATTTCTTTAGTCATTTCTTTGCTCAAAAACAATCAATAGCTCCTTATTGGAGCTATTGTGGAGAATCCTGAGATTCTCTACAATATGTCTTAAGTTTTAGCCTGTCATTCTCTCAAAATCCACTTGGTGTACTGAACCCTGCTGGAGATAGGCTGACTGTGGACCAGGCTGAGTTTGAGAACCAAACTCAGCACTCACTTAGATTACTTACATACTCTGTACCCCATATGCTGAATGGGGATAACAATAATAGTACCCACCTTCTAGGTCTTTTGTGAAAATGAAATTATTTAAAACAGGTTAATGCCTAGAGTGGTGCCTAGCACACAGGATGAGTTCATTCAGTGTCAGAGACCACTTTCCTACAGCTGGCCCTGTGACTAAGCTCTTGCTGTCACTAGCTGATGTGTCTCCCTGGTTCTGCGTATCCAACAATCACTCCCCTTCAAGGTCAGAGTCAGATGCTTTGTTGTTGTTGTTCAGTTACTAAGACATCTCTGACTCTATGTGACCCCAGGATCTGCAGCATGTCAGACTTTCCTGTTCTTCACTATCTCCCGGAATTTGCTCAAATTCATGGCCATGAATTTAGTGATGTTATGTAACCAACTCATCCTCTCCACTCCCTTCCCCTTTTGCCTTCAATCTTTCCTAGCATCAGGGTCTTTTCCAATGAATTGAGCAAAGCATCAGAGCTTTGGTTCAGCATCAGTCCCTCCAATGAATATTCAGAGCTGGTTTACTTTAGGATTGACTGGTTTCACTCCTTGCAGTCAAAGGGTCTTCTCCAGTACCACAATTCAAAAGCATCAATTCTTAGGTTCTCATCCCTCTTTATAGTCCAACTCCCACATCCATATTGGAAAATCCATATGACTGTTGGAAAAACCATAGCTTTGACTAGATGGACCTTTGTTGGTTAAGTGATTTTTTTTTCTTTTTAATATGCTGTGTAGGTTTGCCATAGCTTTTCTAACAAGGAGCAAGTCTTTTAATTTCTTGGCTATAATCATAATCCACAGTGATTTTGGAACTTAAGAAAATAAAATCTGTCACGATTTCTACTTCTCCCCCTTCTATTTGCCATGCAGTGATGGCAGGAGATGCCATGATCTTTGTTTTTTGAATGTTGAGTTTTAAGCCAGATTTTTCACTCTTGTCTTTCATGCTCACCAAGAGGCTCTTTAGTTCCTTTTCACTATCTGTTATTAGAGTGGTAACATCTATATATCTGAGGTTGTTGATATTTCTCCTGGCAATCTTTATTCCAGTTTGTGAGTCATCCATACCAGAATTTTGCATGATTTTGCATATAAGTTAAATTAGCAGGCTGACAATATACAGCCTTGACATACTCCTTTCCCAATTTTGAACCAGTCAGTTGTTCCATGTGAGAATCTCAGTGATTGTGTGTGTTAGTCACTCAGTTGTGTATGACTTTGTGTGACCCAATGAACTGTAGCCCACCAGGCTCCTCTGTCCATGCAATTTTCCAGGCAAGTATACTGGAGTGGGTTGCCATTCCCTTCTCCAAGGGATCTTCTCAACCCAGGGATCAAACCTGGGTCTCCCATATCGCAAGCAGATTCAAGGGTTGCTTCTTGCTTTATTATGAAGTTTGAATGATGATTAAAACCAAATGTGATGCTCTGAATTACCAAAGCATCTTTCTTTTTAAAGATTTTTTTTTTTTTAATGTGGACCATTTTTAAAGACTTCATTGATTTTGTTACAATATTGTTTCTGTTCCATGTTTTGGTTTTTTGGCCAGGAGGCATGTGAGATCTTAGTTCCCCAACCAGGGACTGAACCCACACCCCCTGAATTAGAGGGCAAAGTCTTAAGCACTGGACTCCCAGGGAAGTCCCCAAAGCATGACTTACTCCTATCACAATGCATTTCTCTTAGCTTGCCTTATATTCTAGTTACATTCATGGTGTCTTTATCTTGCCTGTGGGAGACTGAAACCTTTAAGGGCCAAGATGGCATTTCATACATTATAACCCTCAATATGTCAAAATAGTAATTATTCACAGTAAACATTGAAGATCATCTCATTAATAACTAAGTATTACAGTATCTTTCAAAATGGGAAGTTCATGTTAGTCTGTGTCTAGATTCCATTCTGTAGCATGAAATTTTAACAAATGTTTCCTGATAGCTCAGATGGTAAAAAAAAAAAAAAATCTGCCTGCAATGTAGCAGACCTGGGTTTGATCCCTGCATTGGGAAGTTTCCCTGGAGAAGGAAACGGCAACTCACTCTAGTATTTTTGCCTTGAGAATTCTACGGACAGAGGAGCCTGGTGGGCTACACTCCATGGGGTCTCAAAGAATTGGACATGACTGAGTGACTAACACTAACTAAATAAAGGTTCTCTAATAGGTGGTTTGTTAGCATTAGTTTCCCCTGGGTTTAATGAAACAAAACTAGGATAATTTCTTTTGAGAAAAAAGTTATATTTTTCTTTATGGTAGAGTATACATTTTGTGTTACATGCTCCTGTGTAATGGTCTTAGATATTTAGTTCTTAGAGTTTTTAAAGTACAAGGCTTAACATTTTATTTTTCTCCTCATGGGATCATTTATTAATACCTGCATGCATAGGGAAAGTTATTCAAAATTCACACTATGGTATTGGCCCACTGAGATCTCTTCAGATTTCTAAAGATCTTATCCCTCTTTCTTCTTTCTATTCACCCATTTTCCAAGCATAACTTAATGCTTGAATTCTAGGTTTTAAGAAAATATAGAGAAGTATATTTACAAAATCCAGATATTTTTCATCCGAATTTCAGCCAAGAAGCAACTTATCATGCCACTGAAGCAAGATATGTCACTATGGAATTTGATTTATTACATGCTTCAGTTCTTAATGGAACAGAATAAGGCAATCTACCATGATTGTTGCTTCGAGCATAAGGTTAGGGAAGAAGTAATGCAAACAACCTCAAAATGGGGATGATGGAACCTGTCTGCTTCTCTCCAGGCTTCTGGCTGACACCCACCTTGGATCCTCGGGTCACCCTTAGTCAGATCATCTCCATCATCAGCCTCCTCGCATGACATCTGAACAAGCTGAAAAATTATTTTTTTTTTAAATTGGAAAAATGAGTGGTTCTCCTGCATCCTCTGTGGAAAATTTGGAAGACTACTTTGTAAATATGAGAAATTCATGAGGCTCAAGTGATTTATATCCTCCTTCAAGAGAATAGGGACTGAGGTAACAGAGAACCTTCTTATAACTCATGCAACTCATTGCAAGGTCAGTAGCCAATAAAGACATCACCATTCATGATTAATTGTGGACGGGTCCACCCATTTGATTCCTTTTATCCCAGAGTCCTAGATAAATGCCATGATCAGGCCTTCAGTGTTCCAGCTTTGTCCTTCTTAGGTACCTAACAAGACATAGCAAGGGAGGAAAATTAAAGAAAAAAGGTTAAGCTGGTAAAATTTCATCTTAGAAGTAAAATACCACCTATACTGAAGAGATGTTTTTGCAGGATAAGAAAGAAAAAAGAACTATTTGACTGACGTGAGTGTTATCTTAATATGCTTGGCAACATAATTTACAGGTTTCTGCATTTCACTTTGTGTCTTAAAGATACCTAGTTCATTACTTTTTTAGTAAATGAGAAATAAATTTGGATTTTTGTGGGTAAACAGTGACTCAGACTTCTTCTCTGATGATATTTCACTATATTCACAGAGATAATCACTTATTGGTAACAGTTTTTAAGGTCACATTCATAGATGATCATTCTTACTTATTTCCATAAGCCAACTGATAAACTCAAATGCATATTACAAACCTTTTTATTATCTCATGTTCATTTGGAACTTACTGTGTATTTTACACAGGATTCTAATTTCCTCCCCCTACCATGTGTTTGCAAAAGCAGGCTTACACAATGCTTGCTGCTGCTGCTAAGTCACTTCAGTCGTGTCCAACTCTGTGTGACCCCATAGACGGCAGCCCACCAGGCTCCCTGTCCCTGAGATTCTCCAGGCAAGAACACTGGAGTGGGTTGCCATTTCCTTCTCCAATGCATGAAAGTGAAAAGTGAAAGTGAAGTCGCTCAGTCATGTCCAACCCTCAGCGACCCTACGGACTTTATGTACTCTATATACCACACCAGCCTTATCCACAGTGTAGAAGATAAAGATTAGAAACATGGCCAAGTGTCTGTAGGAGACTGCTCAGTTTTCAAAATAATCTCATATTTTTTGATACATGAAGTAATCGTTTAAGACACACATAGTATATCACCATTTTAACTCCAGTTTGCAGATGAGAAATGAAGCATAAAAAAGTCAGATTATTAGCCCTTAATAAGTATCAAAGCCAAACTGTATAAGAAGTAAGGATACCTGGAATTCATATTTCTTTTTCTCTGAACCTGGTCCACAAATCTGTTTAATCTTTAGCAAGCATTAACTATGTTCGAAAATGCAATGTGCAGAGCTGAAGGAAACATACTGAAAACGCAGGTTTTGGCCACCGCATTTCAGAAATGNTCAAAGCCAAACTGTATAAGAAGTAAGGATACCTGGAATTCATATTTCTTTTTCTCTGAACCTGGTCCACAAATCTGTTTAATCTTTAGCAAGCATTAACTATGTTCGAAACTGCAATGTGCAGAGCTGAAGGAAACATACTGAAAACGCAGGTTTTGGCCACCGCATTTCAGAAATGGCATTTGTAGAGAAGAGAAAAAATGTTACTATGCTACTTTAAAACACAATTCTGCCCCTAAATGTCCGTGTGTGCTAAGTCACTTCAGTAGTGTCTGACTCTTTGTGGCCCCATGAAGTAGCCCTCAAGGCTCCTCTGTCCATTGGGATTCTCCATGCAAGAAATACCTGAGTGGGTTGCCATGCCCTCCTCCAGGGTGTTTTCCAGACCTAGGGATGCAACCCATGTCTCTTACATCTACCTGCATTGACAGACACGTTCTTTATCACTCAAGCCACTTGGGAATGTGATTTGTTTCCAATGTAAATGGCTTTGATCAGAAAGGAAGGCTTCCAGGGTAGGGTTTCAATGGAAACTCCAAAACAAAAAGATAACCAGACTTCTCTGTGTTAGAAATGAATGTGAATTTCAGGGTGAAAGGGCAAAGAGTAAAGGAAGGAAGAGACGAGTGAAGGAAAAGGTTTTCTATGCCAGAATCAGGGTAGCTACATAGAATACAGGTAGTGAAATTATTCCAAAAGAAGGCATTTGCATATGGTTCTGAAACTGAATTCTCAGTTGAATCCCCAACCTGCAGCAAAATTTTCTATACTCATATGATTTTCATATGTATATACCCCTATCTTTGAAATCAGGAAAAGGGTCTGGTTTTCACAAATGGGTTTGAGAATAGTGTATATAAACTGGAGGAGGTGAGATAAAAAAAGCCTGAGGGGGGATATAACACCAGATAATTTGTTGTTGCTGTTTAGTAGCTCAGTCATGTCTGACTCTTTTTTGTGACTCCATGGACTGTAGCCCACCAGGTTCCTCTGTCCATGTGATTTCCCAGGCAGGAATGCTGGAGTGGGTTAGCATTTCCTTCTCCAGTGGATCTTCCCCATGGGATTGAACCCATATCTCCTGTATTGGCAGTCAGGTTCTTTACCACTGAGTCACCTGGAAAGCCTAAAACTAAATAATATTGGTTGTCAAAACAAAAACAGTTGGGAATTTTCAGAGAATTTCGGAAAGGTTAAGCTTTTTGGAAGCAAAATGGCTGTCTGGGAGGTCTTACAAATAGCTGTGAAAAGAAGAGAAGCAAAAAGCAAAGGAGAAAAGGAAAGATATAAACATCTGAATGCAGAGTTCCAAAGAATAGCAGGAAGAGATAAGAAAGCCTTCCTCAGCGATCAATGCAAAGAAATAGAGGAAAGGAACAGAATGGGAAAGACNATGCTTTTGAACTGTGGTGTTGGAGAAGACTCTTGTGAGTCCCTTGGACTGCAAGGAGATCCAACCAGTGCATTCTGAAGGAGTTCAGCCCTGGGATTGCTTTGGAAGGAATCATGCTAAAGCTGAAGCTCCAGTACTTTGGCCACCATATGAGAAGAGCTGACACATTGGAAAAGACTCTAATGCTGGGAGGGATTGGGGACAGGAGGAGAAGGGGACAACCGAGGATGAGATGGCTGTATGGCATCACTGACTCGATGGATGTGAGTCTGAGTGAACTCCAGAGTTGGTGATGGACAGGGAGGCCTGGCGTACTGTGATTCATGGGGTTGCAAAGAGTTCGACATGACTGAGCGACTCAACTGAAAGCTTTTTAGAGGAAAATGTAAGCTCTTAGGAAACCAAGCACAGAATTACAGTGAAGTGATTCAACTTGCTCATTCTGTGTCACCTCAGTTTGTTTCTGTTAACTTGCTTAATGTCTGTACTTTGATTTTTTCCCCCCCAAAGTCTCCCTTGTATTCTAGTAGTTCCTTCTAGTGGTTAACAATATAATTATGATGTCAAATAAACTGTGAAAACTCGTATTGAATTCAGGAAAGGTGAGAAAAGAAGCCTAACTCATCTAAACATTGTTTACTTAATGATGGAAAAGAAGAAAGTTTTGACAAAAGAACAATCTCTGGATAGGCTCTCAGCACCTCATTGTTCTCTGACGGTCAAGGTGAATTTAGAACTCGAAGTTTCTTGGAGCTGTGAATGTTGAAAGTTATCCTTTCCTGAGAATTTTCTAAGAGTTGTGTTTGCAAGCTTTTGGAAAAAGTCACTTTTCTTGAAGTTTAGTTGATATACAAAGTTGTATTAGTTTTAGGTATACAGCAAAGTGGTTCAGTTATATATATATATATATATACACATATTTGAGTATACATTTATATTATTATATATGTGTATATATATATATATATTGTTATTGTTGTTCAGTCACGTCCAACTCTGATGCCATGGACAACAGCATGCCAGGCCTCCGTGTGTGTGTGTGTGTGTATACACTTTTCAAAATTTTTTCCCTTTTAGGTTATTTTAAAAATATTAAATATAGTTCCTTGTGCTATAGAGTAGGTTTTGGTTAGTTATCTATCTGTTAATCTGAAACTCCTAATTTATCCCTCCCCCTCTCCCCCATTTCCCCTTTGGTAACCATAAGTTTGTTTTCTATGTTTGTGGGTCTATTTCTGTTTTGTATATAAGTTTATTTGTATCATTTTTATATTCCATATATACATGATATCTTATGATATTTATCTTTCTCTGTCTTGCTAATTTCACTTAGTATGGTAATCTCTAGGTGCATCTATGTTGCCTTGCAAGTTTTTGGCTTCCTGCTCCCCTATCCTTGAAAATCAAATCCTTTTAGCAGAACTCACACTCACACACACATGCACATCCACTCAACATTTTTTGTGTGCGATTGACCTAATTAAACCTTGGGACTTTGTAAGAACTGTCATAATGTACAAACCTTCTTCCTTTTCTTTACTTCCAGTCTCTTCCTATCCCCTCCACTGTTTTTCCCTCCTTTCAGCCTCAAAAGTAGAAAAAATTTCTCTCCACATCTCACATAACTTAAACATACCTCGTGTAGTTCAGTCGGTAAAGAATCTGTCTGCAATGCAGGAGACCCTGGTTTGATTCCTGGGCTCTGAAGATCCCCTGGAGAAGGAAATGACTTGCCTGGGATTTTCCAGGCAAGAATACCACTCCAGTATTCTTGCCTGGAAAATCCCATGGACAGAGGGAGCCTGTCAGGCTACGGTCCATGAGGTCCCAAGATTTGGACACGACTTGGTAACTAAACCACCACCAAGTATATTCATTGACTCCAGATTTATCTAATTTGTATATAGAGAAGATAATTTAATTAAATGCTTTATTTGAAAAAATAGTAGATTAGTACATCTGTGCTTTCAAGGGTTATCTGGCTAATAGAAATCCTGTTTTAGAAATCTTTGAATCCAAACAAACTCAAACAATGGAAACAGCATTTTCTCTTTCCTGTTTTCACCTGTCTATTTCATCTGCTATTTCACTTTGGTACCAAATTGCTCTTCAAAAAAATCTTAAGCCTATTTCAAATTCTCACTAATTTCAAGTGATAACTAAAATCATTGGTTATAGATCTAGTGTCAAATAAGTCTTTATCTCTTCCTGTGGGCGGCTATCTTCTTGACTGATGTAAGTGAAAGAAAGAACTGCATTTCTTTTTTCTAGTTGAAAATGGACAATTTAGCCACCACATGTCTGCCAATGTACCTCCATATGAGATGTAATTATATGTGAAATAATAACCTTGCTGCCAAATAGTTTTCAGTGCTTTGCTTTATATGAGAAACAATACATTTTTCTTTCCAAAAGGCAATAAGATAATGACATTCAAGTCAATCTCTTGCTGCTTTTACTTTCTTACTAAGTTTTAAGTCTCTTGCTCATCCCTCTCTAGTTTTCAATATGTTAAGATGACAATCTCTTATTATAATTAAGATAGCATAGCCTTTGGTTAATTTTCAGCTTAATTTTTTTTTCTCTGAAAATGTATGTATTAAAAAAGTCTATTCTCAATTTATGATAACAGGTTTTAGAAAACACTTCTCTCATATAAATCATCATCTATTGGGAAGTGTTAGGAATTTATAATATACTATTTTCACTCATTTATTTTAGTGAATTAAAAGCTTGTTCAAATATAAAAGGAGTCAAGAAAAGTCAGTAATAATCACCAATATTTATTTAGCACTAACCATAGATCAGTGTTCATGCTAAGCACGCTGCTGCTGCTACTGCTGCTGCTGCTAAGTCACTTCAGTCATGTCTGACTCTGTGNATTTTCACTCATTTATTTTAGTGAATTAAAAGCTTGTTCAAATATAAAAGGAGTCAAGAAAAGTCAGTAATAATCACCAATATTTATTTAGCACTAACCATAGATCAGTGTTCATGCTAAGCACGCTGCTGCTGCTACTGCTGCTGCTGCTAAGTCACTTCAGTCATGTCTGACTCTGTGACCCCATAGACAGCAGCCTACCAGGCTTCCCTGTCCCTGGGATTCTCCAGGCAAGAACACTGGAGTGGGTTGCCATTTCCTTCTCCAATGCATGAAAGTGAAAAGTGAAAGGGAAATCACTCAGTCGTGTCTGACTCTTATCGATCCCATGGACTGCAGCCTATGAGGCTCCTCTGTCCATGGGATTTTCCAGGCAAGAGTGCTGGAGTGAGGTGCCATTGTCTTCTCTGGCTAAGCACGCTAAGAACTTTAAATGCAGTCTCTCACTTGTTCCCTTCAAAACACCTATACTACCTTCTAATTTCCATTTTACATGTGCTAAGTTGAATTTTTTATACACAATTTTTTTTTTCTTTTCCTGCTTCTCAAGAAATCAGCCAACCTCTGTATCCAAGGCTGAGTAGATTTGCCATTATAGTTGAAAGCAAAGTTGTCAGACACACAGACCTTTCTCTCGTCTCTTAATTTTGATATCTCAGACTCCTTGAGGTAGAAGGATTACAAGAAAGGGTGTACTAACATTTTAACAACAGCAAAATAGGGGAGAATGGAAGGCACAGAAACAGCAGAAACTTAAGGACTGGAAAATGAAAACATCAAGAGAGACCAGCTGAGTTAGTGACTAACTGCTGTTAAAACTAACTGCAGTGCTCATCATAGTATCTGTTGATCAGAAATTTAACAGCATCCTAGCTGGGTAGCTTTGGCTCAGGATCACTTATGATGCTGCAGCCAAGATGTTGTCCAAAGCTGCAGCCTCTGAAGACTTGAATAGAGCTGGGAGATCTATTTCTAAGATAGTTCCTTCCTAATTGCTGCTGGCTATTGGCCAAAGTCTGGCTATTGTGTGGATCACAATAAACTGTGGAAAATTCTGAAAGAGATGGGAATACCAGACCACCTGATCTACCTCTTGAGAAACTTATATGCAGGTCAGGAAGCAACAGTTAGAACTGGACATGGAGCAGCAGACTGCTTCCAAATAGGAAAAGGAGTACATCAAGGCTGTATACTGTCACCCTGCTTATTTAACTTATATGCAGAGTACATCATGAGAAACGCTGGGCTGGAGGAAACACAAGCTGGAGTCAAGATTGCCGAGAGAAATATCAGTCACCTCAGATATGCAGATGACACCACCCTTACAACAGAAAGTGAAGAGGAACTAAAGAACCTCTTGATGAAAGTGAAAGAGGAGAGTGAAAAAGCTGGCTTAAAGCTCAACATTCATAAAACAAAGATCACGGCACCTGGTCCCATCACTTCATGGGAAATAGATGGAGAAACAGTGGAAACACTGTCAGACTTTATTTTTTGGGGCTCCAAAATCACTGCAGATGGTGATTGCAGCCATGAAATTAAAAGATGCTTACTCCTTGGAAGGAAAGTTATGACCAACCTAGATAGCATATTCAAAAGCAGAGAGATTACTTTGCCAACAAAGGTCGTCTAGTCAGGCTATGGTTTTTCCAGTAGTCATGTATGGATGTAAGAGCTGGACTATGNGGGGCTCCAAAATCACTGCAGATGGTGATTGCAGCCATGAAATTAAAAGATGCTTACTCCTTGGAAGGAAAGTTATGACCAACCTAGATAGCATATTCAAAAGCAGAGAGATTACTTTGCCAACAAAGGTCGTCTAGTCAGGCTATGGTTTTTCCAGTAGTCATGTATGGATGTAAGAGCTGGACTATGACGAAAGCTGAGCACTGAAGAATCGATGCTTTTGAAGTGTGATGTTGGAGAAGATTCTTGAGAGTCCCTTGGATTGCAAGGAGATACAACCAGTCCATCCTAAAAGAGATCAGTCCTAGGTGTTCATTGGAAAATGCTGAAGCTGAAACTACAGTACTTTGGCCACCTCATGCGAAGAGTTGACTCATTGGAAAAGACTCTGATGCTGGGAGGGATTGGGGGCAGGAAGAGAAGGGGACGACAGAGGATGAGATGGCTGGATGGCATCACTGACTCGATGGGCATGAATTTGAGTGAACTCCAAGAGTTGGTGATGGACAGGGAGGCCTGGCGTGCTGTGATTCATGCGGTTTCAAAGAGCAGGACACAACTGAGTGACTGAACTCAATTGATGTCTTAAAGCCCTGCTTTAAAATCTTTGCATAACTACTGTTGATACCAATGCAAGTAATGATTTTCATTAATTTTGCATTATGACCATTAAGCTTTCCTTCTACTACAATTTAAATTCTTTCATTCTGACCTCAGGTGAAATGTAGTATAACCTGCAAACTACTGTACTTCATTTTTTAAAAAACCTTTTATTTTATGTTGGAGTATAGGCGATTAACAAGGTTGTGATAGTTTCAGATGGACAGCAAAGGTGCTTGCATGCTCAGTTGCTTCAGCTGTGTCCGACTTTGCAGTCCCAATGGACCATAGCTTGCCTGGCTCCTCTATCCATGAGATTCTCCAGGCAAGAATACTGGAGTGGATTGACATGCCCTCCTCCAGGGGATCTTCCTGATCAAGGGATTGAGCCCACTGCTCCTGTGTCTCCTGCACTGCAGGCAGATTCTTTACCACCGTGTGGTTGGGGAACCCCAACCACACATATACATGTATCCATTCTCCCCTAATCTCTGCTCCCATCCAGTCTGCCATATACCATTGAGCAGAGTTCCCTATGCTATACAGTAGGTCACTGCTGTTTAGCCATCTTAAGTGTAGCAGTGTGCACATGTCAGTCTCAATCCCTCTATCTCTTCATTCCATGCCACCCCCTTGCCCCACCACCCTACCTCGGCAACTGTAGATTCATTCTCTAAATCTGCGAGTCTGTTTCTATTTTGTAAATAAGTTCATTTGTATCATTTCTTTTTAGATTCTGCATATAAAGGATATCATTCTACATTTCTCCTTCTCTATCTGACTTACTTCATTCAATATGACAATCCCTAGGTCTGTCTATCCGTGTTGCTGCAAAAGGCATTATTTCATTCTTCTTAATGATTGAGTGTATATGTACCACATTTTCCTTATCCATTCCTCCATCAATGTATATTTAGGTGCTTCCATATCTTGGCTATTGTAAACAGTGCTGCAATGAACTTTAGGGTGCATGTATCACTTTGGACCATGTTTTTCTCCTGGGTATATGCCTAAGAGTGAGATTGCAGTGTCATATGGTAGTTCTATTTTTAGTTTTTAATTAAACTTCCATACTGTTCTCCTTAGTGGCTGTATTGATTTATATTCCCACCAACAGGGAAGGAGGGTTCCATTCTCTCCACTCCCTTTCCAGCCTTTACTGTTTGTGAATGTTTTGATGGTAGCCATTCTGACTGTTGTGAGGTGATATATTATTGTAGTTTTTATTTGCAGTTATCTAGGAAGTGGAAACCCACTCCAGTATCCTTGCCTGGAAAACTCCATGGACAGAGGAGCCTGGTGGGTTACAATCCATGGGGTCGCAAAGAGTTGGACATGACTGAGCACACCACACCACCACCAAAATGACTAGTGGTGATGCCTCTTGGCCGTGTATGTCTGCTTTGGAGAAATGTCTGTTTAGGTATTCTGCCCATTTTTTGATTGGCTTGTTTGTTTTGATGATGTTGAACCTCATGAGCTGTTTATAAATTTTGAAGGCTAATCCCTTGTGGATCACATCATTTGCAAATATTTTCTCTCAATCTGTGGGTTGTCCTTTTGTTTGGATTACTGTTTCCTTTTTGCAAAAGCTTTTGAATTTAAGTAGGTTCCCATGTGCTCATTTTTGTTTTTATTTCCATTACTCTGGAAGATGGATTGAAAAAGATATGACTGTGATTTGTCAGAGAGTGTTCTGCTTATGTTCTCTTCTAGGAGTTTTACGATGTCTGGTCTCACATTTAGGTCTTTAATGATTATTGTCTTAAAGGAATTCTTGGTTTGAGTTGGAGTTCCACAGACCTACTAATCACAAATTAATTAATTAATTAATGATTTTGATGATGTTTATACTGACCCTGCGGTTCTTGGAGCATAGCATATCTCAAGAGAGATGATCCAGGAACTTCCTTGGTGGTCTAGTGGTTAAGACTCCAGGTTTCTAATGCAGGGGACATGAGTTCAATCCCACATGCCACATAGTGTGGCCAACATTTTTTTTTAATTAAAAAAAAAGATAGGTGACCTAGATATGTGCTGCACAGGGAAGTTGTTAGAAAGTAGTCTTAGGGCAAACAGAACAAATAAGTTTGAGACAGGTTGTGGAAAATTCTGTAATTAATAAATTCATTTAAATACACTTAATCCAGAATATTCTAAACGGTTTTTCTAAGTTATCTGACCTGAAACATATTTTCAAAAAATTTGATTAGTATCTATGAAACACTAGTTTTTGAGGGGATAGTAGGATCTTTAGAAAAGCAAGTAGGAAATATTTTTGTGAAGATTTATGAATTTATGTTTTGATAGCCAGAACTTAGTATTTTTGATATATATAAAAAGAACATCAAGGAGTAATTCTTTTTTTAAAAAAAATGAAAGAATTTGTTACGTTGATTGCTGATTTTTAATGTCTGAATGGTAATTCTACTCTTAATGGATTAAAAACATTAAAAAAAAAATGAGTGTTTTTAATTTTCTCTTGGGTAGTACAGCCTAATTGGTAAAATGTTGGATGGTGTTTCTGTCCTCTTTATTTTCCACTTCTAATATAGAATCAATTAAGAGTAAGCAGTTGGAAATAATTCTTAACATAATTCTGTGATCCCTTTTATAATATAGTTAATGCAATTCCTTCAAGTAAATGGATATCAATTTCAATAAGTTTCCTAAATGGAGGGTGCTGTATGAGGCCTTTCATCCTGCCCTTTCAAAATTGACAATTAAGTACATAAGAAATAAGTGGTGATTTTATTAGAACCCTGCAAATATCTGGCAAAGTTAACTGCTTTTACTACAGTCATAACTTTTTTTTGTTTAAAAATATGAGAAATGAATTTTGTCCATTCCATTCTAGGCAGTTGTAGCAATTAACTAAGTATATAGCAATATCCAATATATTCATATAATTACATATTTTAATTTATACATTATATAAATAATTTTGTCTATATGTAATTTTATCTACTGTTTCAAGTTTATAGAATCATAGGCAAAGCTAAGAGATGAGAGTGATGGTCACAGATTTAGGGAAACAAACTAGTGGTTACTAGTGGGTAGAGGGGAAGGGGGAGGGGCAGCATAGAGGGTGAGCATTAAGAGGTACAAATGATTAGGAGTAAAATAAGCTCCAGGGATATATCGTACAACCTGGGGAGTATAGCCTATATTTAATACTAGCCATAAATGGAGTATAACCTTTAAAAATTATGAGTCAGCGTATTGTCTACCTGTAACTTATATGGTGGCCCTGGTGGTAAAGAACTTGCCTGTTATTGTAGGAGACATAAGAGACAGGGGTTCCATCCCTGGGTCAGAAAGATCCCCTGGAGGAGGAAATGGCAACTCACTCCAGTATTCTTGCCTGGAGAATTTCATGGACAGAGGAGACTGGCAGGCTACAGTCCACAGAGTTGCAAAGAGTCAGATACAACTAAAGCTACTTAGCACACAGCACACAATTTATATAACACTGTACAGCAACTATAAGTCAATTAAAAAAGAGAAAAAAAGAGAAGGGAGTAACAGAGATATATAGTAAACATAGAACAAAGACTGAGTGAAAATGACAATATTCATTTATTCAGCAAGTATGAATTATCTACCATATAAGCTTTTGGAGTTTCAATTCTAGACGAAGGAGAGCGTAGTAAAGAAAATATATGAGTAAATTGCATGGTATGTTGGAAGGGAAAAAATATTTTTGAAAAGAACAAAGCAATGAAAAGGAAATAGAAAGTGCTGGTAGGGGGTAGTTATAGCCTACACGTGTTCATTAATGAAACTTCAGCAATACTAAATTATGAAAGAATAGGTTTCTTAGCATAATGTTGACTGGCATATTAAATATATACATATGTATATGTGTGTCTGTACATTATATTACATGTGGTTATATTNAGCAATGAAAAGGAAATAGAAAGTGCTGGTAGGGGGTAGTTATAGCCTACACGTGTTCATTAATGAAACTTCAGCAATACTAAATTATGAAAGAATAGGTTTCTTAGCATAATGTTGACTGGCATATTAAATATATACATATGTATATGTGTGTCTGTACATTATATTACATGTGGTTATATTTTATATAGAGAATAACCAGCTTTGTGAGAGTCTTAATTGCATCTCTTAAGGTCACCTGGTGAGCTTATTTCATGTTATTTATTTTATACCATTTGATATTTTTATCTCCAGTTTATTTCTATAGTAATAGTATATTACAGTGTGAATTCCACTTCCCTTTATCTTCTTTATTCTTCTGAACCTATATACACAGTTTTAATACCTCATATATTTTTATTATTGCTTTAATCTCATTATCCTTATTACAAAAAATAAATGCTTTGACTTTATTTTAATGCAAAAATCATTTTAAATAATCTTTCTTTACATATTTGCAAGTCACATTGTGAAATCAGAGTGAAAAATTTAATGTTGTGATACATTAAAGTTACACTAGAACATTATTGCTTGATGCTCCATGTGAAACAATTTAAACTTACATAAATGTGAAAACATTCTATTCAAAGTGTGTTTCTATTAGGTAGTATAAATTGTAGCTTCTGAAAGAATATGCTGCATAATAATTTTCAAGAAATAAAGCTTATCATCTGATAGTCTTTTTTCAATGAAGATTTGATATGCTTAAATATAAAGACTCAAAATATGCAGGAAGTAAATTTGAATAAAAGTTGAATATAAAAGATATAAAGAAATATCTTTAGTACTTTTCCTTACCTTTTATTTTACATAAGCTTATATTATTGTTTTTCTCTGCCTTATCAAGGATAGTAATGTCCAACCTTGGTAAGCATTACATCTCAGAGAAAATATAAAGCCTAGTCATTTGATTTTATATGTATTCATTTAACATGATATGATAAATTATGGAAATATCATAATGTGTGTCTTCTACTACTTACTGAGGGTACAAATTCTAAAGATAATTTTAACCTAGTGGCATAGACAAAGAAATGATTAAATTACCACCAGTAGGTGGAAAGCACCAAAATAGAGGTATCCAAAAATGTTATGAGAGCCTGGATGATGGACTGCCTACTAAAGTCATAGGGGAAGAGTTCAAAGGATATTATGAGAATTCAAGGAAATAATAGAATGTAAGAAGAGCATTCCAGGTACAGTGAAGAACATGAATCAAAAAGTAGAGGCATGCAATCCAGCGGCCAGATGAGAAATGCTGGCTCCAATGGCACTGAAGCACGGCAGCTGGGGCGGCGACGGCGGCCAAGAGGAGCTACCCCACATCCAAGGTAAGGAGCAGCAGCTGCGCTTTGCTGGAGCAGCCGTGAAGAGATACCCCATGTCCAAGGTAAGAGAAACCCAAGGAAAACAGTAGGCACTGAGAGAGGGCATCAGAGGGCAGAAAGACTGAAACGGACATCTAGCCAATCTGATCACATGNTAGGCTTCAGCAATAAGTGAACCGTGAACTTCCAGATGTTCAAGCTGGTTTTAGAAAAGGCAGAGGAACTGGAGATCAAACTGCCAAGATCTGTTGGATCATCGAAAAAGTGACAGTTCCAGAAAAATATCTATTTCTAGATGTTTTAGAAACACTATGCCCAAGCTTTTGACTGTGTGGATCACAATAAACTGTGAAAAATTCTGAAAGAGATGGGACTGACTAGCAGACCAGCTGATCTTCCCTGAGAAACCTGTATGCAGTTCAGGAAGCAACAGTTAGAAATGGACATGCACCAACAGACTGGTACCAAACAAGAAAAGGAGTATGTCAAGGCTGTATATTGTCACCCTGCTTATTTAACTTATATGCAGAGCACATCATGAGAAATGCTGGGCTGCAGGAAGCACAAGGTAGAATCAAGATTGCCGAGAGAAATATCAATAACCTCAGATATGCAGATGACACCACCCTTATGGCAGAAAGTGAAGATGAACTAAAGAGCTTCTTGATGAAAGTGAAAAAGGAGAGTGAAAAAGTTGGCTTAAAGCTCAACATTCAGAAAATGAAGATCATGGCATCCGGTCCCATCACTTCATGGGAAATAGATGGGGAAACAGTGGAAACAGTGTCAGACTTTATTTTGGGGTGCTCCAAAATCACTACAGATGGTGACTGCAGCCATGAAATTAAAAGACGTTTACTCCTTGAAATGAAAGTTATGACCAACCTAGACAGTATATTAAAAACGAGAGACATNCATGGCATCCGGTCCCATCACTTCATGGGAAATAGATGGGGAAACAGTGGAAACAGTGTCAGACTTTATTTTGGGGTGCTCCAAAATCACTACAGATGGTGACTGCAGCCATGAAATTAAAAGACGTTTACTCCTTGAAATGAAAGTTATGACCAACCTAGACAGCATATTGAAAAGCAGAGACATTACTTTATCAAAAAAGATTCGTCTAGTCAAGGCTATTGTTTTCCCAGTGGTTAAGTATGGATGTGAGAGTTGGACTATAAAGAAAACTGAGTGCTGAAGAATTGATGCTTTTGAACGGTGATGTTGGAGAAGACTCTTGAGGTTCCCTTGGACTGCAAGGAGATCCAGCCAGTCCATCCTAAAAGAGATCAGCCCTGGGTGTTCATTGGTGGGTCTGATGTTGAAGCTGAAACTCCAATACTTTGGCCACCTGATGCGAAGAACTGACTCATTTGAGAAGATCCTGATTCTGGGGAAGATTGAGGGAAGGAGGAGAAGGGGAAAACAGAGGATGAGATGGTTGGATGGCATCACCTACTCAATGGACATAGGTTTGGGTGGACTCCAGGAATTAGTGATGTGCAGGGAGGCCTGGCCTGCTGCGGTTCATGGGGTTGTAAAGAGTTGGACACGACTGAGCAACTAAACTTACTGAACTGAAGATCATCCTAAATTGTGTGGACAATATTCTGTCAAAAGAAGGATGATGGAGATAAGCAAGTATCATGCTTAGATTGGATGTTAAAAATTTCACCATGGTAGCAACCTGGAGAATAGAAAGTAAATGTAAATATGGTGGCTATTTATCCCACGATTTTAATAGTCCAGGAGAGAAATCTTAAGCCACTTGAATGAAATCAGTAGTGGTATGCTAATGGTATGTAGAGTGTAGGTAAACTCAAGAGATGTAAGTGGTAAAAATTGATGTGATAATATGATGGAAATAAAGGCCAGTATAACGGCTTCTGAAAGTTGTGAGGATTCAGTGGGATGAGTTATACCTATTGGAGATAAAGAATATAGGAGGAAGAGTAGGTTTGTATGGAAAAGAGATGAGTGCAATTTTTTAAGATCCTTGAGATATTCAGGTACAGATGTTCAGATCCAAGAGACATGTATTTTGGCAACATGTTTCATGAAATATTCAGAGAAAACCTTGACACAGAATAACCAAATATATATATATATTTAAGAACTCATCAGAGGTGGTGTTAGCAAAGTTAAAGAAATACTTGTGATGGAAATGATGGAAAGCACAAATCCAGAGATGTAATTGGGCACTGGTGCCTGTTTTGACCATAAGGTAGTCTGGCAACCCTCAGTGTCTCAGAGATTGGGTTAATGGACTAATATTTTTTAGAGTCAGGAGACAAAATATGGGCTGGAGGAGGGAGGCAAGCAGGAAATGGAGATTTTTCCATTTCAAGGTTCAGAAGAATCCACGGCTCAAGATTTTCTGGCTTATTGGGAAGGCTGGCACTCCCACAGGTGACATCCATAGTAGACAACTAGAAAAATCTGACCATAAACGAAGATAGTAGATATACTTATGTACCTTGACCTTGGCTCTTGGTCAAGTAAAAAAGGGGATAAACATATCCTTTGAGATTCTGTAGTTATGAGCTCTCACAATAGGATTGGAATAGTATGTCACATGATTTATCTGTCTAAAGAAAGCCTAAATGAAAATTTAGTTTATACTAGACCCTGGTTGATACTATACACAGAAACTGGGTAGAATGGAGTTGATATCTTCCTAGGTTTCTTTGATGCCGAATCTATGAGGCCTGCATATAGCTACCTGGTACATTTCCACACGTGTGGAAGTTTAAGGGCAGGCTCTCCCAATCAAGCATGGGATCTAGTTAAAAAATGCTCCTCTCTTTTATCTGTTGGAGGAGACAGTCTTGAAGGGCTGGCAGTTGAGAATGTCTGAGTAGACTTAAGCCCCAAGTGCCCACACTGATGACATAGCTTTCTCTTGGCTTTCTGTTTCAAACTTGCCATCTCCTAATGTAAGCTCCCTTCATCACCTTTATATTTCAGTCTCTGCCTTATGTGGAAAAGAAGGATATGGACTCTGCTTTCTCTGCTGAAAGACGAACCCAGGTTAAGATAGTTGGGACTACAAGTGACTCTAAAAAGTAGACACTCAGGATGAAATTCTGGAACTGTCATTGATGAGAAAAGGTGAAGTGGTGATAACCTCTGCCATGCAGTAGCATTATAAGTACTGACTCTCACTGGTGAATAAAGACAAGATTCAAGTGGGAACTTGTGCTGTGGCAATGGCACTTGAAAGATATGAGGGCAATGATAATTATAAGGCTTCTGGGGTTTGCTGGCCTTTGTTATCTTCTTTAGGAGCCTCAAAAAAAAAAAAAAAAGAGAGAGAGAGAGAGAGAAAATGACAGACTCAGGCTAACCAACTATCATTCAAGGTATGCTTTGAAAGCAAGAGGGTCTCTATGTCAGTGTTTAAATGTCTTTTATCTCACACAGCCATGTGACAGATAGTGATGAAAACCAGCCCAGGGTTTAATTGTAAAGTTAACAGAATGACAAGGAGACAACAGAAAGCACAGACGAAACAGCCCGACGTTAAATTCAGGCATCTATTAGATAAACAGTGGTACCTTCAGAACTGGCGTGAGTACATTTGGTCAATAAGCCAGGAAATCTTAAGCCATGGATTCTTCTGAACCTTGAACTATGCTTTCTTTACATGAAGAACCTGGAAAGATCTCAGCTGGGGCAGCTGCCACATTAGTTGTACATGTCTTCCTCAAGATTTAGTCCTGCCCTCTCTCATACATTCCAGACCAGTAATCAAGGTCAGGTCAGTATAGCCCAGGCAGGGTATTGCTGATCCCTTTTTGAGAGGAAGTAGAATTAACAGTCCCAGATAGCAAGACATGTACCAGCAGGAATTGCTAAAACATGTGATTGAGTGGAACTTGGGATCAGTGGATCAAGGCGGGTGTTAATTGACGTTGGAGTATTCTCCATGACTCAGCCTTTAAGATCCAGTCAAGTGATCGTTTATGCAGGTCAGATGGATCTTTGATGCTTGGACAGATTTCTGGCCTAAAGAAAGGAAAGTCAGAAGCCTCAGGGAAATGACAGTTTTAAAATAAACTTATTACAGGAGATTGGAGTATACTCACCAATTGGGTTCCCTGGGAGGATTCAAAATATTCCCTTCAATAAGTTACTAAGAAACGTACTGGTGAGATGCTTCTTTTAGAAACTTGGTTGTGGCTTTCCTCAAGGGGCTAAAGCTGAACATGTGGTACATGAAGCTTTCTTAGTAACAGGAATAATGATTCAAAATAGCAGAAGCCATGTTGTGACAATTAACCAACAGAGGTAAGGTGGACATAATTTTTATTAATGACAGCAAGACTAGAGTGGCAATGGAATGACTTGACCAGAAGGATTTTGGTGATAGCTGATAGTCTGTAGTGGTGGTGCTGGTGGTAAAGAACCTGCCTGCCAATGCAGGAGACATAAGAGACACAGGTTGGAGCAGGAAGATCCCCTGGAGGAAAGCGTGCAACCCACCCAGTATTCTTGCTTGGAGAATCCCATGGACAGAGGAGACTGGAAGGCTACGGTCCATAGCACTGCATAGAGTCAGACACAACAGAAGTGACTTAACAGTAGCAGCAGATAGACTGTAGTATGCTTAAGGATTACATAGATAAGCAGTCAGAGGTGTTCCTTGACATGTACAGCCAGGAAAATATATTGGGATCTGGCAACGTGAATGGTGAAGTCAACTGCTGCACTGGAAAATCAGGACGTTTCATCAAATTTCTGTTCTGAGCTAGTTTTCTGACTTGGAGAGCATTGATTGAAGGGAAGACTCAAGATCCCTTTGAGTAAGAACCTTAACACATTACCACAAGTTTATATGACAAATTTCCTCCCAATCTTTCACTAAATGGGCCTATCACAACCTACTGGATTATATTCTCAGCTGACATGGATACTAGGAGACTTAAAATAGCATCCTGGTTGCCAATAGGGAGTAGCAGCTTGAGAAAGTGAAGGGACAAATAGAAACCTGGCCCAAGTTGATCTTATATTGATCCAATGGACCTGGGGAGCACAAAATAAGTTGGTAGCTACCAATGTAAATAGTCTATACTCTAAAAATAGAGACCATCTAATTGTATCAATGATACCCAAATTAACTGTACACTATTTGTAAAAGACACAGCAACAACAATGAACTCAAAAAAGCTGAAAGGAAAGACATTATAGGTAAATGAGCNAAAATAGCATCCTGGTTGCCCGTAGGGAGTAGCAGCTTGAGAAAGTGAAAGGACAAATAGAAACCTGGCCCAAGTTGATCTTATATTGATCCAATGGACCTGGGAAGCACAAAAGTTGGTAGCTACCAATGTAAATAGTCTATACTCTAAAAATAGAGACCATTTAATTGTATCAATGATACCCAAATTAACTGTACACTATTTGTAAAAGACACAGCAACAACAATGAACTCAAAAAAGCTGAAAGGAAAGACATTATAGGTAAATGAGCAGGCAAAAAACAAAAATTCAAAAGAGAGCTGGTGTAGTTATACTACTATTAGATACAATAGACTTTAGGGAAAATTTTAAATATTAAGAAATTATCAGAGTGTCAAATTCCCCATCACAATATAATTGATTAGAAAACAATAATAAATATATAAGTATATCTTTGAAAAAGAACCTAAATCACTCATAATTCAAAAAGCAATCTTGTAGAAACTGAGCTATAATATACTCTTATTTATCAAAACTTGTGGGAGGCAATTAAGCTGTATTTAGAAAGTAAGTTTCAAAGGTGGATGAAACTAGAGCCTATTATACAGAGTGAAGTAAGTCAGAAAGAAAAACACCAATACAGTATACTAATGCATATATATGGAATTTAAAAAGACAGTAATGATAACCCTATATACGAGACAGCAAGAGAGACACAGATGAATAGAATAGTCTTTTGGACTCTGTGGGAGAAGGCGAGGGCAGGATGATTTGAGGGAATAGCATTGAAACATGTATATTATCATATGTGAAACAGATCGAGGTTCAATGCATGAGACAGGGCGCTCAGGCCTGGTGCATTGGGATGACCCTGAGGGGTGGGATGGGGAGGGATGTGGGAGGGGGGTTCAGGATGGGGAACACATGTACATCCATGGCTGATTCATGTCAATGCATGGCAAAACCACTGCTGCTGCTGCTAAGTCGCTTCAGTCGTGTCCGACTCTGTGCAACCCCATAGACGGCAGCCCATCAGGCTCCCCCGTCCCTGGGATTCTCCAGGCAAGAACGCTGGAGTGGGTTGCCATTTCTTTCTCCAATGCATGAAAGTGAAAAGTGAAAGTGAAGTCGCTCAGTCATGTCTGATTCTTCGTGACCTCATGGACTGCAGCCTACCAGGCTTCTCCATCCATGGGATTTTCCAGGCAAGAGTACTGGAAATCTAATGTTTGGCTTTGTTGATCCTCTCCCAGGCATCATGCCTACTGTTTCATTAGTTTCTATAGTTATTTTTGCATTTCTTTCTTTTTGTCTCCTTTGAATTTACTTTGTTTTCTTGTTAACTTATTCAGTTCTTGTCTAATATCAATACTTAATCTTGAAACTTACTTTATTTATTTTAATTGGAGACTAATTACTTTACAATATTGTAGTGGCAAAGCCACTAGGGTTTTGGGTTAGGGTTAGGGTTAGGGTTAGGGGCAAAACCACTACAATAAAACACAAAGGTAGAATTTATGAACCATTCACACTAATGTACATAGGTGTAAAAATCCTAAATGTTGGCAAACTAATGCCAGTAATTAAAAAGGAAAAAAAATGCATCATAATTAAATGAAGTTTATCATAAAAATATAAGCTCTGGGTTCAATATTAGAAAACTGATTATTATAATTTACTAAGTAATAGATTAAAAGAGAAAAACTATCTTCTCAATAAATATATAAAAGTTATTTGATAACATTTATTAAGTATCCTTGAAACACACACTTGCATATGCACACATATTTAGCAAGCTAGGAGAGGAAGCTGCCTTAAATTGACAAAGAATAGCTGCAACAGTGGCAGCAAAATATCCTATTCAATGGGGAAATGTTAAAACCATTCATTCCAAAAATCAATCATAGGGATATCTATTCAACATTATACTGATGATCATAGCAAGACATAGAGAGGACTGAGTAGTGTCCCCCCAAAATTAACTCTCCTCTTTCATCCTCATCCAGAGGCTCTTTAGCTCCTCTTTGCTTTCTGCCATTATAGTGGTGTCATCTGCATATCTGAGATTGTTGATATTTCTCCCTGAAATCTTGATTCCAGCTTGAGATTCATCCAGCCCAGTATTTCACATGATGTACTCTGCAAATAAGTTAAAGAAGCAGGGTGACAATTCACCTATGTTGAAAAGTCAATCCCCATTTTTCACCATAAGAAGCACCGAGTTCCAGATGGACTGGTATTTAGTGTGAAATGCAAAAATTTTAAAACCTTCATAAGAACATATCTTCATGAATTGCAATGAATGATTTCTTAAGGCAGAGAAAAAGCACAAATCAAAAAGGAGAAAAAAAATCCATTTGCATATATTAAAATTTTAAACTAAAAATACACCTAAAAGTGAGTATATAACAAATTAAATATTGATAGAAAATATTTATGACAAATATAACTGGCAAAATATTTAGTACATTGAATATGTAAATATAATTAGTAAGAAAAACATAAGTAAATGGCATTATTGTCAAAAGACTTAGACATTCCACAGAAGAAGAAACATAAATAGACCTCAAATATAAACAAATACAAAAAATGCTCTCAATCTTATTAGGAAAAAGAAAAGATTAAAGTCAGAATGTGATGTCATTTTACAACCTACTGATTGGCAATGTATTATGATAATATCAACTTCTCAAACATACACTGGAAATAGAAATGAAAATTGATCTAACCAATTTTGAAAATGAAGTTTCTATTACCTGCTGTCTAGGAAAAACTGTCTCCTCTACTAATGCTCACAACACTTCTGACAACATATGTGTGGATTCCCCCCAATACACATACCAAGCAATCTGGCAACACCAGCTGAGTGTCCTACAATTCAATCCAGTCTGACACTATTTACCTGAAGATAGCATCAGATTCCACAAGTCAGGGGCCCAGTCTCACAGACTGCTCCCTACCACCTTCCCAACAAGCCAAGTCCAACTTGTTATTTATACTTCTGACCAATGGACTGCAAATCAGAGGTTCCAACAAGCCCCTTCTCAGGTTCAATTAATTTGCAAAAGCCACTCACAGAACTCAGGAAAACAGTTTACTTACTAGATTACCAGTTTATGACAATATATATTAAAGGTATCAATGAACAGCTAGATAAACAAATACACCCCTCACAGAGTGAGGTGCAGAAAGTTCTAGAGCACAGAACCTTCTGTCCCTGTGGAGTCTAGGACACACCACTCTACTTGTGTGTGCATGTATTCTTGCTTACCGTCCCAGAAGCTATTTAAATCCCATACTTTTGGAAGTTTTATGGAAGTTTCATTATGAACATATGATGGGTCATTTACTCAATCTTCATCCTGTCTTGGCTTCCTAGAGATGGGCAAGGAAGCTTTCAAGTTTCAAGAAAGTTTCAAGATTCTAATTAGGGACCATTATATATACTACTGCAGACAGGAATCCGTTAGAAGAAATGGAGTAGCCATCATGGTCAACAAAAGAGTCTGAGATGCAGTACTTGGATGCAATTTCAAAAATTACAGAATGATCATTGTTCATTTCCAAGGCAAACCATTCAATATCACAGTAATCCAAGTCTATGGCCCAACTAGTAACGCTGAAGAAGCTGAAGTTGAACAGTTCTATGAAGACCTACAAGACCTTTTAGAACTAACACTCAAAAAAGATGTCCTTTATATTATAGGGGACNCTTGGACTGCAAGGAGATCCAACCAGTCCATTCTGAAGGAGATCAGCCCTGGGATTTCTTTGGAAGGAATGATGCTAAAGCTGAAGCTGTGGTACTTTGGCCACCTCATGTGAAGTGTTGATTCATTGGAAAAGACTCTGATGCTGGGAGAGATTGGTGGCAGGAGGAGAAGGGGATGACAGAGGATGAGACGGCTGGATGGCATCACTGACTCAATGGATGTGAGTCTGAGTGAACTCCGGTAGTTAGTGATGGACAGGGAGGCCTGGTGTGCTGCGGTTCGTGGAGTCAGAAAGAGTCGAACCCGACTGAGCCACTGAGCTGAACTGAACTGAATTAGGGTTTGGTCTTTCTAATTCTTTGAGGAGCTCTCCAAGAGTCATCTCATTAGAATAAAGACACTTTTATCATCCAGGAAATTCCACGGGATTTAGAAGGTCATTGCCAAAGATCAAATATTAAGATAAAAGATTATTGGTCCCCTTATCACTTAGAAGATTATAAGAATTTTAGGGACTCTGCATCAGGAACCAGGGCCCAGAGAGTCCAATTCATATTTGCTATTATTTCACAGCTCTACTGGTTGATTATGTTTATGACTCAGCAATTTTACTCTTATCTAAGTACCCTTCCTACTCTTCTGCACCAGGTTATATGTATAAGAATATTGATAACAAAATTGTCTGTAAGAACAAAAATTTGGAAATCGTGATGAGGACCATCACTGAAATTGATAATCATTTCTTTATATTGTATTCCAGTGACAGTGAGTGAATGAGATCTATAAATATCACCATGCAAGAATCTCTCTAGCATAATGATGAGTGAAAACAAAACAAGCTTTAAAAATTCATTTGTGACAACCACCAATCTTTCTTTATACTACATATGGTCTTTATTGCTTTTTCTTGACCGATTAGCCCAGCTAGAATCTCTGGTACAATGTTTAAAAAAAAGTGAAAAGAGGAAAAAACCTTATCTTATTCCTGATCTTGGGAAAGCCTTCAGTCTTTGGTATGTTGTGTTTCACTGGATTCATCTAAAAGTATTTTCTAAATTTCCCTTGTAATGTCTTCTTTCATCTATGCATTATTTAAGAGTAGGATGTGTGTGTATATATCTATATATATATATATATTCCTTCTGTTACTGATTTAAAGCTTTGCTTCATTGCAGTTTGAAAAGATACTTTGGAGTATTGACGCTCTTTAAATTTATTGAGACTTGCTTTGCAACCCAACATATGCTCCACTATGGAGAATGTTCCATGGACACTTGAGTTTCATGTGTATTCTGCTGTTGTTGAGCAAGATGTCCTGTAGATCACTGGCAGGTCTATTTCTTTTAATGGAGAAAAGCAACTACATTTATGTACTGACAGTTATGACACAGTGAGATAAACACCTGAAAAATAAAAGATGAGGGTGGGGCATAAAATACTCATGGATTTGGGAAATGTAGACTGCAGTTCAGATGGAAGCATTCCCTTGTAGAAGAGATGAAAGTGAAAGTGTTAATCGCTCAGTTGTGTCCGACTCTTTGCAACTGCAAGGACTGTAGCCCACCAGGCTTTTCTATCCATGGAATTCTCCAGGCAAGAATACTGGAGTAGGTTGCCATGTCCTTCTCCAGGGAATCTTTCCAGTCTAGGGATCAAACCTGGGTCTCCCACACTGGAGGCAGATTCTTTATAATCTGAGCCACCAGGGAACTCATGGCTTTTCCTTTCTATAATGGAAGGAAATAAGTGGGAATGGACTTAAATTTATCTGACTATTAGCTTGTAAGAATAGAAAGTTCAGTCCATGCATAGCTATTTCATTGCCCTTTAAAGACATCCAAAATAAAATATATGATAAATTGGAAAGCTTTCTGAAATTTCTAGCTTTGAAAATATTTGCTATGCTAGAAATTGCAGCAGACTACAGACAGATACTTAACTGCAAGTAATAAATAGTACCTTTTTTATATCTTACAAATCTAACTATAGTTGCAGGAGGAAAAGTCAACCCACTCCAGTATTCTTGCCTGGAAAATCCAATGGTCAGAAGAACCTGGTGGGCTATAGTTCATGGGGTCACAAAAAGTCAGACATGATTTAGCAACTAAAAAGCAACAATGTCAACAGAAAACCTTGTTTCTTTGGAATCCTGACTCTATAATTACAGTCACTAAAATCCACCTCCAATGCAGGAGATGCAGGTTCAATCCGTGGGTCAGGAAGATCCCCTGGAGAAGGAAATGGTAACCCATGCTAGTATTTTTCCCTGGAAAATCCTATGGAGAGGAGCCTGGCTGGCTATGGTCCATGGAGTCGGGAAAAGTCAGACATGACTCAGCAATGAAACAACAATGGATGGAATGATTCTCAGATTATTTTTGAGGCGAGGCAGTAAGTAATTTCATTTTAGTAACCATATATCAATTAGCTCAAGGTCTCCTGAATATGTTTTCCATCTTTCACGTATCTTGACTCAGATAATTTCTGGGAAACTCAAATGAGGCTTCTCTTTTCTATATATCCTCCCTGGTGCTCAATGATTGTAGAAGCAGTACGCTCAGAGGCTACCTCTTGTGTTTGACTTCTCCAGTTGGTGCCATTTGTCCCAAGTATGCATGAGTTTCTGTTTTAACAAGCTTCCCCCTCCAGTGATCAAAGGCTTACCCTGTGGTTCAGTAGTACAGAATCCACCTGCAATGCTGGAGACACGCCTACAATCCCTGAGTTGGGAAGATCATTTGAAGGAGGAAATGGCAACCCACTCCAGTATTTTTGCCTGGAGAATCCCATGGACAGAGGAACCTGGCAGCCTACAGTCCTTAGGGGTCACAAAGAGTCAGACATGCCTGAGAGACTGAGCATACGCAACACACCCAATAATCAAAGTTTGATATTTAACAAAGTATTAAGAGGAACTTGGGGCAAAATATGAATATATATACAAAGTAATTTACATCTATTATTCAAAATGTTGATTTTTTTTTTAGGATGAGCTCCAACCCAGTTTAAACCTGACCTGGAATTTTTGCCTAACACGTTGAATTTCTTCATGGAATATGGAGACTGGCTTAAGCTTTAGGATCTTTAGATGGTTTCCCACCTTGGAATCCAGACCCCAGAAATCAAAAGAAATCTCTTCCTTTCCTGCTCAGAGCCCAGTTCATAGTACTACCCCAAGATAATTTTCAGGGAAACATCCACATTTGTCCATTTCCCTTCTTACCTTTGATTGTGTAGCATTTTTAAGATAGAACATTGCTCCCTTGTCCTTTTTTTTAGACCTTATTTTTTAAACAAGTTACATACTTTCAAATGTATTCTAAAATAGCCCAATGTGTAAAGATCATATTTATACCTTTCCAGATTTCAAGATTATATTGTTATAGGTAGACATATGAGAAAGGAATAAGGAGAGATCATCAGAAAAGTAGATTAAACATGTGACTGAGATGCTACGAAGTTTCAAACTTTCTTTTGAAGTCAGTGAAGAAATATTATAGTGATAAAATTTGAGGTTATTAACTCAATTTTGATGGCATTATTATATAAGAAAGATGGAAATATGTGCATTATTTTTTAAATTTTTTGCATTATTTTCTCTCTTGCCTTTAGACTCGGAAACAAACGACAGCATTAACAAAGATTTTTCTGGCTTAGCTGAGAAAAGTTATCCATATGAGTATTATCTTCTGAGATACCTAATACTGAGCTAACTATTGGAAGAATGAAGATGTGGAACATATAAAATTCCATAACCAATCTGGAAAGACAGCTTAAATGTATTATTGGGTAATTCTTCATGATGTCAAAGATAATGTCTTCCATGAATGTATTATCTATGTGATCATAAATACCTGATGAGACTTAGCTGGGAATGGCCAGCTAGGATATATCTTAGGTAGCAGATATAAGAAGTTTATTAATTTAATGGACAGGGAGCTCTCTTAGCTAAATTTACTTTCTTGTTATTGTTGACAGTCAAAATTCTGGATCTCCTACCCCAAACTTTCTTTTCAAAAGTAGAGATATTTGAAAATATAAAAAACATGAATTATTCTGAAATATGCCACAATTAATTTCATTTATTTAAATTGGTCTTAAGGACATCCTTTGAGATTGAACATCATGAAACATGCAAAGAATCATGAAAAATGTTGGTGGAACTTCAGAGCTGAGTAGCTTCCATAGTGTTTCTGCTCTGATAGATTGGGAAATGAGGTTTAAAAAAAGATGATATGAAGAAATGCGTATTTTTTTTACTTTATTTTTGAACATTAGGTGAGGGAATGCTTATACTTTCAGTCCCAAAATAATCCTTTAACAAGAGATGTGAGAACTAAAGAAGGGACAAGTGAATAACAATATCTTTGCTGAAAAGCATAAAATGAAAATAATAGAGGTGATCTTGATTTTTTTCTAGCTTGAAAATACCTCCTTTGGATTCCATGGTTTCTGTAATAGGCAGTTACTTAAACAGTTTTAAAAAGTGATTTTCCATCATATTATACTAATGTTATATTTTTAATTATTCTAGATTCTTAAAATTAGCATTTCATAGAAATTTAGTGATGAAATGGACCTTAGAGACAATATTGTCCGAAGCGCAAAATTATCATTTGCATTCTTCTTTTTCCTGGCAATGATTTAATTAACTTCAGATGTTCTATTTTTCATCTGCTTGATAGCTTCCCTACCATAGTTGGAAAGGAATCCAAGTTGGAATACTCAATGATTCAATCCATTACCAGGTGCTACCACATGGCAAAAAAAAAAAAAAAAACTAATTGTATTCCAATCTAACTCATGTGTGTGTTGGTCAATCCAAGAAATAAAGTCTAATAAACTTTATTTTATAATAAACATAATCTTTTGTTTTATAGTAACTAAATCTTCATTTCTGTTTCAGAATAGGAGCCATAGCTTCTTTCCCTGGGCTTCATACTTTCTTTAAATCTAATTAATACCTATATATTAATTCTCTCATCCTTACCCTGGGCTTTCCAGACATCTTGTGATTTCTTAACCTATAAGGCAAAAATTCTGTCCAGTCAGGATACTTTGTTAAACCTTGAAATGCTGTGTGAGATTTTTTTGGAGCTTCTGTTTAAAACTCTATATTAATGACTTAGTAGTTATTAAATTACTTTTCCAATAAAGTTTGGAGTCAGTAATTTAAGGGCTCCTAGTTTATCTTGGTAGCACCTACCAACTCTGTTTCAGATCAGAAATCAAATACTATTCCAGTGGTTTTTAATAAACCAAAAAAGGAAAAAAAATTGATTTTAAATAGTTTTTACTTTGAGATTGCTTGCCAGTGGAAAAGCATCACAACCTTTGCCAACCTTGCCTCTGACGTCTACCACAAATATGCACTGATCATATTACTTTTAGAGTCATTCTAAGTTTAAAGGAATAATTTTAATATCTGTATTTCTCAAAGCAAAATTTGTTGAGTGAAAATATTCTTAATATTTCAAATGTTCCAGGATCTTAAGATTATTTTTGATAAATGATCTAGAACATCATAGCTACCACTTATCCTTACCACCTTTGTAAATTCTCAGAAATAGGACAGAGTTTTTCTTAGTTGAAATCTTGCAATTTGAGCACAAGTCTATATTTCCCCACAAATAGGGAAATTTGAACCCAGAGAGGTTGAATGACTTAAGCTCACAAAGCAAAATACCTTAAGTTGAAATTCCTCTGCTGAGACTTTCCAATAGTAATTTTATCATGCATGTTTATTATATTTGACTGAATTGTATTCAAATCATGTGTCTGTGTTTCCCCCAGAGGTGTTAAACTCCTCAAGGTCAGGACCTCATTGCCTAGCACAAATTTGGCATTTGATAAGCTGACCTGACCAAATGCTTTCTTTTTAGAATTAAGGAATAATATACTCCCACAGTTATGTCTTCATGTAAGCAAATAATCCTTGCTTAAAGATTATTAATGCATATTTGTCAGTAAATCATACATATTATCAAAAATATCAGTGAGGAATTTTGAAATTAGGAGTTGGCGACTATTATAGAATAGATAAACAACAGGTACTATTGTATAGCACAGGTAGCTGTATTCAATATCCTATGATAAACCATAATGGAAAATAATGTGAAAAAATATATACATACATACATATATATATATACTTGCATGTATAACTGAGTCACTTTGCTATACAGCAGAAATTAAGCAACACTGTAAATCAAATTCAGTGAAATTAAAAGCATATTATCAATGCCTAAGTTTTCTGTCAGGCAGATTCCAGATCATTCTGGAGAATCTATAGCATTTCCATTGATAGTGTTGATATTGGAGGCCTTATTTACTCACCTCTTATTTACTCACATTTAACAATTAGCTGTTCAGAGTTCTAAGTTGAGTGTGTTAATCAAATGAGTATGGAAAGTGTAACTGGAAAATCGGATATTAAGAGCAAAAGACTGAAGAATTAAATTCAACCTGCTCGTAAGTAAAACTTGTCTTTTTATGTAGGTGCCTTATGTTATTGTTTTAGAAGGTAATCTTTGAATTTCCTTGGTTCCATTGTGCTTTGAAAATACTTGCGTGGAGTCGTTGTCTAGAAGTAACTAACACTTGGTAGTGTGCAATTGACTTTGATTTTGGTACATTTCAGCCTATTTGACTTATGCCTCTAAAGCATTTTACTTTTCCATTAGGAAGTAACTTGTTAAGTGTTGAATCTTCATGGAGACAATAAGATAGCAATATCTAACTGTAAAGGAAAAAAACACAGTAGGGTGCTTTCCTTAGAAAGGCATGTTTACAAAGTAGGTCCTTTGCTGGCATCTGGGAACTTGGGTATTGAGAGGGTTTCCAAATCTTAACTGATAGGAGTGGCTCACTGCCCAAATAGTTTGTGCAGACCATATGATTTTTGCTGGACATCTGCTTTCCTTTGGGGAGTCTGAAATTTTGATACATGTTAGGCAAATGTGTCTATCTTACCAACTCCAGTGAAAAGACTGGGCACAGATTTTCTCCTTAGCTTCCCTGATAGCCAACCCTTCACATGTGCTATGATGACTCATTGTTGGGGTGCTTAAGAATGTCCTATTTCACTCTGCTGGAAGGACACTCTTGGAAGCTTGTGTCTGGCTTCTCCTGGATTTTGTATATATATGCATACATGTATATTTACATACAAAGTAGTGTCTTTTCCCTTTGCTGATTCACTTTGTATCCTTTAACTGGAATAAATCAGAGCCATGGTTCTGACTATATGCTGAGTTTTGGGAGAGCTTCTTGTGAGAGTGATTCCAGGGCGTTTTTAAAGACTCTGTCACACTAACTTAAATAATAATTATTCTGGCTAAACTGTACATAGCATTTAACCTTTTCTAGGTACCATTCTCGGAGAAGGCAATGGTAACCCACTCCAGTACTCTTGCCTGGCAAATCCCATGGACGGAGGAGTCTGGTAGGCTGCAGTCCATGGGGTCGCTAGGAGTCAGACACAACTGAATGACTTCACTTTGACTTTTCACTTTCATGCATTGGAGAAGGAAATGGCAACCCACTCCAGTGTTCTTGCCTGGAGAATCCCAGGGACAGGGAAGCCTGGTGGGCTGCCATCTCTGGGGTTGCACAGAGTCGGACACGACTAAAGCAACTTAGCAGCAGCCGCAGCAGGCACCATTCTAAGAATATTATATACATGAAATAATTACTCCCTCACTCCATCCTCACTATATACTCACTGTGTATACTATTATTAACATCTTCATTTTAATAATGAAGAACCCAAGGCACAGAGAAATATCTTGGTAAGTTTTAGAGCCAGGATGATAAAAGGAAGGCAACTATAAAAAGAGCTGACGGGAAATATTTCAAATCAGTGAACCACAAACTTTAATTTTAACCTTATTTAGCTCAGTGTTTGGCTAATGATGAATAACTTGAATATAAATTTTATTTTTTTTATTAAAAATGAACAAATAGATGATGTGATTAGATTGTTTCTATGCAAGTGCTACTATGAGAACACTAGGTTTTTATTTTCAACAGTGATTTTTTTCACTTCTTTTAATATTTGACGGGCAAATAGTTTCCCATCAAACAGCCCATGCACCTGTGTTTTCTCTTATGCCACGACAGTTATGCACATGACATTTTCCTTCTTAGGCTGCTCTATCAAGGTAAAAGTAAGAACAAGGAAAGTCTGAAAATGTACCTTAAAACTTTTAAAAAAACTCTTCTACAATTTTGTCACCAAAACCATTAGTCAAACTCAGAATTACCTTTAATTAAAATACAATAAAAGTGATATTTTTTGATCCAAAGAAAATTATTTGCATTTGTTAGACCAATTATCTAGTATCATGGATATATTCTTTTTTATGAATACTATTCTGGGAAGTTTTCACTCTTGTATAGATCATTTTATTCTAAACTGTATTTAGTTTTATTACCCATAACATAAAGATGGTGGGCAAGGTGAGCGGGTAAGCCGAACTAAGTTTATATGAATGGTGAGTCAAAGGACAATTGATTCTTAGATCACTAAATCTGGATACCCAGAAACCAGTTCTCTGTTAAAACTTTTATAGAGGATGAACATACATACGACCCTCTCCAAAATGAGAGTATTATGAGAAGACACTTAATCATTACAGAGAAACCAAGAGGAGAAGTTTAGTGGTGAAGCCTGGTAGATATCACCTTAATCAAGTAATTGGTGTTAACATCACAAGTTAAGGAAAAAAAAAGAGTCCTGTGACTTCTAACATACTGCAGTGTATGGAATTCAGTTTTGCTTGTAAGATACTTTTGCCAAAAACGCATAGTCTGGGTCCAATCAGGGTATACACCAGACAAACTCAAGCTAAGGGACACTCTACAAAATACTTGCATGCTTCAAGAATGATAAAAAAATTCTGATAGATTATTTCAGATCAAAAGAGACTAAAGAACCATGACAATTACATATATATATTGGGTATATTACATATACCCAATCTTGGATTGGGTCTTTGGTCTGAAAAAGTAAATGCTACATAGTTATCCATGGGACAAATAATTACATTTGAATAAAACTGGTATATAAGAATCATGATTTTGATAACTGTACTGTGGTTATATTATTGATTTTAGGAAATACACTGAAATATTTGGGGCTAAAAGGGGCACTATGTATCGGATGTACTATTTAATGTACTATTTAAAGCACTGCTAAAACTAATATATATGTGTGTGCATGTTTGCCCGTGTGTGTGAGAGAGAGAGAAATAGACAGATACACACACAGAGAGTGATAAAGGCAGACAAGGTAAATTTTAACATTTGTAGAATATGGGTTAAGGATCTGCAGTCATTCTTTGTACTAACTTTTCCTGGATCAAATATTTTGTTTTTGTTAATTTTTCTCCTATTTAAATCGAAGTATAGTTAATTTACAATGTGTTAATTTCAAGTGTACTGCAAAGTTAGACACACACACACACACACACACACACACACAATTTATCTCTCCTTAGCCTGGTATCCCCTTTGGTAACCATACTTTTATTTCAATGTCTAGTAATCTAATTCAGTTTTGTAAATAAGTTCATTTGTATCATTTCTTTTTAGATTCCACATATGAGAGATATTTTATGATATCTGTCTTTGTACTGCTTTTACAACTTTGCAGTAAGTCTAAAATTAATTTTTAAAAAAATTTTTTAAAGTGCAGAATCAGAGGGGACTTTAGGGTTCGAGCAAAGCTCTGGGCAAATGTCGTTCTCATGGCTGCAGTTATTCAACCAGTTTGGCCAGTGAGCCGGACTGCAGGCATTTACCAAGAGAAGGGTCTGGGCCAGGCATTCTCCTACTAGACGTTAGCATGAATGAAAGGAACAACAAAGCCCCCTGCCCTCCTGATGCTTATACTCTTGTGGGAGATTATAGGTACAAACACAAACAACATGATATAGACCACGAGAAACCGGAAAAAACATGGAAAAATGAAAATAGCGGAGAGCCAGTGAGACAAACAGGCATGGAGGCGGCAGTGATTATTGGCACAGAGGCTGCGTGTCTGGAGGACTCTCCACATGCCCATGAGAGCTCCTGTTCAGTGCAGGCCCACAGGGTGACCGTTCCTGAGACATAATCACTGCCACCTAGACAGCAGGATAACTCACCTAGGCTGGATACAGAGTTTTCATTTTTTTTGTTGTTGTTGTTTGCCAAAAGTACCCATTTTTATTTACTGGGAAAATATGGCCCATAGCAAGAAACACAGTACTATTTTTCTGACACTAACAAGGACTGATATTTGATCCAAGTTATGTAGGTGAGTAAAGGTTAGGTTTAGGTTTCAGTTAGGTTATTTTCCAAAATCCTTTGAGAGAAATATCCCAGAATTTATACTTTTGATGATATAGCTTCCCCTTTGAAACCTTGCACTTTTGCCCACGTTTGGACTATGTGATCCTGTATATTGGTAAGGTTCATCCTCAGGTCATGGGGACACTTACCTTCACAGGAAAGAGGCCCCAGTTTTGTTGTTCAAATGACTCAACATCAGGTCAAACTCATCACACCCCATTTGAGTAACTGAGTCTTTGCCTTATTCTTAGAGCTTGTCTGCAAATGCTTTCCACCTAGCTTTACTCAAGGGACGGGAGACCTACCTGTGCAAGAGAGACAGGTCAGTCTACTCCCTGCTGACTTGACAGTGACAAGAAACACTATTTATCAAGTGCTTAGTCTGCACCAGATACTGTGCTAATGTCCTTTGTTCCTGATGGGGATGACTGGATGGTTCTGTACACAAGAAGGAAATCCTAGAGAGTGTGAGTTAACTAAGGTTGCCATAGTATTGAGTTTTAAACCCAGCAGTCACTCCAGAGCTAGACTCTTTCCTTACTGCTGATTTCAACACATTGAGATTTTCATATTATATTCTTTCCAGTCTGTCTTTTCTTTTGCTCTCCTCTTATCTGACCTCATTCATCTCTTGCTAGATTGACACCGGTGTCCACATAGGGAATCTTTTTAAAAAATTAAGTATAGTTTATTTAAAATATCGTATTAATTTCTGGTGTACTGCCAAGTGATTTGGTTATACAAATATATATATTTTTTCAGATTCATTTATAAGTTATTACTAGATACTGAATATAGTTCTCTGTGCTTTACAGTAAGATGTTGCTGTTTACCTATTCATTATAGCAGTTTGTATCCGCTAATCCCAAATTCCTGATTTATCGCTCCCCCTGCCTGCAATGCTGGAGACCCTGGTTCGATTCCAGGGTCAGAAAGATCCCCTGGAGAAGGAAAAGTCTACCTACTCCAGTATTCTGGCCTGGAGAATTCCAGGGACTGTATAGTCCATGGGGTCGCGAAGAGTCGGACACAACTGAGCAACGTTCACTTTCACTTTCCACTTCCCTTTTGGTAACCATAAGCTTGTTTTCTATGTCTATGGGTATGCCTTTTGGTGTCTTGCCTTTTGCCACCAAGTAAAGGTGGCATCTTACTTTCTGGTGACTAACCAAAGTTTGTTTTTTATGTCTGTGAGTCTGTTTCTGTTTTGTAAATAGCTTTATTTGCATCATTATTTTTTAGATTTCACACATAGGTGATATCATATTTGTTTTCTGTCTGACTTACTTTACAAAGTATGATAGTCTCTAGGTCCATCTATATGCCTATGTGTCAGCTGCTCAGTGGTGCAACTGCAGCCCCATGGATGGTAGCCCGCCAGGCTCCTCTGTCCATAGAATTATCCAGGCAAGAATACTCTAGTGGGTTGCCATTTCCTTCTCCAGGGGATTTTCTCAACCCAGGGATCAAACCCGGGTCTCCAGCATTGCAAGCATATTCCTTACCATCTGAGCCACTTGGGAAGCCCATATATGACTATATCTGGAATATATATTTTCCCAGGTTCTATAATGATTTTGAAAGGAATTGAATTTAAGAATGCTGAGCTACCGAAGTGGTTCCAGCCAGCTTTCCCCACTAGCACACCAGCAAGATGCCAATAGGCTTCACCAGGAGCTGTGACTCACATTGGAGGAATTATTTTCAACAACAGAAGGGCAGGCAGTTTTCCAAGAGGGCATTTAATCACTTCTGTAGGGTGGGGTACAATTTGAAAAATGCCTCTGAACATTCCTGGTGTACCTCCCCATTTAAAGAGAGCATGTAGTTCTCTGGAAAAATATTTCTTCTCTATTAAAATCTGGATTGGAGAGGGTACAATTTGAAGAGCCCCTGAGTTATTCTTACACCCCTATAACCACCCCTCCCCACACACTCTTCGGGGGTAGAATTCACCCTGGCCAGCTGAAAAACCATTGCAGTGACCCTTTGCAAATACATATATTTTTCACAGCAGCTGAAAAAATCTTCATTCCTATGATCTGCAAGATAAATGAACATCTTAAGTATGTCAGCCTAATGTTGAAACGATTACGTGAGTTATATGTGGTTCCATTTGGAATTCATGTCTTTGATATCTTGGCACTCTAGTAATATATTCCCTTTCCTAAAACCATTTTACAATCAAGTTATTCTAATTAATTTTCAGGAAGGATTTTGCTATACATATATATATATAATTTTTACCTTTTCAGCCTGTAGGGTGACTAATAAAGTTATATGAATATACCAAAAGTGTTATGCGGTCTCATCACAGAATAGTGTGACATATTTATTTATTATTTTAAATTCAATATAAATATTCAGATTACATACATACATATATGTTTACTTAAATGGATTACATTTATACCATATACATATGATATTTTAGTGTACATGAAAATACATGACATCATAGCAAATATCAAATAAATATGATCTTTTTCTCTTTTGTAAATGGAATTGGAGAAGGGTAATTGAGAATGTGATGAATGTAGTTCCGTTGAGATTTAAGAAGATAAAAAGGGATATGAATAGCATTAGTAGGTCTTCATAATGCTAGATATATGGTAAAGATGATAAGGGCATAGCAAGATGAGTAAGGACTGTTGGAAAGCTGATGAGAAACTCAAGATAAGGGGTGTGGACAAGAGCCAACCTCAGGCCATATTGATGCTGCAAAAGCTCACAATCCTCCTTTAACTGAGACCTGGGAGAAATGAGGGAAACTCGTATTTACTGAGCTCCTCCTGCATGCTAGACAATGTCAGATACTGTTCTTACCTTATGTCTCTTAACTTCCATAAGAATTACACATCAAATAGTCATTATTAGCCCCACTTGGTAAAAGAGCCTAAGATTCAGAGAGGTGAAGTTACTTACATATCCAAGCATGCATGCCCACTAAAGGGCAGTTCTGGAGTTTCAATGTGGTGTGTCCCTTTTAAAGTCTAAAGCCCTTGTTTGGTCCATCCAGCCAAAGCACCCCCTGAGCCTGTACTCCTTAGCGAATGCAAGGCAGAGCACAGCCAATTCAGCCTGAGTAAGGTCTTCCAGTTGTAGATACTCCCAACATACAGCATAGCCCAAGAAAAATGTTTCCCTCTTGACCTAGTCAGTTTTATCTCCAAGTTCATCATGTAGTCATCATGAACAAACACCTGGTAAGCCCAGCACATTCTAGCTTCAAATCCAGGCCTGTTTCTCTATTGTCCCAAGATGGTCCTTGTGAGGGTCAGCAGCCACAAGGCTGGCCTCAACCAGCCAAGCTTCTGGCCCGGCCTCCTTCTGATTTGCCTAAAAGGCTCCCTACCACCAGTTCTGGCTGTCTACTCTGGATGGCATGTGACCAGCTGTCCACCATGGCCTCTTCCCACAGCCCTTTATCCATGTGAAGACCTTCCCCTCCTCTCTGTTTTCACTGTGTTGACTTCTGCAGGTGATCATAACATTTTTATGATTAAATTTAGAGTGCCCTGCCAGCTTTCCAATTTGCCTTCTATCTCTGAAGACCGCTGTGACTCCTTTTTCGAATACTGTCATTTTGTAGAGCCATTCCTAAACGTAACTGCCAAATCTATATATACTTATTTGAGCACAAAAGTCAAAAGGTGAACAAAACCATCATGTGATAAAAAAACATTACTTAAACGAGTGACAACCATGTCGTAGTGCGCATCACTATACAGAGAACTAAAGCATGCATGCATCAGTGTATTAGTTTCTCAGTGGCGTTGTAACCAATTGCCACAAACTTAGTGGTTTAAAGCAACACAGATGTATCATCTTATAACTTTGGGAGTCTGGAGTCTAAAAATAGATGGGCATGACTGTGTGCCTTCTGAAAAAGCCTCAAGGTGAAAATCCATTTCCTCCTAGGTCTTTTCTAGCATCTCAGCTCTGCACACATTCCTTGACTCACTTCATCGCATTACTGACCTCCACTGCAGTTATCATATCTAGCCCACAATCTCTGACTGACCCATCTGCCTCTCTCCGATGAAGATCTCTGTAATTACATTGGACAGTCCTCAAGATCCTTCTCTTGAACACATTTGCAAAGCCCTTTTGTCACATAAAGTAACATATTGTAGGGATTATAATGTGAGTGTTGTGGGTGAGTCACTACTTCACCCAGAACAATCAGAGAGAAGAAAAACTCGGAAGTATTAAACTAGTCGAAAGATGATTAAAAGAAGGAGCCAAAATTGCAGGTTCCATCAGCACTAAATGGCGATGCCTACTAGTAACACTTTCTAATACTACTCTAGGACAGTAGCAGAAATGCCTTGGCTTCTTGGGTGGCACAAGTGGTAAAGAGTCTACCTGCAAATGCAGGAGGAATAAGAGATGTAGGTTCAATCCCTGGGTTGGGAAGATCACCTGGAGGAGGGCATGGCAACCCACTCCAGCATTCTTGCTCAGAGAGTCTCATGGACAGAGGAGCCTGATGATTTACTGTCCATAGGGTAGCAAAGAGTCAAAAACAACTGAAGCAACTTAGCAGGCAGACAGGCAGAAATGCATTACTAGTGAACTATGAACTGCAAACTATCAGGAGTTTAGACTGTGCTTGTTCAAGTTGGATTAGATAAGCTAATTCAAATAGTCTCATGATGAGCATTTTTGATAAATCTGATGACAGAAACTCAACTTGAAACATCTGATTTGTTACTCACATGTCATTATTATTAGCTAAAATAATGTGTACNTTACCTTATGTCTCTTAACTTCCATAAGAATTACACATCAAATAGTCATTATTAGCCCCACTTGGTAGAAGAGCCTAAGATTCAGAGAGGTGAAGTTACTTACATATCCAAGCATGCATGCCCACTAAAGGGCAGTTCTGGAGTTCCAATGTGGTGTGTCCCTTTTAAAGTCTAAAGCCCTTGTTTGGTCCATCCAGCCAAAGCACCCCCTGAGCCTGTACTCCTTAGTGAATGCAAGGCAGAGCACAGCCAATTCAGCCTGAGTAAGGTCTTCCAGTTGTAGATACTCCCAACATACAGCATAGCCCAAGAAAAATGTTTCCCTCTTGACCTAGTCAGTTTTATCTCCAAGTTCATCATGTAGTCATCATGAACAAACACCTGGTAAGCCCAGCACATTCTAGCTTCAAATCCAGGCCTGTTTCTCTATTGTCCCAAGATGGTCCTTGTGAGGGTCAGCAGCCACAAGGCTGGCCTCAACCAGCCAAGCTTCTGGCCCGGCCTCCTTCTGATTTGCCTAAAAGGCTCCCTACCACCAGTTCTGGCTGTCTACTCTGGATGGCATGTGACCAGCTGTCCACCATGGCCTCTTCCCACAGCCCTTTATCCATGTGAAGACCTTCCCCTCCTCTCTGTTTTCACTGTGTTGACTTCTGCAGGTGATCATAACATTTTTATGATTAAATTTAGAGTGCCCTGCCAGCTTTCCAATTTGCCTTCTATCTCTGAAGACCGCTGTGACTCCTTTTTCGAATACTGTCATTTTGTAGAGCCATTCCTAAACATAACTGCCAAATCTATATATACTTATTTGAGCACAAAAGTCAAAAGGTGAACAAAACCATCATGTGATAAAAAAACATTACTTAAACGAGTGACAACCATGTCGTAGTGCGCATCACTATACAGAGAACTAAAGCATGCATGCATCAGTGTATTAGTTTCTCAGTGGCGTTGTAACCAATTGCCACAAACTTAGTGGTTTAAAGCAACACAGATGTATCATCTTATAACTTTGGGAGTCTGGAGTCTAAAAATAGATGGGCATGACTGTGTGCCTTCTGAAAAAGC
Source organism: Neotragus moschatus (assembly GCA_006410615.1). Classification (NCBI taxonomy): domain Eukaryota; kingdom Metazoa; phylum Chordata; class Mammalia; order Artiodactyla; family Bovidae; genus Neotragus; species Neotragus moschatus. The sequence goes on from SJYA01001806.1 coordinate 466,582, forward strand.
CTCAAGGTGAAAATCCATTTCCTCCTAGGTCTTTTCTAGCATCTCAGCTCTGCACACATTCCTTGACTCACTTCATCGCATTACTGACCTCCACTGCAGTTATCCTATCTAGCCCACAATCTCTGACTGACCCATCTGCCTCTCTCCGATGAAGATCTCTGTAATTACATTGGATAGTCCTCAAGATCCTTCTCTTGAACACATTTGCAAAGCCCTTTTGCCACATAAAGTAACATATTGTAGGGATTATAATGTGAGTGTTGTGGGTGAGTCACTACTTCACCCAGAACAATCAGAGAGAAGAAAAACTCGGAAGTATTAAACTAGTCGAAAGATGATTAAAAGAAGGAGCCAAAATTGCAGGTTCCATCAGCACCAAATGGCGATGCCTACTAGTAACACTTTCTAATACTACTCTAGGACAGTAGCAGAAATGCCTTGGCTTCTTGGGTGGCACAAGTGGTAAAGAGTCTACCTGCAAATGCAGGAGGAATAAGAGATGTAGGTTCAATCCCTGGGTTGGGAAGATCACCTGGAGGAGGGCATGGCAACCCACTCCAGCATTCTTGCTCAGAGAGTCTCATGGACAGAGGAGCCTGATGATTTACTGTCCATAGGGTAGCAAAGAGTCAAAAACAACTGAAGCAACTTAGCAGGCAGACAGGCAGAAATGCATTACTAGTGAACTATGAACTGCAAACTATCAGGAGTTTAGACTGTGCTTGTTCAAGTTGGATTAGATAAGCTAATTCAAATAGTCTCATGATGAGCATTTTTGATAAATCTGATGACAGAAACTCAACTTGAAACATCTGATTTGTTACTCACATGTCATTATTATTAGCTAAAATAATGTGTACAGGTATCCATGTTACTGAACCAAACTTGGATCTGTCTGTGTGCAGCAAAGCCAATCTACTGACATTGGGTTGTGGTGAAAGAAAGGGGCATATTTATTTCAGGGGGCCATTCAAGGAGTCCAGGCAGCTAGTGCTTTAAACTCCTGAATTTTCTGGTGGCTTTTAGGAAAAGGTTTTTTTTTTTTAGGAAATGGTTTTTAAAGACAAGGTGAAGAAAGTTGTGGGTTGCCTGATCAGCTCATGGATATTCTTCTGACTGGTTGNTTGGGTTGTGGTGAAAGAAAGGGGCATATTTATTTCAGGGGGCCATTCAAGGAGTCCAGGCAGCTAGTGCTTTAAACTCCTGAATTTTCTGGTGGCTTTTAGGAAAAGGTTTTTTTTTTTTAGGAAATGGTTTTTAAAGACAAGGTGAAGAAAGTTGTGGGTTGCCTGATCAGCTCATGGATATTCTTCTGACTGGTTGGTGAAGAGGTAATCAGGAGTCAGCATCATTCACCTTCTGGTCCCAATCAGCTGGGGTCTATATGCTTGCAGACAGCATTCTTCCCCTTGGTGGAGGTTTCAGTATCTGCAGAATAGCAAAAAGGATAAGGCTTAGAATACTATTTACAGTCCTTGAGGAAGAACTAAATGTCCCTGACTTTGTTTAATGGCTAAACTATTATTCTTTTATCTTGTTTGACAGTTTTCCTTTCTTTCTGCATTTTCTCACATTCCTGATTAAATTTGTTCTTTGGAACTTGGGGAAGATGCAGGAGGCTAAAGTTTTTCTATACCCAAGAGGTAGGCAGAGGACATGGGGCAGTGGTCTGTCTTGAGAAGACCCCAAGGTGGGGGGTCAGTTACATCCATGTATCACACTCACCTCTGTACATATATATAGTCATATATGAACAAAAATATACATAAAAGTGTGTAATTAATGCATCTGTAAATAAAGGATTTAGGAATGTTCAAATTAGAGATGAAACTTCAGAGAATTTCTGAATTATCTCCACCTAAAAAGTATCATCAGTCCTATGTTCTTTTGACACAAATATTACCTTATATATATTTTGTCTCTAAAGAAGAAAGTTGCAGTCTTAGAAGTGTTCCAGCACTTCCAGGCTTCCCGAGGTCTCACGTGTTCCCTCCACGTGACTTTCCAGCAGGTTGTTCAGTGGGCACGCATATAATCTAGTAGACAATGCAATGTCATCATAAGCACTGGACATTTAAGACTGTTTCAGTGGCCCCATATTTGTTATTAAAGCCCATGAACTCATACACATGAAAATCTTCTGTCTCTATATGTGGGTTACGATCAATAAGGGGGACGGGGGAAAAAAATAAATGTCTTTTTTTTCAGAATATGGCACATAAATACCCGAAACAAGGATTTCATAACAAAAGGGCAAGCTAACCTTACTAATGCTGATGACTCCGTGTATAATAGAAAAGGAAATACAAGCGTTTTTATAAAATGTATCAAATCCTAAGAGTGCTGTTAAACTCATTAAAGAAAAAATGAAGTTAGAGAAACTGGTCTTATTTTTTTTCACTCCCAGTAGAGTTCATTTCTACTTCAACAACTAAGCCAAGGTCACATTTAACTCACTTCAATTTCACCCAGTGCACAAGCTAATGTCAATAGTACAGCTGCCATGCACAGCTAAAGACTGATGGTTAGACAAAGCCATTTACACAAGGCTGGGCCTTTCATCTTCTCTCAGCCAGTGACATAAGAAAGCACTGAGGTTATTCTCAACTAGAGACGAAAACTGGCGTATTAGAAAGAATGTTATTCTCCTTAGCTGTCACACAAAGGATCTGAAGAAATGTAGAAATGTTTTTTTTTCCTCCCCTCCCTCTGGTCATCTGGGGAGATCACAAAGTGACTCTAATAGCCTTCACTCTGAAATTTTCACATGGTTTAAGTGATTGCCAAGTCTGATATTTTCCATTTACACTTCATTGCCATCAGAAAAAGAAAAAAAAATCAATATACCTACCTACTCAAGTGTGTCACAGGATGAGCTTATAAAAAAAGACATCAGTCTTTTTAAGGCTTGAAAAATATACTTATTCAAATATATCTTATTTAAAATGACATAAATTGCAGTGGTTAGTCAAGATTCGATTTCCTCTAAAATATAAGATTTAAAATATTCCTTGACTTGCCAGGAATCAGAATCTTTCAAATTGTTGATATATACAGATGTACTTGTTTTCTGATGTAAGTCATTCTGACTGTATTTTATTTTAGTGCATTAGTGACTATGTTTGTTAATTTCACAGGAACTAAAGCATCCCATTTTATCAGACTGCGCAAGGTAGCACATTTTTTTTTAATTCTTCTCAGGAGATACTTTTATTTTCAAACTTATTTTTCTATTGTATAGCTTGTTGCACTTTTAGCTTGATGTCTTAGAGAAAAATGAGGATATTTCTTCATATTATTCTAATAATATTTTACATTAAGAGCCTATTCCTTCTTAACTTGTTTAACTATTAAACTTCTTTATGCAGAAAAGGTGTAATGACTTCGGTGTAACATTTCAAATGCTTCTATTAAAATCAGAGGCAATTTTAACTGTCAAATGTCAGATTGGTCTTTCAATTAAAAGAAGTCTCATGTCAAGTTTGAGTGCAATGGCTGTGTGTTATATACATGGATGTTTAGAATTCTTCTATTTCCATATTTCTTCTGGTTAAAAAAGGGGGGGCAGAGTGTTGGTGACTATGCCCTAGATTTCCTGAGTTCATGCATTGCTTGAGTATCTTTTTCCTTGATCTTATTATGTGTGTACAGCATCATTATTGCAAAGAACCAGGAAGGACAACACAATGCTTTCAAGTTTAGACATAGTATTCAAATGTCACTTGTCAAGGAGTTCTGAGTGATGGAATCTTCCCCTTCCTATTATTATAGTGTCAACCCTCAGGTCTGCAGGTTCTTGTATTTATTTACCTCTGCTCCCCAGATGAGAATGGTGAACTGCTCGCCCCTCCCCCCATTAAAAAAAGGCAAAATAATTTTGTGCGCGGGGTCACTCTTGGACTCAGTTCCCCATGTGACAATGCAACATACTAACAATCTGAGTTACCGGGCCGTCCCCCACAGTTACAAGTATTTCAAGGTCAATTTATCAATTTAACAGCTTCATCTTCTTAATCACTAAACTTCTGTCTCTTTGAGCTTGTGCTGAAAGACTGTGGCTGCTAATTAAAATGGAGCTTTACTAGCAAGTACACAAATTAGATCCTGTCAGTAAGTTTATTCTAACTATTGGTCATTTCTAAATGCCTTTTTAATCCCCTAATTTTTACATTAAAATTCAAAAGCCTAACAATCTTAATCACCCCTACATCAAATTCATCATTAAGAACAGGAAGCCAGATGGTATAATTTTGATTTACCGGACTTCAGCGTGAATTAATGTACTGAGTGCCGATAATGAATACATCAAACCTGATATTGCAGAAACCTATGAATCTGGCATGTGAAATTAATAACACACTCTGCACAATGAAAGCATGTAAGCTCATATAAAACTGAGGAGTAATGGGCCCTTTTATTTTAAATGGTCTTTATTAGCCTTCCGTTTTGACTCAAGAAAAAGATGAGCGTTTTGTTTAGTAGTGTACTTGTCCGTTGTACAACTATTTTTCCCCAATGTAACACAATGGGAACAAAATTAGGATGATTAATAACAAAGCTTGTCGTGAGAAATTTGCTCGAAGGGTTCTCAGAATAGCTGCCGCTTCTGCATTTATTTGGGGAATTGTACATGTTAGAGAAGTTGGAAATTTTCTGTAAAACACCATGACCTACAAAATATACTGTTATTGTTTTCTTATAACTAGACCAATTGTTCCTAGTATGTGTGCCTCAGAATCACTCTTGAATATTAAGGTTTTTGTTTTTTTTTTAATAGATGTTTGCTATTTGATCCCTATTGTTTCATTACCCCTAAGGGTATGCTATTTTAAACCCAGGAATTAAATCGAATCTTTATCCAGGCATGTAAGTCACGTGCACAAAAAGATGTTCAGAGTGGGCCATTACAAGAAGTTGTTCACTACATAGAAATTATTGACGTCTGAAGTAAGCGGAAGCTGCTGTTTAGTGATAATGTAATAAACATTAATAAAATGCCCTTTGCTTATTTATTAGCATATTTTCATGAAACATATTTTAATTTTCGTTGACTCAATAAGAATTCCAACCTTTATTAAGAATGAAAAGAATCAGAAATAAAATAGATTCGTGAATTAATTGAAAAATCTGTGGAAGAAAGACATAAAATAGAATTATTTTTCTAGGCACCTNTAAACATTAATAAAATGCACTTTGCTTATTTATTAGCATATTTTCATGAAACATATTTTAATTTTCGTTGACTCAATAAGAATTCCAACCTTTATTAAGAATGAAAAGAATCAGAAATAAAATAGATTTGTGAATTAATTGAAAAATCTGTGGAAGAAAGACATAAAATAGAATTATTTTTCTAGGCACCTCAGAGTGTGTATAACATAAAGTAGTGTCCTCTAGGAGAGTGAGAATTATGTATGTTTTCCATCTGAATTTTCTAAAACACAGAGTTTCTTCCATCACCTTGTGACCGTTGTGTGAGAAGGCTCGGGTGTTTTTCTTTCATACGAGCTGCAGGATTACAAATCGCCTGTCCAATGTGAGCCTGGAAATGGCCCCATGTAATATACTTTGTAAATGAAGTCTTTTAAACGTTTGAAGTGGTTTTGCCTCGTATTCCTAATACATATCAATACACAATGGAGAGATTCAGAAATGTGGCAGGGAACAATCTCTGCTTTTGACTCAACACTATCTATAATGGGATTTGAAGAAGGAGAACTGCCTATTTCAGTCTTAACGCAGTGATAGAGGTGGCCAAAGGCTGTTTCGCAGTTGCAGGGAACTTCGTTTTTCACTGCTCTGTAGGTTCACCAAATATTTCAGCAGCCTGCCTCTGAAATGAAGGCAGCGCCACAAATAGGATAATGTTCAAAAAAATGGTACAAACCTTACACTAAGTGCTATTTTCTAGATAACATTGCTCATTGGTTCCATCTATACTCACACTTGTGAGACAGTCTAGAGGATAATTTGTATCTCTTAGAGATACAGCAGTAAGATTTATTACAGAATAGGGAAGGGATGTATTAGTGCTTTATCTTAAGGGTAGGGAAAATAAAAGCACTTTTTGGGCTCCTGGTATTTATTTTTGTGACTTAGGCTTCAAAAAGGGTGCGTTTTAATAAAGATTAGGCTGTTAAGAAGTACACCTTTAAACCTTACATCACTTTGAATGGAAGAAGTCGGTTATTTCTGGCTGAAAATTTTTCTTACTCTTAAATCTCTTTAACTGAAGCTCATTTGACAAACCTATTATAAAATGAATAAATGCAGCACTGTGTGATTTGTCCACTGTCAACATGTTAACACACTTTATTTGAAGGTAGATTGATGGAGGGTGGCTGGAAGAGTTTACCCTCCTGAGTTAAAGAATAGAAAACCCTTTTTTCTGAGTTTTTTTTTCTTTTTTTTCTTAGAAGTTCAGAAGAGTAGATATACAATTATCCTCGACTTGCTGATGCAAAGGAACAGAGCATTTAGTTTCTTGTCACTGTCTCTGAAATTCCTAAAGGTACAATTAGCATTTCATTTGACATAATGTTGAAAGGTTCATAGATTGATCTTCCCTAAAATGCAGCAAGAATTTTTTGAAATGCAAATTTTGACATTTATTAACTTTTATTCCAGATCTGTTTATAGACTGTAAAACTGTGCATACATTTAACTCGAAGAAGCTAAAAGGACAATGTTTAGGTGGATACTCTGTGTTATAATAAAAGTCTATTTTATTGTTTCAACAATGAAATTTTTATTATCAGAGATTTATGATATCAGCACAGCAGTTTTTACTGCATGATTCACAGTGTTTTTATAGATGTATATTCAACAAAACAAGGAGAGAAATTGTACTGCAGTGCGCTGCCTCTCAGGAGTGCATTTCCCCATTGAAATAATGTCAGCAGTTTTCCACCTTCAAAGCCCTATGTTTTCAAATCAATTAACAATTCTAATTGTGCAGGAGCAGTTGTTCACTTAGCCTGGCAAATGGGACAGGAAACATTATTTCCTTTCTTTGCCGAAAATGAAGACTTTAATCTTCAGAACCATATTTAACATTTAAAAAAACACACAACTGAAAAGTTAGACAGTTTGAAACTCAATCCGTCGACCTGTGCCCACTTGATTTCTGTGCGGCCTACATTTATTTCCCAGTCTTTTTCAAGCCCAGAGTAATAACAGTTTTACATCTCAGTGTGGACAGACCATCTTCAGGTTCATTTAGACTTTTCTTTTCATCAGATATTTATCTAGCCAGGCAGTTGTAAGAGTTATTACTTTTTGGAGGTGGAAACCAAACATTGGTTCTGACCTGACTTGTGACACTCGAACGCAGATCTGTATCTGCAGGTTAGAAATAGCTGACATAGCAGCGTGGGGAGCCAGGGCTGCTGTTCCACTTAAAGTCCTAATGTCATTTCTACTTAAAAAAATTTTATTGGGATTAAAGTGCAGCTTGTAAGATATTGAACAATGTGGTTCATAAAACAAGAAACACATGCAATGTTATAAGATGTTATTAAATATGTACAGTTTAACCTTTTCTTTTTTAACAAATGTATATATGAGTTATAGCTCCTAATGTCTATCCATATTTATAAAACACATAAATGCTAAAATTAGAGGAGGCAATCTTTAGGACGTTGACATCAGTGGAAAAAGGTACTTTCTTAGGTTTTCAATAACTTGTGAGTTTATTCAAATATATACTTTCAGAAAGACAGCTTATATTCTAGACTGATTAAAGGCTCTCCTACAAAAAAAGGATTTTTTGATTCACTTTCTCACCAGTTTTTAATCTGATGTCCTCCCTTGCATGGGTCTCACTGTGAAGGACCCCGGGGGCTTAAGATTTCACTGGAATCTTCCAGTTTTNTGTGAGTTTATTCAAATATATACTTTCAGAAAGACAGCTTATATTCTAGACTGATTAAAGGCTCTCCTACAAAAAAAGGATTTTTTGATTCACTTTCTCACCAATTTTTAATCTGATGTCCTCCCTTGCATGGGTCTCACTGTGAAGGACCCCGGGGGCTTAGGATTTCACTGGAATCTTCCAGTTTTCAAACTAGGCACATGCTATTTTTATCCATCAAGAATCCTAGAATTTCTTGATCATGTTTTCTTACACATTCTGCTGTAGCAAGATAAATATGGAGGCTCTTCAGGTCCCAGATATAAACATGAAAATATAATCTTGGCATTCTCAGACAGATCAGATTTGCAGGAAAAATTGTACATAAACCAGGCCAACTGTGTGTGGACTCTGTTCTCTCAATGGAACTGCAGCAGCTGATTGAAAAGTAGGAATGCAATCCCTGGCTGCTCTGGTTTAACACAGAAGTGCAAAATCACATTTTGGTCAGGTGAATTTCAAATGCTTCTGAAGGTAGTTCATGATCATCAGTCACGATCCCTTGGGCCAACAAAGAGTAGAGAATTACGAGACAGCATAACGGCTAATATAGGACACCTCCATGCATATTTTCTCTTAAAAAACAAAGATCAATAATAGGAAAAGACATTCTGTGTATACGTGTCATTTTCTCATTGTAGTATAAATGAACAGAACTTGGTATTTTAAGCATATTTATGTTTTTGAAAGGAAATCATTTTTGTGACGTCTTATATAAAATGGTCATGTCTCCTCAAACTTCAAAACTATTCAAATGCTACCTCATGCCTGAAGATTTCCCTTGTCTCTGACAAATGAGGAGTGAATGATCTCTCCTTTCTGCATTCATTTAGTACTTTTAAAAAACCACCCTAATTGTACTTATCCCTCCTGACTTATTATTCCTGCTTGTGTACACTGTGACTCCCACGAGGAAGCGGACTATGTTATAGACAATGACGCGCTCTCTGTCAAGCCAAGTGTGTGGCCAGAGTGTGATGTACAATGAGCCCTAAATGACTGGGACAGAAGAAGGTGGCAACACAAGGTTAATGCAGGCTGTCTTAGCCTTAGCACTATGGACGCCAGGGCTTCCCTGCTGGCTCAGACTGTAAAGAATCTGCCTGCAATGCAGGAGACCTGGGTTCAGTCCCTGGTTGGGAAGATCCCCTGGAGGAGAGCCTGGCAACCCACTCCAGTTTTCTGGCCTGGAGAATCCCCATGGACAGAGGTGCCTGGCGGGCTACANACCATGGGCTTTTATCATTCTCTCAGCCTTTTTACCAAGCCAAACTCTTGTCTCTCCCTCCTTGTTAACTTTGAATCCCACTATTATGTTATTGTTATTTTATCACAATATTATAAAATATCCTCATATCATGCCTACTTCCAGAAAGGAAATGCATGGTTTTAAAGTGGGAAAACAAAAATGGAAGTTGCAAGAATAAATATAAGAATATCCATGTAACAAAAATCTGTGATAGCGGTTCCAAGTTGTTTATTCATTCATTTTTCTTTAACCAATAAAAATAGGGGGCTATTTAAAAATGGTTTATGCAGACATTAACACTATGGTCAGATGTGCCACAGCAAACCTAATAAGGGATCAAAAAAAGTGAGATGGATCCAGCAGAGATTACTAAACAAAAGGCATCCCATTAAGCCTGATGCACTTACTGGAGCTAGGGCACAAAATTGTCTTCAAGTTTTCTTGCAGGTAATGTGAAGACAGAAACATGATGGGAGAAGAGTCAGTGTCCATTAGGTGAAGAACAAACCATTGTTCAAGAAAGGCAAATGATATTTTATCCTAAGATCGGAAAACTACCCTTTCCTTTTGGAGGATGAACTAATTATAACACTAATGAAGTAAAATTAATTTTGCACTTTTTAAAACAGTCAAAAAGAAGAATATTACGGACTACATTGTTTTAAATACTCCTCCAAAAGCAGAATAGAAACAACTGGAGGGAAAAAAAATATATTTCCCTGTCACTAAATGATAGGAAAAATGTGTCATATGAATGCTCTTAAGAGAGACTTTGGGTTATGTGATATTCAAAGTCTTTCACTAGCTTTTGCAAAAGATACAGAATGGCTCTCCAAATGGATGAATGACTATTCTTCAAAAATGACCTTTTATAAAAGTGGAGGGCATAAAATTAAATCATAATTCAGTGAAGGCATTTTCCCAGAAAATAAGATAATATAGTCCAGGTATATTCCTTTCAGATGCCCTCACCTAGGTCAGTAATAGCATTTAGAGAACTTTGGAGGAATAGAAAGCTAACATCCCTTAGACCAATGGTCCTTAAATATTTTCTTCCCCAACCAGTGCTGGATAACCCAACAGGCAAACCTTAGGAGAGAGAGGTGGGGAATAAAGGAGAAAAACCTGAAAAGCTAATTTCAATTTCTATATACATGCATATTCTATCATTCTGAACAGTTTCATTTTTATGTAGATTATTAAGATTATTTTAATTTTAAGCTAATGGCAGTGGGGACCACAATATTTTCAGTGATGTGGGGACTTTCATGGCCCCGGCAAACCTGTGGAATAGAATTCTCTCCCATTCGAGGGAAGGATTAGAGGCTTGGGATTAGCAAAGGCAAACTAGAATATANAGTTTCATTTTTATGTAGATTATTAAGATTATTTTAATTTTAAGCTAATGGCAGTGGGGACCACAATATTTTCAGTGATGTGGGGACTTTCATGGCCCCGGCAAACCTGTGGAATAGAATTCTCTCGCATTCGAGGGAAGGATTAGAGGCTTGGGATTAGCAAAGGCAAACTAGAATATATAGGATGGATAAACAACAAGGTCTTATTGTATAGCACAGGGAACTATGTTCAATATACTGTGATAAACCAGAATGAAAAAGAATATGAAGAAAGATATATTTGTACAACTGAATCATTTTGCTGTACAATAGAAACTAGCACAACACTGTAAATTAACTATACTGAAGTAACATTAACCATAGATAGATAGATAGATTTAAAAAATAGTAATTCTGAAGATGTGATTCTTGATTTGGGAAGTTAGGGTTGGTGTGGAATGGGAGAGGCAGGCCAAGAGAATGAGAAAACATGTTTGGGAGGAATGGAGTCACTCTAAGTGTCTGATTTTTAGCAATCAGTGAAGAATCTGCTAAAACAAGATCTTCAAGCAAGCATTTGTGACCTTCAAACACTTTACAATGCCATCCTTCTCCCTTCCCAGTTTATAAACACAGCTTTCCCCTCAAAAATCAGCATCTCTACTGAGCTTTCAGCAAATAGTTTATTACAGTCAAATTAGAGCTGAATTTGTTCATGAGAGCCTCAAGTGCCAACCTTCTGAGCTATTGATTAAATAAAGCTACGTGTCTCTTACTTACCAACTGCTCAAGTAGAAAATTAGATAAAGCTTTGGAAATTCAGGAGTTTCACAGGAATCCTTGCTTAAGTATTGGAAAAGTCACTGTAGGTGTGTAGAAGTTTATGTCTGGAAAGGGCCATGATTTTTTCTCAAAAAACAGCATTAACTCTTCTGAAATGAAAACTCCAAAGAACTAATACCCTCATATTCTAGGCCATAAAGCATAAATCTTGAGTTTCTTAATTGAAAAAAAAAGGAGTATAAAACAAACAACAGCAACAACAAAAACCCAATACATAGAAGAAGTGATTTTGAGTGTCTTCATTCTAATTGATTTGCCAACATGAGTCATTTGCCAAATTCACTCTTTGATAGTGAGCTGACTTCCTCTATAAGGATCAGAACCTAGGTTTTTTTTAATTTTTATTTATTTATTTAGAACCTAGATTATAGAAAGTCTTGAGCCTAGCTAAAATATTCTCTTAGATAGGAATACAGTACCTTCTTATTTATTTTTATTTATATTAATTGAGTATAGTTGCTTTACAATGCTGTGTTAGTTTCTATTGTACAGCAATATATGTATGCAATATATCCCCTTGTTTTTTTATTTCCTCTCCATTTAGTTCACCACAGAGAATTGAGGAGAACTCTCTGAGCAATAGAGTGGTTCCTCATTAGTTATCTATTTTATACATAGTACCAATGGTATGTATATGTCAATCCCAATCTCCCAGTTAGTCCCGTTACCCTTTCCCCCATTGGTGTCCTTACGTTTGTTCTCTATGTCTCTATTTATGCTTTGTACATAAGATCATCTATATCATTTTTCTAGATTCCACATACATGCATTAATATATTGTTATTTCATTTTCTCTACACAGAAGGGCTTCCCTGGTGGCTCAGTGGTAAAGAATCTGCCTGCCAGTGCAGGAGATGCAGGTTTGATCCCTGAACTAGGAAAACCCCCCGGAGAAGGAAATGGCAACCCACTCCAGTATTCTTGCCTAGATAGTCCCATGGACAGAGGTGCCTATGGACTACAGTTCATGGGGTCATAAGAGCTGGACACAACTTAGTGACTAAGTAACAACAACATTGAGTGAAGCAGGAATGGCAAGTTAGGAAAAACTGTTCTAGAGTAAATACTAGAAGAAGGTGAAGAAGTTTTGTGATTCTTATCACCATACTGAGTCTTGTTTTCATACAATTCTTATACAATTCATGTTTTCACATGTAACTGAATAACCCCACAATGTTGTCAGTCAGTTCAGTTCAGTCGCTCAGTCATGTCTGACTCTTCCCGACTCCATGGACTGCAGCACGCCAGGCTTCCCTGTCCATCACCAGCTCCTGAAGCTTACTCGAACTCATGTCCATAGAGTCAGTGATGCCATGCAACCATCTCATCCTCTGTCGTCCCCTTCTCTTCCTGCCTTCAATCTTTTCTAGCATCAGGGTCTTTTCCAATGAGTCAGTTCTTTGCATCAGGTGGCTAAAGTATTGGAGTTTCAATTCAGCATCAGTCCCTCCAATGACTATTCAGGACTGATATCCTTTAGGATTGACATTGTTGTCAGGGTCTCTCAATTTGTCCTGAACACTTCAAAAGTCAGAATTAATGCTGAATTTAAAATGAACAAACGAATAGAGCCACTATCATTTCCATACTATGGATAAATCCAGTTATTTCACTTATGTTAATATCTTTTTCTCATTGTTTTTTGAAAGGAATTCTTTATCTTGTAAAAATACAGATATTAAGTACTGCTTTTGTTTTCTATTCACAGATGTGTTCTTAGTTTACANAAAGTCAGAATTAATGCTGAATTTAAAATGAACAAACGAATAGAGCCACTATCATTTCCATACTATGGATAAATCCAGTTATTTCACTTATGTTAATATCTTTTTCTCATTGTTTTTTGAAAGGAATTCTTTATCTTGTAAAAATACAGATATTAAGTACTGCTTTTGTTTTCTATTCACAGATGTGTTCTTAGTTTACATGTGGTACAGTGTGTATTTTCTCAAGTATCAAAGTTGGAAAGGAAAGGCTGAGACACCTCTATGAGGACAGGAAGTATGGAAGAAGAACTTGTGATTTTGGTTTGCTTTAGAAAAAGGGTCCACATCTTCTGTGCCAGTCTCAGTTCTCTGTTTTCATCCCATTTTGGTAAGTTTCTGCATCTTCTCCATCCAGTTGATTTCTGGCCTATCTTTTCCTTGATGTGAGTGGAAGGTTGTGGTTTTCCACCACCTATTCTGCTCCTAAACACATCTGCCTACACTTCTGGATTGGACTCTGGTCAAGTCCTCCCAGATTAGTGAGTTCTGTCTTGATGTTTCCATGACCTCCATAAATCCAGAGTTGTGGTGAGGGATCCCTTTCAGGTGATGGCTTTGAAAGGGAAAGTGAACATTGCTCAGTTGGGCCTGACTCTTTGTGACCCCATGGACTATACAGTCCATGGAATTTTCCAGGCCAGAATACAGAGTGGGTAGTCTTTCTCTTCTCCAGTGGATCTTCCCAACCCAGGAATTGAACTGGGGTTTCCTTGGGAAGATTCCCTGGAGAAGAAAATGGTAACCCACTCTGGTACTTTTGCCTTGAAAATCCCATGAACAGAGGAGCTTGGTGCAGGCTACTATCCATGGGTTCGCAAAGAGTCGGGCATGACTGAGCGACTTCACTTTCTTTCTTTCTTTCTCCTGCATTGCAGGCAGATTCTTTACCAACTGAGCTATCAGGGATGGCTTTTCTTGGGGCCAACCCCAAACTTTGTCTCATCTCTTCCTCCTTTCCCAGATTACATGCCTCCTCACATCTGAAAGCCACATTGGATTATTCCTTCCTGAGAACTGACATAGTTGAGGAAGTAGGGGAATCTCTGGGCAGGGGAAAAAAAGACTTAAGACAGATATGTGAAAATCAGTTGAAAATAATTGGGATGTCATAATTTTAATAAAAGAGGTACACAAGGAGCTTGAGAAGATCAAGGAGTGAACTTCAGAAGGCACAGAGAGTAAACACATTGAGTTATAAAAATATTGAAAGAAAGAGGGTCAATTTGTCAAAACAACAGTCAAGAGTAGTGACTGTAAGATTGACGGTTACAATAGAAATGGTTTCTTTACTGATTTACATGCATCTAGAAAGTAATATTCTAATGGCAACATTTTTATCATCTAGGTTTACCTCCTATAATGATTATTTTTCTCTTTCCTTACAATATCTGCTATTGGGGAAATTCTATAAGTGAAGCATGCTTTTTTCTTGCTGAGTCAAAACAAAGTATTGCAATGGCCTCTTCATAAATGTCAATTGCCTTCCCTTTTCCCTAAGCCTGGAATGACACTAATAACGTTCTCCTGAAGATTCATAGACTCATAGAATGTTTTATCTAGGGAGGAATTTAGAGATAATCTCACCCAACTCCCTCTAAGAGAGATGAAGGCGTTGTAGCCCAGAGACTGAAAGTGGCTTGTAGGAGGTTGCCCTGCAAGTTCACAGTACAGCCAAGAGCAGAAGCCAAGTATTCGTTGGAGGGAGAAACAGGAGCAAAGGTTCTGATTTAGGGAGATGACACATTCCTGAAAACTGAAAGAACTGTGCTCGTAGGCTGAAGAATTAGGTTGGTGTCATACTATCCAGGGTTGGAAAAGCCATGTTAAGACTTAAGGAATAGAGAGAGACATTGGATGCTTAGAGGGATGATGATATTAGATGGCATTTTGAGAAACATACATTAATTTTTCTGTATTACTCAGTGGGAATGTCCTTACTCTCAATTCAGGATGTAATCTTGCTCTCTGCAGTCATCCTGTCCTGATGATAATTTCTCCTTCTACATGTTTTCCACCACTTCTATTTATCCTCCAGGCCAGAAAATTCTGCATCTAGGTAATTTTCACCCTCAGTTTAAAACAGAGACAGCCTTTGTCTACCTTATCTATCTCCTCAGACTCTTCTGTCTTCTCCCATTTCCTGTGTGATCATGCTTCACTTCAGAGATTTTGTTTGGCTTTATCTAGTCCTTAGACTCTTGACCAGGAATGGATAAAGTGTCTAATACTTCCATTAATTTTACACTGCAATCCACACTTTTCTGTGAATATCTTCCTCACATCAGAAGACAGGGAAATACTTTCTTTGTCTGTCAGCGAAGAATTTTCATATCAAACATTTGTAGGCATTTACCCTATTGCTAAAGTCCTGGCCTTTGTGTATCTGACAATAAATTATTTATAGTAATAATTTTCTTTCTTTGTATTATGTTCACAACATTATCTTTCACTATCACACCCTAGAAGGTCTAGATTGCATTGCTTTAAATCTTTAAAGGCTTAAACATAATACCAGGATTAAAGGAGACAATTAGCATTTACTGAATAGTTGCCATGTAACAGACACTGTGCTATGACATTTCCTCATTGGGCTGAGTTGAGCCAAAGTGAAATTCAGAATCTAGACTTCAGCAAAATGTATAAACTGGTGATACTTCTAGGTATCTTCTAATGAAATAGCTACACAAGGGAAGTTTTGTATTCTGGGTGAAATCAGAGGGATGGAGGTGGGGCGAAGGAAGATGGGAAAAGAGAAGGAAGAAATGGCTGATGCCTGGGGAATGCACGGCCCCCTTCTCCATTAGCTGGAGAAACTGGTTCTATGGCTTAAAGGAGAGATGGTTTAAAAACAATACATGCAGAAGTTGTATTGGTGAAAGTAATTTTGCTCCGGGCAAGAAACAAAAGCCTGCTCAGAGGCTCACCTAATAAAATATGACCCTAAATTGGAAGAAAACGATTTGCTTCCCAACTATCACAAACCATAGTGTGGTTTGAAAGGTTGCAGAAATTACTAGCTGAGGAAGGTAGAGTCTGGAAGATAAGTCCTCTGAACAAAAGGTGAATAAGAGATCATGATAAGATTCCATGGCAAGAAATTGGTGTAATACAGAGATGGGGCATGTGTAATGACTGAGAGGATATTGAAGAAATACCTGGTCATGCAGGTGGGCTCCAGTAGGCATAAGTTTTCATGTGATCCCAAATGAATAGAACCAAGTGACATACATACATCACACCATATAATTCCTTAAAGTATCATTTGAAAATAGAACTATTATCTTCATTTCCAGGGGAGGAAATAAATACTCAGATTAAACAGATTTTCATGGCCATACAGTTCATCAGTGGCAGTCCTATGTTTCTAACTCGGAGCCTTGGTAATATCCCACACTGATGTTCCTTAGGACTATACACATTGCCTCCTGACTGTGTNATCATTTGAAAATAGAACTATTATCTTCATTTCCAGGGGAGGAAATAAATACTCAGATTAAACAGATTTTCATGGCCATGCAGTTCATCAGTGGCAGTCCTATGTTTCTAACTCGGAGCCTTGGTAATATCCCACACTGATGTTCCTTAGGACTATACACATTGCCTCCTGACTGTGTGGTACTTGCTTCCTGATTGGTTGAGTATTCAGGTAGGGGTGGCCAGAATAGAGTAAAGGGTACCCAACAACTTAGATTATATATATTTTTTTTATTCATTTATCTGCTGAAAGGCATCACAGAATTGTTGAAATAGTATAGACACTGAAGGCAGGAATACTTGAGCTTAGATCTCAACATTGCCACTTTCTAGCTGTAAGCTTTTTTGAAAATGACTTTTCCTCTGTCAGTTTTGGTTGCCTTGTCTGTAAGTGGGAATAATAATATGTCCTTTGAATACAGTTGTGAAGCATAAATCTATAGCTTGAAAGCATAAGTCTATAGCTTAAAGCATAAAGCTATAAACCTGTAGCTCATATTACAGTGCCTAGGACTACAATAAGTGAAAATGCTAGTTGCTCATTTATGTCTGACTCTTTATGACTCCATGGACTGTAGCCCACCAGGCTCCTCTGTCCATGGAATTCTCCAGGCAAAAAGCAGGTAGCCATTTCCTTCTCCAGGGGATCTTCCCTATCCAAGGAATAAATCCGGGTCTCCTGCATTGCAGGCAGATTCTTTACCATCTGAGTCACCAGGGAAGAAAGAACACGGTAGGTTCTCACTAAATGATAGCCACATTTATTATTGGCAGTTCCCTTGCCTGAACTCTTTGTATCCATGAGAGAAACCATGTGGAACATGTCAGCACAGAATATCAGCAGATTGAGTGTTGGTGCTGTCAGTTCTTAACTTCATTTTACATTTTTCCCTAGCATGTCTTTTTTAAATTTTTGCTTCCATATATAAAATAACATATGGGAGTACATTGTTTTGACTCCTCCTGCTAGGAACCAAGCCATCACTTTTTTTCTCTATAAAAGGAAGGGGATTGTATTGACCTACATCTTTTCTCTTTGGCAGATGCCCACATTACATTTATTGACATTTCAGAGTTTTTCCTTAAAGCTCCTCATTCTGTGGCTAGCAAAATGTGTTTCTTTCACTTGAAAGGCTATCCAAAAGGCATTCCTGTATAAAATTCACTGAGTTTTTCTTAACTATGCATTGTCATGAGACCATATGGCCGTAAATGATTTAGTTTTTCATGAAAAATGGTTTTAAATCAAAAGTGAAACCTGCTAAAAAGAATTTGCATACTTGATGAAAAATAAAGGCAATAAAATGTTTAATCTGGCTGTGAGAAATGTACTGGGATTTCATAAGCACCCCTCACATAATAAGGAAATACATTTTCATTATGATCTTTGCATTACCAGTGTTATGGAAACTTGGCCTCTTTAGAAAATGATATAGAAAACTGGAGCATAAATAGTGTTCACCTTAAGATTCAAGCAGATCTGCTACATCTGGAAAGTTGTGAAGTTAGACCTGCTCTGATCCACGTAAATGAGGAGCTTAGTGGTAAAACAACCCACTCTAGTATTCTTGCCTGGAGAATTGTATGGACAGCAGACTGGTGGGCTACAGTCCATGTGGTCACANTAAGCCAACTTTTTCACTCTCCTCTTTCACTTTCATCATGAGGTTTTTTAGTTCCTCTTCACTTTCTGCCATAATGGTGCTGCGGTTCATGGGGTTGCAAAGAGTCAGACATGACTGAGCGACTGAACTGAACTGAACTGAATTATAAATCAGAATTACCTATGAAGTCATTCAAAGAAAACAGGTCTTTAAAACTAGGACATTCTATTAGCATGAAGATACATTTCAATGCAAAATGTATTACTTATTAGGTAAATTCTGGGGACTGTCTAATGATACCTGATATCTACCATCTGGCTCCATGGCTCCTTAGCAGCTCCCAGTTGGCTGCACATCAGGACCTCATGGAGGAAAGCTGAAGTTTCCCCATGTCTACCAGGGTTGCCATGAGGACCCCAGAGTTCTGCTGCGATCGTTCCTTGACATGGCATTCTTTTGGCAATTACTTGCTCTTACACTATTTGTTTGCACTTGTGAATTTATTCAACTCAATCCAGAAAACATTTATTGAGCATNATCAGGACCTCATGGAGGAAAGCTGAAGTTTCCCCATGTCTACCAGGGTTGCCATGAGGACCCCAGAGTTCTGCTGCGATCGTTCCTTGACATGGCATTCTTTTGGCAATTACTTGCTCTTACACTATTTGTTTGCACTTGTGAATTTATTCAACTCAATCCAGAAAACATTTATTGAGCATTATTATCGGACTCTGGGGGACATCGAGTTAAATAAGGCTTGATTTTTATGTTCATGGCAATGATCACCATGTGGATTATTTTATAAACATGGTTAAGTTGGAAAGTAATGCTACTGTTATTGTTTTGCTTTTCTCACTAACTAGGCTGTAGGCTCCTTGAAAGCAAAGATCTTTTCTTAATGATCTTTGTGCAGTGTTAGTTGCTCAGTCATGTCGTTCTCTTTGCCACCCCGTGGACTATAGCCTACCAGGCTCCTCTGTCCATGGAATTCTCCAGGCAAGAATACTGCAGTGAGTTGGATGCCCTTCCCCAAGAGATCTTCCTAGCCCAGGGATAGAACCTGGGTCTCCTGCATTGCAGGTGGAGTCTTTACCACCTTAGCCACCAAGGGTTCAGTATCTGTGGAGCTCCCAGGCAGGGAGTCACAGTCAGACTCCAGGAAAGATGGATGAATTTGCCACGGTCAATTTCCATCATGACCAGAGTCTCCCCACAGGGCTCATCTACTCTCTGCGAAGCGTGGCACCTGGCCTTGGGCAGTAAGGTTGGGGGAGAAAATTGGAGAAAAAAGCCTCACCTTCTCTCAACCCCATAAATAACGACCTTTAATTAAAAATTTTGTTTTTCTTCAGCTGACTATTTTTAAAACTTTCTATTTTACCTTGGAGCATGGTTGATTAATGATGTGTTAGCTTCAGGTATATTGCAAAGTGATTCAGTTGTACATACACACGTATCTATTCTTTTTCAAACTCTTCCTGTTTAGGTTATTACAGAATACTGAGCAGAGAGCCCTGTTCTTTACAGTAGTACGTCCTTGTTGGTTATCTATTTTAAATACAGTAACACGTACTTGTTGACAGTATCTTTAGTTTGCTATTATATTTTATTTGTCAAAATGTAAGACATCAATAGAGCTTCCCTGGTGGCTCATGGGTAAAGAATCCACCTGCAATGCAGGAGGCGCAGGAGCTGTGGGTTCAAGCCCTGGGTTGGGAAGGTACCCTGGAGGAGGAAATGGCAACCCACTGCAGTATTCTTGCCTGGAGAATCCCACAGACAGAGGAGCCTGGAAGTCTGCAGTCCACAGGTTTGCACAGAGTTGGACACGACTGAAGCAACTTAGCAGAACACACAAGACATCAGTATAACACATTGTTCTTAACCTTATAAATATTATTTTATTCAATCTGAATAATAAGACTATCAGGTAAATTCCTATTTTAGAATGGGGCAGAAGAGGCACAGAGAGGTTAAGTAACTTGGTCAAAGTCATTCAGTGTTTTGAGGAACACATTAGTAAGGACTCAAGATTTCATTCTCTGGCATTAAATATATTGACACCAAGAAAGTTAAAAGAAAATGTAAAGCTAAAGCCATTTCAATGCACGCAAACATTTCTTGCACCCTATTCTTTCAGGCCTTTCTTACAGAAAAATGTTTTAATCACTGATTTGATTCCACTGATTTAATTCATATGAATTACACCTTCTGAGAATTATCATCATCGTTCTCACGCTCAGTTGTGTCTGACTCTTTGCGATCCCATGGACTGTAACTCACCAGGCTCCTCTGTCCATGGGATTTCCCAAGCAAGAGTACTGGAGTGGGTTATCATTTCCTCCTTTAGGGGATCTTTCAAATCCAGGGATCAAATCTGCGACTCCTGTGTTTCCTGCATTTCAGGTGGATTCTTTACCCACTGAGCCATCGAGGAAGCCCTCTGCGGATACACACCCCAAATCAACAGTGAGTCTGTGCTGTGTAATCCTTGCTGCCCTCCAATTACCCTGTTAGTTGATGTGACTATTGGACTATTATCAGCTCAGTCGCTGAGTCATGTCCAACTGTTTGTGACCCTATGGACAATAGCACTCCAGGCTTCCCTGTCCATCACCAACTCCTGGAATGCATTGTTGCTCAAACTTATGTCCACTGAGTTGGTGATGCCATCCAGCCATATCATATTCTGTCGACCCCTTCCCCCTTGCCTTCTCCTCCTGGACTATCATGTGTGCCCACATTAGATGGAAGCTTCGTGAGAGCAGGGTGCTTTTATCCCCAAGGTCAACACCATACTCTCAGCCTATATAAGAGACTCAGTGATTTGTAGAAGAAAACTGAATGAATTCCCATTTTATGAGACCCAGAGAGATGAGAAATAACTCACCCAAGATTACACAACTCAAATGAGATAAGATCAAGCAAAGCTTTGAATCTGCTTCTTCCTAAATTTGAAGCCCATTTTCCACTCCATACCACATTTTACTTTACCCACCCATTAATGAGAGCATTTATTTCCTGAATGTAGTCATTGTAGTATTTACAGAATGCAAGTGATATATATGAGGTATGAAGACTGGAATTGGAGGATATTTTGACTTATTAAAGGTTGTTGTAACATTTATATGTAGTAAATGGTCTTTTTTTTTTTTTTAAACACATCCCACGCTGAAATTGCAAGAGTTTTGAAAATACTCCAAGTCAAGTACCTCGGGCTGCAGGTTTTTAAATTCATTCTTAGCTTGTAGCAGTGTCTTTTACCTAGTAGGGATGTAGTCCATATATGAGGAATTGAATTGAAAAGAATGCCTAGGAAGCAGACCTTCTTTGGGGACTTCCCTGCTAGCTCAGGCAGTAAAGAATCTGCCTGCAATGCAGGAAACCCAGCTTCAATTCCTGGATTGGGAAGATCCCCTGGAAAAGGGAATGGCAACCCACTCTAGTATTGTTGCCTGGAGAATCTCCATGGACAGAGGATCCTGGTGGGCTATACAGTCCATGGAGTCTCAAAGAGTTGGAGACAACTGAGCAACATAAAACCTTCTTTATGTTTAAGATATTGTTGATGGAAAAAATGGATAATGCTGAGGCTTGGGGTTGGTTGATCAGTCTGCTTTTTAATTTTATAGGAACCATTTTCACGTCTGAAAATGATATTCCTAATAAGGTCATGGCAAAAAACAGCACCCGTCTTTCTATTAATGGCTTAGGAATAATTTAAATAGAAGACAGCACAGTATTACATTGTTAAACTTTATTCAAGAATTATAAGAAATACGTTATTAGACCTAAGGCTTAAGCTGAAGAATTCACCTCTAGAATATGTTTCCTGATTAGACCTGAATTGTTTTTCTTTGCCACCACAAAGACAATGCAAATGCTGGTTAAAGCAATTAAAACTTTCCTTTGTTTGCAGAAAGAGATGTACCCAGATATGGCTTTTTGTTTGTAGACATCTTAATAAGCAGTAGCAGACTGAAATGAAATCTGTCATCAGTTATATTTTTCTCTTAGACAAACTGTCTACTTCACATACATATTAAGCAAGATGTGTTACCAAGGCTTCCTTATATTCATATTTGTTGTTGTATAATGGTAAATGTAGAAATAACACTAGATCTATCAATTTGATAATATAATGCAATACATCTGGCAGCTGAACAGAAAAAAAATTGTAATGACATATTTGGCAGAGTGAATGGTTTTTATTATGGGTTTTTTCTTTCTTTTTTTTTTAAACACAATTGTGCCATTTGTTGTAGACTAATGTCAAGGAATATAAAGTATTATTGGGAATGCAGAATTTAGCTTTTGTAGAACATAAATTGACTGCGATGTAAATAGAACCATCAGTTTCATTGCTTGTTAAACATTTATTTACTGAAATGTCTTGAATAGGAAAGCTTGCTGAAGGGAACCATGCTTGTGTTTAGCTGTATATTGCAGAATTCTTTTATATATTTGGCTTTTCTTCTGTTTTCATATTTAAAATTTTATATTAAAATCTACTGTAGAATATTGTACAACTAATTTTCTAGGTTATGCGGAATAATCAATTCTAAAAATGGCTAGGGTAGATGAAATTTTATTTGCTTTAATAATATTATGAATTTATAATTTTAATGAAATAGACTAGGAGCAAAAAGAAATAGTCTCAATTTGTTCATTCATCTTAAGTTCATCAAACTTTTCTTGACTGCTGTGTCAGGCATCAGGCTAATTTCTGGGAACATAAATTTGAGTGAGCTATGAGAAGTCTAGCCTTGCTGGGGAGCTATGCAAATGGAATATATTGGACATTATAATAGAGAAGCTTGCAGTATATTGCCATAATATGTATATGAAAACAAATCAAGGTAAGACATTATAAATACTTTTCATTTCATTTCCATTTATTGGAAGTAAACAAAAGTTAATGAGTATGAAGTAATAATGCTATAATCCATGAGCTCTTGTGGCCTAAAGAATATTACATTNGGGAGCTATGCACATAGAATATATTGGACATTATAATAGAGAAGCTTGCAGTATATTGCCATAATATGTATATGAAAACAAATCAAGGTAAGACATTATAAATACTTTTCATTTCATTTCCATTTATTGGAAGTAAACAAAAGTTAATGAGTATGAAGTAATAATGCTATAATCCATGAGCTCTTGTGGCCTAAAGAATATTACATTGTGCTACTCATGAAGTATCATAGGGCTGCATGCATGGGCATTGGCTTGGGGTTTGGAGCCAGGATAAGGATGAATCTTCCTTGTAAATAGACTTGGAAATATCAACTCCAGTTTTCCATGGGCTCAGGAGTATGCTAGTGGAGCAGAAAGACTCCAGCCACCGATAGGTGGCAAACAGTACAGAAAGGCACAGAAAGTAGCCACATTACACAACCATCTGCAAATGAATTATATGTGATCACAAGTTGAGCCTTGAAGAAGTGCACATATCCTGAGAAGTATGAAAATCAAGTGGGCCCCAAGAAGACAATCCAGTTTGTGCCTGAAAACAATCTCCTTAGACATAACAGAAAAGGTTATGATAGTCCTTCATGAGAAGAGATAAAAGATGATGACTTTGATGGAAGGGATGGAGGTCTATGAGGGAGGGGATCTATGTGTATATATAGCTAATTCACTTTGTTATACAGCTGAAATTAACACAATATTATAAAGCAGTTATACTCCAATAAAAAGCAAACAAACCAAAATGAACAAAATCCAAAACAAACAAAAAAATCCAGTAACAAAAAGATGATTACCAGAGCTCATTGTTTATCTTTCTTAATTTTCTGAGTATAATGATATAGAAAAATTATACAATAATTTCAGATTATGGGTTCCCTGATTCTCAACAATTCTTCTGATATCTTCATAAAATCTCAAGAAGCATAAGCTATCAATGTAAAGATACACAAAAATAAATTAATCTCTTGTATTAGAGTCTAGATTTCAAATGCCAATTTGCAAAAAATAATTTTTAGAAAAGATCATTAATACAGAATTCTGCAAAGAGCTTATTTCTATTGGAGTGTGCCATACATTTTCTGTTTCATACCAGGAAGTAAAAAAGAGATATCGAATTTATCTGATTTACTTAATCAATATATATAGTTATTCTGGAAAACAATTTCCTATACAAACTTTATGCTTAAATGAGTATAAACAGCCCATGGTTATTCTGGTTTTCTTCTGGACGGAATCGAAGTTTTTGACCTTCCAATTGTGTGGTGGCTGAGCAGGAGGGCAGGATGGGACCAAAGGTTGTGTCTCCCCTGTCTCACCACGACTGGATCACAGAAGATACTTCTCTCTCAACCTCAGGGTTGCTCAACTGTAAACTGAAGCAAATACAACTTACCCTTACCTTGGAGGCTGTGGTCAAGAACCAATAAAAATAACACTATTGTTAATTTTGTGCAGTCATTTTGAGGAAATTGGTTAAATAATATGAAATAAGTAAAAAAAAAAGAAAAGAAAACCCTTAAAACTCAAGTGTGCCTTTTGTTTATGAGTTGCTACTAATTAAATGTTACTGCTACCAGAAAAATATTTAGTGTTATGGTCATTTATTTATAAAAATAGGGATAGTAGAGTTGAGTTATAAGTTAGATGGCATTATATATGCAAGCATTAGGAGAGTCCCTGAAACTTGTCGAGTCTCTTAAATGCTATTGATTTAAACTGAATATAAATTTGCCAGGAATATAATATACAAATGTTTCACTTCTAAATGCCAATTCCCTCTTTGAGCTTTCACTTCATTGTTCATTGGTAAACTTTTGGTTGTCTATAAAATTAAAATAAACAAACAAACTTACAGGAGAAACAAGCTCAATATCCATTAGAGAAATATGTATATAACTTATGGCCCATAAAATAAAAGCACCAAACAAATGTTGAAAATTACAAATGAACCTGTAATAAATGTCCAAGTGGAAAAAAAAGCAGGTTACAAAGGAGAATGTATCAATTGATTCCAGTTTCAGAACAAATGTGTGTTTGTATATTTGTGTGTGTGTGTGTTATATTTATGTATTAAAAAAACATGAAAGTTTATGCACAGAATATTAATAGTGACTATTTCTGAAGGAAGACCTTTATTTTCTATTTATGTTGTCTGAAAGTTTTACAACTTATATGTCCAATATTTATAACTTTTAAAAGGCTATTGTATTTTAAAAGTATTTCTGTGACTAAGTTTCTAAATAGCCTTCTACAAAGAAATTGTTAACACAAACATTCTTACCTAGATACTATCAATAAACTATATAAAGAAGTAATAAAATTTATAATTTGAAATTATTGAATATACACTTTTGGTTTATTTAATTTTATAAGCAACTCATTAAAGATAGTTTTGAGGTAGATGGTTTGAAGAATTTTGATTGCCAATGCCACTAAAAACCACAGATTTCTAGAAAGGTTTAGAACGTTAAAGATTAGCTGCTTAGTTTTGCTAGACAAATAAAGATATTCAGAATTTGAATGTATTATTTTTTCCCTGATTTCATCACAGAGCTAATTTGATAAAGAAGTCAGTACTTGGCACATTTGAACAAATATCAAAAATGTATTGGATATTTATAGAACTAAATTAGATGTTTAACAAATGGAAATTATAGTTTAGAGAAAGAAAAGATGGGATAGTTATAGTTCTTTGAGTATGATAGGAATTTTTGACTTTTATACTAAAAAGTAATTTTTAATTGGTTTAAAAAAATATGTCACTTGAAATATCTAATAATGTATTTGTTTTTCACCTGAATCATGGAGATTTTAGGTAAACCTCACAAATACTGAAGATATACTGTCCTGAGTTTTCTTTCCACAGGAAAAAATTGATAGGAATGGTGACGAAGTAATGTTGAGTTAACACTGGGGTTGAATCGTGTTGGCACAACTTCTGAGCCTATACTGTCATTCATCTTTTCAAAGAAAGTTCTTGGATTTTCAATAGGCACTAACTGTAATCTGGAAAGGTAGCTACAACTCTAAGCAGGGCTAATCAGCCTTATTCTCTATAATTGAGAGAGAGAAGGCACATTGTAAGAACATTGATCTTGAGCAATTTCAGCTCTCTGTGCTTTCGTTTTAACATGAAATCCAAAGCCACTCATCTCACTCAGAGAAGTGTTCTGGTGCCAGATATTGAACATACAATGAAATTAAACAATATTGTATTTTATAGAGAGTTTATGCTTCCCAGGGGGCAAGAGTGGTAAAGAACCCACCTGCAGGAGATGTAAGAGACCTAATTAGATCCTGGGTTGGGAAGATCCCCCTGGAGAAGGAAATGGCAACCCATCCCAGTATTCTTGTCTGGAGAATCCCATGGACAGAGGAATCTGGCAGCTACAGTTCACAGGGTCACAAAGAGTTGGACATGACTGGAGTTATTTAGCACACATGCACATATTTTAAAGATAATTTGGACTATAGGCAATTATAGTATGCAACCCCTGAACAAGGTACTACTTTACTAAGCAATTGCTTCAAAGGTCTGCACTGTCCTTAAATTCTATTCCACCTAGCAAATCATTTGTTCAACAATAAGACTTTTATTTCTAGGATACACAACTTGTGAGCTTTTCCTACTGAAGAAAATTAAAAAGACATGGAAGGGACTATTAGGAAAAGTAAAGGAAGAATGGGAAATCCCACCTCAGGGAGTGGTAAAAGGTTTTGCCTTGGGAAAGAATAAACAGACCCATGCAATGTAATCTGAACATGTGAGCTCACTTTCTATTTCTTAGAGAGAAGAGAACTGAGCTGTCTGCAGAAAGGGCTTGATTTGTTGGGCGAGTCTAGGCAGTGCCTTTGAGAGAGAATTTAAGAAACACTTTTTAGCATGTCAGGAAGCTTACAGTGGTTACCCAAAGCTTTGTTAAATCTCAAGCATCACTTTGCATTTCTGGGATTTGGGAGGCATCAGTCAATACTCTTGAATCTTAATACTTTCTAGCTTGAAGTGCCTTTCTAAGCATTAATATTCAATTAGAAGACATGACTGGGCTTCCCTGGTGGCTCAGATGGTAAAGAATCTGCCTGCAATGCAGGAGACTTGGGTTTGATCCCTGGGTTGGGAAGATCCCCTGGAGAAGGAAAAGGCTACCCACTCCAGTATTCTGGCCTGGAGAACTCCATGGACTGTATAGTCCATGGGGTCCATGGGGTTGCAAAGAGTCGGACACGGCTGAGCAACTTTCTTTTCACTTCACTGTCAATCGGTCAGGTTGCCGTGGCTGTTTGTAAACACTGCTTCCCCTCATCCTTTCATCTCTTCCAGCTCTCAATCCCAAACTCAAAGAAAGTGTACAGAGCAGCTATAGCCCTAGAATATTCGCTTTAAAAAAAAAAAATCACAATGGAGATCTTCTTGCTGGTGAAACTGGCATCTGAAAATGACAAATTTAGCTTTTCTATAGAACAAGTCTTCTGAGAATAATAATCATAAGAACCTTTAGAAAGTTTTATAATAGTATACTTTTCCCCACACATGACTATCATAGTCAGAATTTTACATAANCCAATCCCAAACTCAAAGAAAGTGTACAGAGCAGCTATAGCCCTAGAATATTCGCTTTAAAAAAAAAATCACAATGGAGATCTTCTTGCTGGTGAAACTGGCATCTGAGAATGACAAATTTAGCTTTTCTATAGAACAAGTCTTCTGAGAATAATAAGCATAAGAACCTTTAGAAAGTTTTATAATAGTATACTTTTCCCCACACATGACTATCATAGTCAGAATTTTACATAACTTAAAATTCCCCTGATTCAATATTCACTTTCTTTCTTTTGTGAGAAATCTGTGAAGGCATAGAATTTAACAGAAAAGAAAACCCAACATATATATTAATGTTATTTGTAGGTAATTCCTATTGATTTTTCTCAATTTTTTCCCAGAGTAGTATTTCTTTTTCTTTTCAATTCTGAGTATTAATTAAGGGAATTGTTTGTCA
Source organism: Neotragus moschatus (assembly GCA_006410615.1). Lineage (NCBI taxonomy): Eukaryota > Metazoa > Chordata > Mammalia > Artiodactyla > Bovidae > Neotragus > Neotragus moschatus. The sequence goes on from SJYA01001806.1 coordinate 494,738, forward strand.
AACATGAGATTAGTTAATTTCATGAGAAATCTCTTATATAACACTGATATGGTGATTCACACACAATTTTGGCTGAGNGTACATCTTATGCCATTTCACGTTTTTAAAAGACCTACATTAGTACTACCCGTTTTCACTAACCAACAGAAATCTGAAGAGAATTTTTGCTTTCAAGGGAAAAAAATCAAAATGCAAAAATGGCAGTAAGCATTGGTTTTGCCTCAAGCTATTCACTGGAAGAGCAAAGAGAATGCAACCGCCAAGTTCCTTCCCTGGAAACTCAACTCCATCTTAGCAGCAAACCAATACAGCTTTGAACTGTGTGAGGCATCTGTACTTTATCGCCATTTATTTTGTGTATCAATTAGCAAGATGTGTATTAAGGTAACTGCTTCTTGACTTTACAGTATTTTTGCTTAGGAAAGGTTTCACAGCAATGTTCTACTTTTGGATTGTGGGGAAACCTGTACCTCTTCTCTGGTCTTTCATCAGGGTCTGGGAGTACCTAGACAAATCATTTTATTCCTCCCAAAGTAAATGTGCCAACCTAAGTCTAGGTACTCTCAGACCCTGATGAAAGACCAGAGAAGAGGTACAGGTTTCCCCACAATATTCTGGCTTCTTTATCCCTGGTGGCTCAGACGGTAAAGTGTCTGCCTGCAGTGCAGGAGACCCGGGTTCGATCCCTGCGTTGGGAAGATCCCCTGGAGAAGGAAATGGCAACCCACTCCAGTACTCTTGCCTGGAAAATTCCATGGACTGAGGAGCCTGGTGGGCTACAGTCCGTGGGGTCACAAAGAGTTGGACACGACTGATTAATTTCACTCTCCACTCACTCACTCTGGCTTCTTTAATCCAGGGAACAGGAAATACATAACAATGATGAGAGGTTAGTTCTGAAGGAAAAGAAGTTGCTTTGGGTTGCTATTTTTATAGAAAGATGAAACACCTGAGCTCTAGAGGCCTGAGTCACTCTTTTCCAGCTTAAGCAGATCTGGACAAGTTCAAGCAAAAAGGTGCAGAGCTTTACAGTAGACCCTCCCTACTTTCAGCAGCTGTACTCCCAGACTTTCAGTAGCTGTACTCCCAGACTTTCAGTCTGGCTGGCGGGTTTACCTTCAGGAAGTCAAAGGCATTTGTCAATCTCTAACTGTATATTTTTTCTCTTCTTAATCACTGCTTAAGGGACTGCTCCCTGCATAGGAGAGTTTTCCATCTTAAAGTGCATGAAGAGGGACTCAAGAATCAATAGTGCTTTTATATTTATAAAATTTCTCTATTTGCAGAGAGATGGACCTCTCTGTGAATGACAAGATGAATTATGTCTCTTTGTTGATGCATTTTCCCAAAGTGAAGTTTTCCTAATTTTAAGTTAATATTTTAAGGTTCTTTTTTTTTTTTTAATTTTAACACAGCAACAATTTCAAGCTTCAGTGAAAGGTACGCCATTGCCTGGAAAAAACAAATCCAAACTACATCAGTACTCTTTCTTCTTTTGAAAAGTTGGCAGGTGGTGATATCCAATGTCAAAAGGGCATCGTGTAGGATAAATGAACTAATACACATGACAATACCAAAAATAATGTTGGGTGCACAGTGATAGTAGAAAGTATGATTGATCTAAGTGTTGCTTCTTTAATCTTTTGGCTTGTATTAATAAAAAACAGAACTTCACATATTTTCTTATACCAATATACTACACAACAAACATGGGCTAAAATGTTAACTAACATGAAAGCCTGACACCACATTTGTACACACACTGTAGTCAAGAATAAAAGAAGGAAGAACTAGTTTCACTACATTATCTCTAAAGGATCCCAAATTCTTACTTTTTTCCAGTGTGCGTCAGAATTCCCACTGTCATTATTCTGCTCTTTGCTTTTCATTTTTCTCATTTCTTCCCCAGGGCAAGTGACTCAGCTAAAAGACTCAAGCAAGTTAAAAATATACCAGCTCAGAACTACTGGTGATAACATTTCTACTTCCTATTATTAGATGCTTCACGGGGAATCCCTTAACCCCAAGGAAGCATCTTGATAAAGGAATGCACATGAGGTGTATATATGTACAATTATTCCAGGTCAATATATTTATGGTGTGTAAGAGTCTAGACTCTCTGCTGAGTCACATACCCCATGGAATAGAAGAAAAAATGAAAAACAGATGGTGAGATTATGATAGTGGGAACTCTTGGGTAAACCAACTTTTAAAAATATTTGCAGACTGCTTACAGTAACCTAACAGTCTATGCAGGTATAGCCTTTCATCTTTCATTGTAATGGTCAGTATATAATGTGGCAAAATCAATCAATTTGGATAAGACTGTGCATATATGAATGTAGTATATACACAGAGGAAAATGCTACAGTCCCTATTGGATCACTAACAGCTGTATGTAATATGTCTCTAACATTTCTGAAAGGGGCAACTTCAGTGTTCAGAAATATATATAGACATCTCCACAGTAGATTTTTTTTTTATGTATAGCAACCGAGGCTTATGATTCCATTGAAGTGCATGTTCTCTGTGCCTGTAACAAATGGCAAATTTGTTACACAATCTCAGTGGAGAATTTCACAAGGTCTTTTCAACAGACAGCCAAGTCTTCTACTCTTTTTTATTAATATACTACAGCCTTGTGAATTTATTTAACTATAAGTTGGGAAACAGGACATGTGATGCTAAATCTGGCCCTCAGTTCAGTCCCTCAGTCATGTCCAACTCTTTGCGAGCCTATGGACTGCAGCATACCAAGCTTCCCTGTCCATCACCAACTACTAGAGCTTGCTCAAACTCATGTCCATCGAGTCGGTGTGCCATCCTCCATGCATCCTGCTTCAAATCTGGCCCTAGCACTCTTACTTGATAAGCTATCAGTTTTACAGTATTTTGTAGCAATAATTTTCTTTGATGTGTTCTTCCTGGTTTGTTTGACCTATCCTCAGGGAGGAAGGACCATCCTGGAAAGTAACTACTGCAATTCAATTTCAAATAACTGTGGTAAAATCTTAGCACTAATTGACTAAGGAATCTAGACTCCAAAGTAAATGTGTGATTCAGATTTTGTGCTAATATATCACACACAAAGATAGAAGAAATCCTTTCTGGCTGGGAACTAACTAGAGCAATAGGTGACCAATACAAGAGCAAGCCCAGCTGTTGTTTTTCTTTTGATTTCTCAATTCAGTTTCTGGCAGTTACTACAGTGAGCCTCTATTGTTTGTCTTCAGGTAGTATTATTATAACTGGCTTCCATTCATGAAGGGGAAATAATTCTTCTCTTATAGACCAAGCAAGTACCATTGGCCTTGGTCCCATCTCCCTGTCTCTGTCTCCCTTTGAGAAAACAGGTCTAGGCTGGTAAAAGTTCATTTACAAATGAAACAAATAGGTCTGGTTACTATTGGGTAAGACCAGACACAATTTTTCTATGAAGGGAAATATTTCAAATGGATATTATCTTACTAGTTGAAGTGTTGCAGTCCAGTTTTAGGATGGTGACTTGGCAGATAAGAAAAGATCTTGTTGACTTTTCTTTCTACTATACTACATTGACTATATACTTTCTACTTTGCTCTTTATATATCTTATATTTCCCTTCTATTACTTTCTTCTTAGCCTAATAAAAATTGGTGTTAATTTAAGTCATAAAACTGTTGGAGTGGTGAGTAAGATATAAAGACTGATTATGATTTTTGTTGATTTTTTTTCTTATTCTTATCATTATTCGTTAGTATGAAAGTGAAAGTGTTAGTCACTCAGTCATGTCCAACTCTTTGCAACCCCATGGACTATAGCCCACGAAGCTCCTCTGTCCATGGGATTCTCCAAGGAAGAATACTAGAGTGGGTTGACATTTCCTTCTCCAAGGAATCTTCCTGACCCAGGGATCAAACTTGCATCTCCAGATTGGCAGGTGGAATTATTTTTACCACTGAGCCATTTGTTAATATACTCAAATCCTAAAAGGTGGGTAAGAGTATCAGTTTTCCTTAGTAAACTGTTATTAAGTACTGATAAATCCTCTTTGGTCCAGTGATCTCTCAGTAAAGGAAGGACATAAAATGTGTCATCAGAAGAAAATCAGAAGGAAAAAAATGCTTTGTTTTTAACCGCTGTCTCTGTGGAAGCAGATATGGACTTCGAAAGTCTTTCTAGAAATCTGACCTCTGATTTGTGCATCAGAAGAATTAGTCTGAATAATCCAAAGAAATATTTCAGTGCTACAAAACCTAGTAAGTGTATAACAAATCCACAGCTTTTGATCTGCTGTTGAGAAAGGAAGTTCAAGTTTGTTGAGCCCTCATTATTATAGGTTTGAACAACTTCTCCTCCAGAAGCTGAATCTGCATGATTATGCTGCCAACTATGAGTTGAGCTGAACTGAACGCTGTTCCCTGAAAGCCTAATTGACAATTTTGTTGCCCTTCTCTGACTATTTAAGAAGAGTTGTGAGGTCAATGGCAAGGATACATCTTCGAGTCATAAATGCCTTCTAGTAGAACTGTTGTTTTTTTTTTCAGCCTGTTCTTTTAGAAAGCTCCTGTGTCAAATATTTAAAAATAAAATGTTTTACAGGAGAGAGGGAATCTGACAGCACTGCTGACCCACATTTCAGAAGGAAAATGAGAAATATAGGGGTCAGATCTCAGGCACTGGGAGCACAATGAGCACTTATGCTGTAAATGAAGTAGTGAAATCGTCCACTGGAACAAGCAATTTTCATAACCAGTACACTTCAGTAAAATGAATTTTACCATATCCTGTGACCTCCCCAAGTTCCCAAACCAAAAGTCTTCAGGGTACATTAGACTGGCAAAAAATATACAGTAACCTCAGTAAATGGCAAGATAGGAAGTATCCAAATACCAATTCTCAAAAAATTAACCCAAATAATATGCCATGATTGATCCTTGGGGAAATTTGACTTGTTAAATGATCATTTATCTTCATAATTGTGTTCTTATTTTTATTTTTCTACTGTAAGAGACTGTTTGGGCATCATATTGTAAAAAATCTCTAAACTGAAATATTAAAACTAAGAGATTGAATAGAAATATCAGAATCAAATGTCTAGTGGCAAAGTAAATATTAGGGTTGAAAGCATAATAGCAATTAGTTACTGTATATATACAAAAAATTTTTCTTTGTCTTTCAATGCACAAGGAAATATTTTACTTTTTTTCATCAGTCAAATGTTTGAAAAATATTAAGACAGTGAAAAGCAGTTTCAATTCCTTCTCACGAATTTTAGAGAAGAAATATTTATTCAAAAGCCATTATTTTCCAGAAGATTTGTGAAGTGTCACATGTTCAAAATGTAAAACTGGTAATGTTCTTACTAATCTTTCACGTTTCTAAGTTCTAAAAATGAGATAATGGCTATGTCTATATAAACAAAAGTGCATTTCCCTTGAGTTATTTGTGTGTTTTTAAAGCAAATATATACTGGAAATTTTGTCTTGAAATTACATAATTATGACTCAGATAATAAGATCCCTTTGAAAAACCTGATATGGATAATGAAGTTTGAATGTAGTATAATGTCTTGGATAAAAACAGTTACTATCTTTTGACTTTCAATTCATATTTAGGAGAACAACAGTGATATAAAATCAAATACACCAAAATTGCATTTCATAGATCAAGTTGAATTGTAAAGAATTCAACTTAATTATCATATTTTTCATAATATAACACTTTTTATAAACTACATGAGCCACTAACTGATGCATTTAGAACAATATGTGGTGAACATCATCATACTATATAGACATACTTTTTCAAGTCTAATACAAATTTACTGTTATTCCAGTATTTAATCTTATTGACATATTTTCTAGGATTATCTTTGTACAGAGCTGATTTTGTACTTCAACAATGGTGGATCAAATTCCTTAAGTGATAATAAAACTGAGAGTCATAAAAGAGATGGTCAATAAGTTATAGGGTGTTTTTTTTTTTTTCAACTTTCAATTCTGGGTTTTCATTCTGACAGCATTTCCCCAAGTACACATCTGTGACTACTCAAGGAAAATGTAGTTGATATGTGATCTTAATTTTTCAGAGGAATTTGTAGCTGTAGTTTTGCTTCTCTATAAGCACATGAATACTACGTGATTAACAATAGCACAAGAATAACTTTATTTTGAATTTCATCTTTATAGCCTCATAAGAATCTCGACTTGTTTCAGAATTTATACCTAAGGCACGTATTAGCTAAAACTAAAAAATATATAGTCTCTACACATTATTTTATTGTTTAAATGGTCCTCATTCATGTTTCATTTCAATAATATTTCCCCAGCTTGTAAAGCTTATGTTACAGTGAGCTCCTCTTTAAATTCACAATGCATAAAACTGCCAGGTGGCCTAATAACAGAGTGCATTAACAGATTGAACTATAAATCAGATGCTTGTGTTCACGTACTGTAAAAATACCACCAATTTCTTTCAGATTATAGTTTGTACACTGATTCCTAAGAGTGATCACAAATGCTTTGGGAAATTTAAAAGGAATAAAAAGGTTATATATCCCAATCTAAAAAATTATATTATCTTCACTTTCACTTTTTAAAAATTACTTTTGTGTATCTTTTATCATTATTGTGAAATTAAGATAATAAACTCAATACCCATGCAACATTGCTTAAGCAAAAGCTGTTATTATTCCTATTAGTATTTAATACTATTAAATCTGTGCTCTGAATGAGCTGTTTTGTTGAGTGATTTAATACTATAGTATATAGTTATTCATATCAACATTTATTGAGAACGAGTTTATGTAAAATATGATGCCAATTGGAAGTGTATAAAAATTATCTTTTGTATATATGAAAAATAAGGGGATAAGCCACATTTGTTTTTTCAAGAGGATGAAATTTGTGAAAAGCACTTAAATTAATAATTGCTGATTATGTATAGAAGGCAATGGCAACCCACTCCAGTACTCTTGCCTGGAAAATCCCTTGGGTGGAGGAGCCTGGTAGGCTGCAGTCCATGGGGTCGCAAAGAGTCAGACACAACTGAGCAACTTCACTTTTACTTTTCACTTTCATGCACTGGAGAAGGAAATGGCAACCCACTCCAGTGTTCTTGCCTGGAGAATCCCAGGGACAGCAGAGCCTGGTGGGCTGCCGTCTATGGGGTCACACAGAGTCGGACACGACTGAAGCGACTTAGCAGCATGTATAGAAACCTAGACTTTCACTTCACAGAAAGAGAAATAAAAATCAACTACTGTACAATCCAGGATATGAGTAAGGAAACTGAAAACCAAGAAGTCAATTTATTCGTGTTTGTGCAGCTCAGTTGCAACAAAGCCAGAGCAGGAGACCTTTGAGCACACTGATAACAACTGTTTGTGTGCACATAATGATTTACAAAGTGCATTTGTAGGTTTTATCTATCTGATAGCAATAAACCAGTAGAGTCATACTGGGACCCCATTTTGCTACCGTAGGTACAAAGCTCTATGTGCTACCTCATTACCCCATCCCAGAGTTCTTTCTATAATTTTATGGTACTTCTATGTCCCATGAGTAACTTCAGGTTAACAGAAAATATTTTACAAACTAACAGGGGCAAATAGAATTAGATTCATGTTGCAAATTGAAATAAATATAGGGCAATTGAGAACATATATAAACTAAAATTGGATAGAAAAGGTAAAGTCAATAATACAGCCCTATGCATGAGGGCACTCGAGCAAAATTTTAACAGCAGATCAAAGACTGCTTTAGGAAAGCTTTCGAAAGTGGTTGATTTCAAAAATCTGTTGATTAATCAGCAAAATGAATCCAAGGAACAGGTTCACGTAAGAGAGTGGTAGGTTAACAGGCTGCAATGATAAAGTTGACATTTTAGGAGGAATCTTGCTGACATAAGCTAGCATTTTAGGAGTGAGCAGAATTTTACATGAGATTTTTTAACAATAATCACATGCATATGGCACTGAAAAGCTGGAGGTAGCATTTGGGTTAGACAATGTGCTCTTACTCTTACTCACATTACATATCCTTTGATTATTTGTGAAGTGCTTACTATGGATGCAGAATGGAATCGTTGATAGCAGCAGCAGAGAGGACAGGCAACCTGAGGATCTCAGGCCAGCAATTAAGAACTCTGTCCCAGAAATGGCTCAGGTCACTTGCACCCACCACATAATGGCCAGAAATAACAGTCATACTCAACTGCAAAAATAAAATGGGTAAATACAATGTCCTCATGAGCCTCAAAAGAAGGAAAGTATACACAAACATTAGCAGATTCAACCATAACTACTAGTAACAGTTAATTTCTCCTTTCTGACAATACCTCCTGATGGTACTTTTAGACATGTCAGAAGCCTGTTCATTATTGAATACATAATTGTCTGCTGAGCATTATGGTTGGCACTCTGTGGAAAGGGAAGATGGGAAAAATCGTTCGAACTCTGGTCTTCTTCTCTGCAGCAGAGGTTCTCACTCTTGACACTAATTAGCATTTTGGGCTGCATAGTCTAGTCTTGGTTGTAGTGACTGTCTTGTGTGTGATTATAGGATATTTGGTAGCATCCCAGGTTCTACCCACAGGATGCCAGCAGCAGTCTTCAACCTCCCCAGATTTTGACAATCAAAATAGTCCTTTTGTTATTGTTTAGTTGCTAAGTCACGTCTGACTCTTTGTGACTCCATGGACTGTAGCCTGCCAGGCTCCTTTGTCCATGGGACTCCCCAGGCAAGAATGCTGTAGTGGGTTGCCATTTCCTTCTCCAGGGGATCTTTCTGACCCAGGGATCAAACCCCATCTCCTGCCTTGGCAGGTGGGTTCTTTATCACTAAGCCACCAGTGAAGCCCAAAATAGTACTTAGACATTGCGAAATGTTTCCAGGGATTCGGGGTGGGAAGTAGGAGAAGGGAAACAGCATTCTTAATCACATGTTTCGTAGAGATGCAAACACAAAATCACACCAGAGTAAGAATCCACACTACATTGCTAGTAGGAAAGTCTGGGTAAGCCTTCTGGAGAAGATGATTGACTGAGGACTTTAAAGAAAGGACACATTTTTGACCAGGTAAAAGTGGGTTGTTTGGTAAAGAAGGTGAAACACTAGGAGCAAAATCTTAAAAGTAGACTAAGGCTGAGTTTCGAGAGAAGTCAGAGATGTGGTGCAGACAGCTGATCTGAAATTAACTTTGATTGTGGCTAATATATGAAATGGTAAATTCATACACAGATAATAAAAATAATTACATTGGACTGTTTCCTACATTTCTTAGAGAACCAATGTAAAATAATGGCAATAGTGATTGTGATGACTGAATAGGAAAACTGTCATTTTTCCTACCACCATCTTCGATAAAACCAAAGGACAGTCTTCATAATGTATAAAGATTCCTCCTTGATGTTTTGCAATGGACACTCCCTGTAGATCAGAAAAACTGGCTGAGAAGGCTCAGGATTGGAAGTGAGTAAAGGATGTTATTAGAGAGAATTGTAAGCAGGCATGTTGACTGTTTCTCTTGTTGCCATTGGACTAAGTCTCAGGAGTTTGAATGGTGGTGTCATTATTACACAGAGAACCTCAGGATGATGTCATTTCAAGGCTTCATTTTAATGCTCCCTTAGGTATTAAGTGCATATATTTTAAAATTTCACTTATTACAGGGAATTTAAAACTGACTCATAAAAAAATGATCTTTTCAAGATTTCAAAGGACGTGGAAATTTGTGAAGTATAATATTTTTCTTCTTAAATGCCTTTTTCCTTCTTTTAGTTCTACCACCTCCATGTTATCTACTATTAATTAAATTTTGTGCATATCATTCTGTGTGTATTGATAAACATATTAATATCCAAGTCATTTTTGGCAGATCTATATACTGGCTACAAATGTTTTATGCAATAAACATGGTTTATATATAAATTGTAAATTTATCCAGCTAATTTGTTGTTCAGTTGCTTAGTCATTTCCGATTCTTTGTGACTCCATGAACTGTAGCATGCCAGTCTTCCCTGTCCTTCAATATCACCCAGAATTTGCTCATATCCTACTAATATGTTGAAATACTTCCAGTGAATTTGACTGCTAGGACAAAATTTACAGTCTGAGTTCAAACTATGTTTCCCTTGCTGAATAGATGGGACCTCATCAATCTTGCCCCCGAGTGTTTATGTGGGTCTGTTTCCTAAAATGGTATAAATGTTAGATTTTTAATCTTTAGTAATATATATTACAAAGAAATTTCATTTCTTTTGCTATTGTTCAGCTGTCGTCTTCATATATGCTTAATCCTTACTAGTCATTTGTGTTATTTCATTTTCTTTTTTTAAAAAATTTCCACTGGTTTATCAATATCTTTGTTACTGAGTTCTAAGAACTCATTTATGACTGAGAATGTTAACCATTTGTCTTGCAAATACCATATTTTATTGTCATCAATTTACTATGGTATTTTTGTAGATTGGTTTTGTATTAAAATATACTTATTATTTAATTTTTTAAAATTTCCATTTATGGATAGGATAGAGATTAGTAAGCAAGAGTTTAGAGAAGATACTCACCCAGTTATTAAAATGCTAGGAAATAAAATCTGCAAATTTAAGTTTTGAGAACAAGAAGTATTTTAAGAAACAAGAGGTTAGTAAATTTTATGATGTTCTTTCAACTGATGCACTACCCACATTAAAAGGTACAGCCAAGACAGTGGAACTCACCAAATATCTCATCTGTCCCTGTATGTTTTACACCCTTCTGTAGTTGGATGGCTTCTTGACTTGGCCAATAGAATATGGGGAAGCAATTGCCAAGTTATGAAAACCCAGCTTATGATCGCACAGCTGAATTTTCCTTTGCTGAAGCAACCTCGAAGCCAGTGTTCCACATAGTACCACTGAGCAACGAGGTTGCCTCAGTAAACTTGGATCTCTTGAGTGACTGTGAGGCAGTCTCCCATCAGCCCACACTGCACATTTGCTCTTCTGTGAGTGAGAAATTATCCTTGGTAGTGTTTGGCCTGTGATATTTGGGAGACCGTCTTTTTATCACAGCATTAAATAAACCATTTGGGCTAATAAAAGCCTTTTGCAAAGAGAGTTTAATTTAGTACTGAAGAAAAAATAAGCCCAAATGGAAGAAAGAAATTCTAACGTGAGAAAGTTAATAAAATCACTAATTCTATAAAAATCACCAAAATGGGAAAAGATTTTTTCTCTAATTCAGTTTTTAAAAGTATGATCTTAGGCAAAAATTAAGTATGGAATAAATAATTCTTTGAGATCTCCTTTTGCACTAAGATTCAGAAGTTGATAGTAAAGTTTTCTAAATTTATTTCCTACAACTCACCCGTGTAAACCACCTTCTCTAGCCAAATAACTTAAAAAGTTCTCCAGCTCCAAATATGTTGATACCTCCTTTTAACCTCAAAATCCCCTCTTTTTATCTCTGTTTATCCAATTTATATCTTCCTTTCAAGGATTAGCTACATCCACACCCATATGAGACCTTTAGACCCTAACTTGATATAATTCTCCTATCAAATCACTTGTCTTGAAATTCAATATTATAATGTTTGTGGAAATCATTTATTTCTGGCTTAGTCTGTCACGAAATGTGTTAAAAGTTCCCAAGAGACAGAAACTCAATTGTTCATGCCCCATAATAGTGGATAACATGTTTTGAACGTAATAAATACATACGTAATAAAGATTATATGATTGCCATTGCCCTGTGGTTTTAACCCTTAAATATAAAATTTACATTCCTCTGTTTTAAAATCAAGAATATTCACTTCCTTTTGTTACCTACAGAGTTAATATCATATCTAATGTTACAACTAACATCAAAGGGCAGGTCAGAATACTTTCCAATAGAAAACTTGCCATATGCTAGCACTTCCCATGCAGATGGAATTGAAACACATGTAAATGGACCATGTATTTACATGACACTTGTTTGCTTTTTATGTCATAACTGACCTTCCTCTTGTAAATGTGTTCTTCTTTTTTGTTTTGAATATAAGGGTCTGACCACCCTCATGTCCTTTGTACTCACTGACAGAACATATTAAGAAAAACATAAATGATCAAGACACTTATAAAGGATAGATGGAGGATTCATGGAGATGCTGGAACACCCAGCCTTAAGCGGAAACTAGGGTAGAAAAGAAAGGACCCCAGATGAAGAACAATGTGGTTACTGTGTGATTATTAGGTCTTGTGATGTATCACAGAATAATTAGAACTGTGTGCCAATCAACAAAACAACTGTGGCAGGCCAAACCGCTATCCTCTCTGCTTCCAAATTTAAAGGTTTTCAGGAGTTGAAAGATATTTGCCCACCCACCACTGGCAGCATATAAGAGAAGTGTTAGAACATGTTGAAAGAAGCAATCCATTTACAATGTTTTTGTCCTAGCTCTTCAAGTGTCTACAAGGTTCAACTCAGTGAATTTCTACTCCACAGATTTTCTTGGTACTAAGTTCAGCAGCACATATGTAAGTAAATCGTAGATATTCTTACCTGAAATTCTAGGTTTTATTAAATATAACCATATGGGAGTATTCATCCTCCAGTTACTTGTCATCCAAAATGTAAATCAATTAATGAAAACATTTCTGTGAATGTTGTTTTATTTTTAAATTCCAGTTATTTTGAAGGTAATGCATTTCTAGGTTTCCAGATTGCTGTCAGAAATTGTTACATATCTGAGTCTATCTAAATGTAAGCATTGAATATTTACCTTTTTTATTTCTCCAAAAAAAAAAGAGACGTTGGTGTACACTGAATGTGACATGCCACTGTGGTTTAATGACATTAAGAGGTCAGGTGTTAATGAATGCTGCTGTATCAATGATCTGGAAATACATATTCTGGTAATAAAATCAATTTAGGAGAATATATGAATAGTTCAATATTTTCCATATTAACTATCCTTCACCCAAATCTACTTCTGAGGGTAAACAGAACATGTGTGAAAGGATCAGTGGAGAAATATGTATCATTTCAAACTTTTGACATTTCATAGAGACTTTGTTTCCAAGCATGAAGTTAAATGTAGTTCAACGTCCAGATTTTATGTTTATTTTCTGGGAAATATTGTAGGTCAAACTCACCATGAAAACCATGCCAAAGTGTGATATAGTGACAAGTTCTTTGAGTTGAAGAAATTGCACAAGAGAATTCTTGTCCTCAATGAGCTACATCATGACAGGGGGTGATTTCTTTGACTGTGGTTTCTGAATTTTCTCATCTTTGTGGTTTCCTCTAAAAAGTTAAAGGTTAAATAAAGTTTGAAACAAACCCAAAATATGAGACCAGTCTTCATTTTTGGATTTTACGTAGTAGTGGCATGAAAATAGTACTGTTTTCTTTGCTTCTTGGTAATTATCCAAAAATAATAAGGATGACAAATAACTGAAAAACAAAACCAAACCAAAAAAAAAAACTCCATCTGTGATACAATTAGAAAAACCTCTGTAACCTGAGCCACAGTGGATCAGTGTATGTGAAATGACTCCCAGGAACAGAGAAGGTCGAACAAGAGGGCAGGAAAATGCAAAGAAATGGTGCTTGGAGCTGCAGAACCTAGATTGAGGGCAACAGGCACAATTATTCAAAACAGTAGCCTGCACTGTGGGGGAAAATCAAGTGACATAATGTGGTTTGGAAACATAGAACAGGGTCTTGGGTTGGTCCTCGTTGCTTCTCAGGAACCAGTTTGGTAGGAAGGAGGTAACAGAGGAATCACACAGATTGCCCCACTGGCAGGAAGCTGCTTATTAGTGAGGCAGGCAGAAGAGAAGAGACTTGACTTTGTAGTTACCACTACAGCTATCAATCTTGGTTGTTTAAGAGAAGAAGAAGCAAAAAGAACTTGTTCCCCCACACACCCTTATTTCATAAAGAGAAGTACTTCCGAGGCTTAGACGATGGCCCTGACCACTTTCCACCTTGAACACAAATACCACTGAGATAGTGGCTTCAGGGGGAATTCATCTCACTCAAAGCTAGTTAATTATGTTAAAGAAAAGTACCTGTCTCTACAAAGACACTGAACGTTAAAAAAAGACGAAAACTAATAAGGGTAAAGGGAAGAGAAAGAACTCGCCTCAGAAGTTTTTGCCATGCAAGATATAAATATTGTAAATAAACTATGTGCCACACAAAAATTTTTTTAAACTAATGATACAAAGGGCTTCACTGGTAGCTTAGACGGTAAAGAATCTACCTGCAATTCAGGAGACCTGGGTTTGATCCCTAGGTTGGGAAGATCCTCTGGAGAAGAAAAGGGCAACCCACTCCAGTATAGTTGCCTGGAGAATTCTATGGACAGAGAAGCCTGATGGGTTACAGTCCACAGGGTTGCAGAGTCAGACACAACTGAACAACTAACAGTTCGCTTCTCTTCCAGTATTCTTGCCTGGAAAATCCCATGGACAATGAGCCTGTGGCATACAGGGCCAACCACTCCCCTGACATGCAAGACCCTCTCCAACCAGGAATGGAACCCATGGCCTCTGCACTGGCAGATAGATTCCCAAACACTGGACCACCAGGGAAGTCCTGCTTACTACTTGTAATAGGTTGTCACTAGGCACTAACTGAAGGATATTGGATTAAGGCTATTATATTAAAAAGCTTTAAAACATAATTGCTAGAAAAAATATCCAATTCATTAGAAGCACCCAAATATAAATAAGAAAGTATACAACAGAAGCAAATATTAAATAAATGCAACAAAAATAAAGACTTTAACAACAAGAATACATAAATACATACACATACTAATTTGTCCTTTGAATGAAGCCACAGAAACCTGGACTGTTGTTATGGTAGTCCAGAGGAAAAGTTGAAAAGGGCCAGGACCAGTTCTTTGAAACTCTGCCTGAGCTTATTTAGATAGTGAGGGGTAAGGGGTAAGACCTAAAAATGCACTGCTGTACCACAGGGAGAGATTCCCTGTGACAGTGTTAAGGGCTGAATTGTCCTCCAAAAAAGAAATGTTGAAACCCATGATGGTCATGTTTATGTAACCAAATTTGACTGGGCCCAAATTAAATATGATTTCTGGGTACACTTTAGGGATCAGTGAACTAAAATGGACTGGAATGGGCAAATTTAATTCAGATGGCCATTATATCTACTACTGTGGGCAAGAATGCTTTAGAAGAAATGGAATAGCCCTCACAGTCAATAGAAGAGACCAAAATGCAGTACTTGAGTGCAATCTCAAAACGACAGAATGCTATCTGTTCATCTTCAAGACAAACCAATCAATATCACAGTAATCCAAATCTATGCCCCAACGAGTAATGCTGAAAAAGCTGAAGTTGAATGGTTTTATGAAGATCTACAAGACTTCTAGAACTAACACCCCCAAAAGATGACCTTTTCATCCTAGGGACTGGAATGCAAAAGTAGGAAGGCAAGAGATACCTGGCAAATTTGACCTTGGAGTACAAACTGAAGCAGGGCAAAGGCTAACAGTACATTCTTAAAAATGACAGAATGCTCTCTGTTCATTTCCAAGATGAGGTCGGGGCAGTGGCCGAGAGGAACAACCCCACATCCAAGGAGAGGTGGCTGTGCGGGCACAGGAGGGCTGAGAGGAGCTATTCCACTTTCAAGGTCAGGAGGGGCAGTGGTGAGGAGATGCCCTTCATCCAAGGTAAGAAGTGGTGGCTGAGCTTTGCTGGAGCAACCGTTAGGAGATACCCCACGTCCAAGGTAAGAGAAACCCAAGTAACATGGTAGGTGCTGTGAGAGGGCATCAGAGGGCAGACACTGATACCATAATCACAGAAAACTAGTCAATCTAATCACACCAGGACCACAGCCTTGTCTAACTCAATGAAACTAAGCCATGCCCACAGGGCAACCAAAGACGGGCAGGTCATGGTGGAGAGGTCTGACAGAATGTGGTCCATTGGAGAAGGCAACGGCAAACCATGTCAGTATNGATGGCTGGATGGCATCACTGACTCGATGGACTTGAGTCTGAGTGAACTCTGGGAGTTGGTGATGGACATGGAGGCCTGGTGTGCTGCAATTCATGGGACTGCAAAGAGTTGGACACAACTGAGAGACTGAACTGAACTGAACTAAAGGCTAACAATGTTTTGCTAAGAGAACACACTGGTCATAGCGAACACCTTCTTCCAACAGTAAAAGAGAAGACTTTACACATCAACTTCACCAGATGGTCAATACCGAAATAAAATTGATTATATTCCTTGTAGCCAAAGATGGAGAAGCTCTACATAGTCGGCAAAAGCAAGACCGAGAGCTGACTGTGGCTCAGATCATGAGCTCCTTATTGCCAAATTCAGGCTTCAGTGAAGAAACTAGGGAAAACCACTAGACCATTCAGGTATGATCTAAATCAAACTCCTTACAATTATACAGTGTAAGTGACAAATAGATTCAAGGGTTTAGATCTGATAGACAGAGTGCCTGAAGAACTATGGACAGAGGTTCGTGACATTGTACAGGAGGCAGTGATCAAGACCGTCTCCAAGAAAAAGAAATATAGGAAAGGAAAATGGTTGTCTGAGGTGGTCTTTCAAATAGCTGAGAAAAGAAGAGAAACTAAATGCAAAGGAGAAAAGGAAAGATAAACCCATTGGAATGCAGTGTTTCAAAGAATAGCTAGAAAGATAAGAAAGCCTTCCTCAGTGATCAGTGCAAAGAAATAGAGGAAAACAATAGAATGGGAAAGACTAGAGATCTCTTCAAGAAAATTAGAGATACCAAGGGAACATTTCATACAAAGATGGGCATAGTAATGGACAGAAGTTGTATAGACCTAACAGAAGCAGGAGATATTAAGAAGAGGTGGCAAAAACATACAGACACTATACAAAAAAGATCTTCATGATTTTTTAAAGATAACCATGATGGTGTGATCACTCACCTAGAGTCAGACATCCTGGAATGCAAAATCAATTGGGACTTAGGAAAGCATCTCTACAAACAAAGCTAGTGGAGGTGAAGGAATTCCAGGTAAGCTATTTCAAATCCTGAAAGATGATGCTGTGAAAGTGCTGCACTCAATCTGCCAGCAAATTTGGAAAACTCAGCAGTGTCCACAGGACTGGAAAAGGTCAGTTTTCATTCCTGTCCCAAAGAAGGGCAATGCCAAATAGTGTTCAGACTACCACGCAGTTGTACTCATCACACACACAAGCAAAATGTTGGATAAAACAGTGCAACTGAACTGAACTGAACTCTAAGTACATCTGTGAGAATGTTTTCTGTTTGAGATTAGCATTTGAATCTGTGCACTTAAATAGATGACCCTCCCCAACGTGAATAAGCATCATCCAATCTGTTGCGGGCCTGAGTAGAAGAAAAAGCAGAGGTAGGAAGGATTTGTTCTCTTCCTGTTTGCCTACTTGAGCTGTCATCATTAAAAAGTCTATAGGCAATACATTCTTAAGAGGGTGTGGAGAAAAGTGAACTCTAAACGTCCATTGACAGATTAGTGGATAAAGAAAATGTGGTATATACATATATATACAATGGAATAACACTCAGCCATATAAAAAAAAAGAATAATGTTATTTGCAGCAATACTGATGCAACTAGAGATTTATCATACCAAGTACAGTACAGTCAAAGCACAAGTAAGTCAATCAGAGAAAGATAAATGAAACTGATCTGTGAAACAGAAACAGAATCAAGGACATGGAGAACAGACTTATGGCTGCCAAAAGGGACAGGAGTGAGGAAGGACTGGATTGGAATTTGGGATAGCAGATGAAAACTGGCATATGAAGAATGGATAAACAACAAGGTCCTACTGTACAGCACAGGAAACCATATTCAATATCCTGTGATAAACCACAAAGGAAAAAATATGAAAAAGATATGTATAACTGAGTCACTTTTCAGGACAGCAATAATTAACACAACATTGTAATTCAAATAGAATGAAGGGAGAAATTGACCCTTTGTTTTGTTTGTTAAGTCACTTCAGTTGTGTCCGACTCTGTGCGACCCCATAGACAGCAGCCCATCAGGCTCCCCCGTCCCTGGGATTCTCCAGGCAAGAACTCTGGAGTGGGTTGCCATTTCCATCTCCAATGCATTAGTGAGGGTATATTCCTGTGCCCCAAAAGAGGCACCAAATGCATTTTCTTTCAGATGCATCATGGTAGAAATTATTGGAACTATAATGGTTCTTTTGGAAAAGTGGTACATACAGAACTTTCCTAGGAAGACAAATTCTGTTTATCACAGTGTTTCAAAGGGGAAAATACTGTCTGTTGCCAATGCATCTTTGTGATAGGGCATGCTCAGATTGACCATTCTCTGAATATATGTGTAAGTTTGAGTAAGCAATTTTTGTGGGGCTCAAATTAGAGCACCTAGGTGACTTTTGATAAATTACCTCAGTGTTCCTTATCCCCCAAATGGGCATGATATATATATATATATATATATATATAGCTACCAAGGAGAGTTTATTTCAGATATGCCAGTGTGGTTTAACATTAGATAATCACTAAATGTAATTCATCACAGCAACACACTGCAGAATAACAAGAATTTACAAGTAGATTTAGCAATGCCCCTGAATACAAGGTTAGTATGCACGATTTTATAAATATTTTATATACCAGAAGAACATGGAAAATTAAAACATTGTCATTTATAATAAAATAAAGCAAACCATATACCTAGCGACTAATGTAATAAAAAATGGGCACACTTCTACAGTCAAACTACAAAACATTATTGAGAGAAGTTACACAGAATCTAAACAAAGCTATGTTCACAGATGGAAGACTCAATATTGCTAAGATATTAATTCTGCCCAAACGAGTCTACCAATTTAGTGTAATCTTAGTCAAAAATATCAACGTTTGAAACGGTGATTTCTTAGGATTAAGAAATTTGTCAAGTGTGAAAGTGTTTCAAGTCCTTCACTTATATGGTTTACTTTTTTTTTATTCAGAGAAGACATTTTATAACAGGACATTTCTAGATTGCTCCACCTGAGGAATTTAAGATCATCTCTGTCAAAGCCTGACTAATTTCCTTCAGTGCTGATTTTTGCTTTGTAAGTCAGCAGCCCTCTCACAGAGAAAAATTCCAAATTGTAAGCAGGATCTGTGTGAAGCTGTGTTTTGTTACCATTTGTTCACATGAGAAGCAATTTTTACAGTCCAAACACACCTTTATTCTTTTTATTAACAAAAGTCATCAAATATGGTTTTAACAGTATGAAGTCATTGAGGCTTTCGGAATATTGAGGTAATGCTGGACTGCTAGAAAGAACAACACAGAATCTGTGAAATTCAAGATCAGATGAGGTTAACAAATAAGAAACTCAGGGACCCACCTTGACAAACATGTTCATGGTCACAGTACACCGACTAATATTAATTTCTCTTTTAATTACTTCTATGCTCTTAAACAGAATTGCAGAAACTGTTTACATTGGGAGTTCCCCAAGATGACTTCAAAGTCAAAATTACACTACTTCATTCCTTATATTTCGTAAAATTTGGTTTTCATTGAGAATTTTTTTTTAAGTAAGACAGACAAAACTCTATCAGCTGAAAAGTAGAGAGAAATCTATTCAGCTTAAATAGCAAAGAAAAAAACGTCTGACTTTAGGCTGATTTTATATTTCAATCCATAGTCACGAACCACAAAAACAGCAATGTTTCATATGATGACCTTTTGATCTATACTTTTCCCCCCCTTTTGGTTGTTTTTCATCAAATGTAGTTTTCGTGTCTGGCCCTCGGTACAGGTATTTATTCAGCTTCATTTAATTTCTTATTATGTCCAGCTTTTCTGTCAATAGTGCATTTGGAGAACAAATTTTCAAGATTGTGGACAATTGCCTTCCTATTGCTGGTGTCTGGACAGAAACTGGGATATTGGTGTCAGATTGTTCCTATTGATCTGTGTTTGTTTCTTTTTTGAATGAAGCATCAGAGACAGCTGTGCTTTTATTTATGAACTCTGTCCCCTCAGTCGTGATGGCAGGAGGTGGAAAGTCAGCTGGCAGAACTGGACTCTTAACATCTTGCAAACAATCAACAAGCATGCTCACATCTGGCCGGCACAACCAGAAGATGATTCTGAAATTTCCATTGCAGTGGAGCTCAACTCCCAAGAGTTCTAGCTATACTTTTGTAACCTTCAGTAGTTTCTGTGTTTTTGACCTTCCTGAACAGCTGTTAAAGGAATTATTCTTTCATGCTTGGCAGTTTTGTTTTGTGACTATCTTAAAATTCCCCGTAAACAGAGATATAGTGATCTGCATGAGCCCATTTCAGAAGAGTGAAGTCTGACTTTTTATTGCCGACATAGTATTTTATTGTATTGTCCTAGCTTCTGTTATCATCCACCTTTGTAAAAAGATTGTAAATGGAATGCTATGCTGCTGTCTGTCATAAAATTATAACTTCGTATACTTCTCAAAATGTGCAGGTGTCTCTCTGCATAGATTCTGCTCCTGAAATGGAAGAATGTCTATTTCACCTGAATTATTAGACCATATATTTATCATCCTCAGTTTTTGAGAGTGAAAGACTGAGATGGTTCAGGACCACAATATCTCATCAGATTGTAAGAGATCAGAGGAATAGAGATGACCTAGAGAATGTAGGTATAGAAATATTTTTGTAAGTACTATAGAAATACAACATGATGATTGTGTATCATGTATATATTGTACATATGTGTATTTTACATAATTATATATAAGACTGGTAAACTGGTAACATGATAGGAGCTTCTGGAATTCTGCTTGCACATATTACCAGGCTATAATCAGGATGTGTTACTATTTCTAAAAAGTGTAAGAATAAAATCTTGGCCAATAATTTATTTGCCCTTAGAGTCCCTTCAAATGGAAGACCTTTTAAAAACCTGAAAACCACTGAATTTAGAGATTTCTAGAAGTCATTTATTTTACCCCAGTGCTCATGCAAGGCAGTACATGACACCTCCCTGCTAGTAATAGTGAACCTTCTGGGCCTCCGAAGAAGGGTTTTCTGCAGTGAAATACCCCTTGCCAAAACACAGCAGCCCTCTCTGTCAGCAGGCCTTCACTGTGCCCAGGCCCCACTGCTCAAACTTCCCTAGATTTGGACACCATTGCTCTACCCATAAAACCTTTCATGTTCCTGAAGATTGTTAAATTATCTCTGACTTCTCATTTAGAGGAGAAATAATTCTTGTTCTTTTAGCCTTCCCTCAAAGGTATAAGCCTTCAAATCCTTTATCACTTTCATTGCTGTCCTTGGAACCTCTCCAAGAATTTCACAGGCCTCTATTGCTTTGGAACTTTGGACTGGAAGCCATGTTCTGACAAGTGAGAGAATGACCTCAAATTTAACATCACATACATTTCCAACATTCCTGGAACATTGCGTTTGCTCTTGTAAACTACAGTTGATGCAAAACAAACAGTCTTTTCTTCCACGTGACTCTGTGAATTTCTAATGGCTCTAAAATATAGCAGAGAGACATTTTCTGAGTTGTGTGTCACATTTTCCCTCAGGAAAGATAGAAGTAGACAGCAACACCCAGAGTCACCAGGAAAAGAGCAGATTTATTCTATTTATAGATGTTCAACAAAGACGATAAAATAGATACTTATAGAAGAAGCCAGGCCTGCTTGTCATGTGGGACGAAAGGAACAAAAGAGTGGACAGATTGAAGAGGTCTTTCAAAATTATTATAAAAATTTCAGCATCTTCTCCTGAGTCCAATGTGATGCCATCATGTACTTTGTGATCCCAGGCATGAAGGAGGAAGCCCAGGCTGTGAGGTGGCTGTATGAGTGTCTACTCTGGTGAGCTCTGAACTGAGAAAACTGGCTCCATTCTATCTGCCAACAGTCAATTTGTTGGCATATGGCTTGGAATGCCTAGGCAGGATCTAAATAAAAATTAATTTGTTTGCACTAAAAAACAAAGATGATTCATTTTTGTTCATTTAGTTCAGTAATTCTTGACTTTTTTCTTTTTTNGAGAAAACTGGCTCCATTCTATCTGCCAACAGTCAATTTGTTGGCATATGGCTTGGAATGCCTAGGCAGGATCTAAATAAAAATTAATTTGTTTGCACTAAAAAACAAAGATGATTCATTTTTGTTCATTTAGTTCAGTAATTCTTGACTTTTTTCTTTTTTTTTTAATAATCTTCAAAAGTGTTGTACAAACTGGTCCTTCTCTACTCTCCAGGCATCTCACAGCACCTCCTCAGACACACGCCACTCTTAACACCCCTGCTTCCACCTTTCTTGGACTCACCATGCTTGTTTCCCTCTGTTCCTTCTGGCAATGCCCGTTCCCCTGGGCCGTTCCTCTTTTCCATTTTCATATAGCTGACTCCACTCACCCTTCAATATCAGGTTAATGTCAGCTGTGCTGGAAAGCCTACTCTGAACTCCAAGCCTACTCCAAGGACTTCTGCTGTGGGCTCCAATGGCACCCATATATCCTGTCCTAAGACTTATTTTGGTTTATTGCAATGGCTTGTGAATTTCTCTTCCTCCATAAGCTGGAACACCTGGGAAGGCAGGATCATCTTGCTCCTCCTGTTTTTCACAATGCACTCAAAAATTAGTATAATGCTTGGCATGAAGGAAAGTTCCATACATTTGCCAAAAATAACTACCAATACCAGCATTATCTCATTAAACCACAAGTATAATTGAGTCAGTTTTCTCTCTTAAAATCTTTGATCATCTTAATTGACTACAGGATCAAGCTGCTTTCACAAAGCTTTATTATTATTTTTTTTTTGGTTCTTCACAGTATACTCACAATCTAGCTTTTTATATTTTCTGAGTTCTACACACACATTACTGACATATAATCTCTCGGCCTCACATCCTTTTGATCTGATATTTTACTCCATTGCAGTAATCAGTTGTGCAGTTATCCCCTGACATCTCAATCTACTGCCCAGAATCTTTCTCATTTCCCCCCTCCTTCTCCCTATCCAGACCACCCCAATTTTTTTTCTCTTTTGAAACTCCTATTTATCATCTAAACCCTAACACAAATGGTGTCTTTATGGTGAAGCATTCCTTGATTTCCAGACTTAACTAGTGCATTCTATAAGTTCTGATTGCATTTAATACATTTCTTTTATATCTCACATTATAATGACATGTTACAAAGCTATGAGAATGTGAAAATGATATATATTCAATCATGTAACTTAAATTTATTTATAAAATGTAACATATGTTTGTATGTATAGGTATTTTGAAAAGAATCTAAGTAAACAAAAATTTCTACTATTGATATTCAAATTTAGATTTATTCATCAGGCCGGACTCTTTGCAACCCCTTGGACTGCAGCACACAGATATTGTATTAAATAATCTCTATTTGCAAGTTTCCTTTGACTCATGCTGAACCGATACAAAGCATGTATTTTACACTGAGCAATATCCTACTTTGATTATTTGGTGGGTTAATTTCTTTAAGGGGTCATTTTGTACCTATTGGTATGAAAGATAGTTTTTCCTCATGACTAAAAGAAACAGGGGCTCCCAGAGACATTTCTGGTTACCCTAGTTGCCTTCAAGGAAAGTTGGAAGTGAGGTTGGTAGAGCCAGAAGTAGATGAAGTACTGTTCCCAGTGCTAGGGACTCATACCACACTCGAGCTGAGGGGTTATTTTCCTGTTACTTGGGAATTCTTGGGTGAAAACATCATTTTCTTGATCTCTTTTGCATTGCCTGACACTCATGTGTGTGTGTGTGTGTGTGTGTGTGTGTGTGTGTGTGCGTGCGCGCATGCTCAGTCTCTCAGTGTATCTGACTCTTTGCAACCCCATGGACTACAGCCTGCCATATTCCTCTGTCCATGGGATTATCCAGGCAAGAATACTGGAGTGTGTTGCCATTTGGTTCTCCAGAGGATCTTTCCAGCCCAGGGATTGAACACTTGTCTCATGCGTTTCCTACATTGGCAGCCGAATGCCTGGCAATCCAAAGACTTCCCTGGGTAGCAAGGGCTGCTTTAGGGGTGGCAAAACCAGTGAAATTTCAGTCATACTCTTTTTGTGACACTGTAGTACCAATCTGGAGAGATCTGGAGAAACTCTGGGTGTATACTCAATGAAGTTTACTGCTTACAAGTACAAATTTGGCATCAGGAAAAAAGATTAAAAATATGTTTTTCTCACATTCCCAAAGTGTATAAGAAACAATAAAGATTATGTGTCATTTTTTAAATTCTAAAATGAATATAAAAATTGTGTTTTGGCTGAGAACCAGACATGCTACTTTTAACCTTAAAATGTTAATATATGATAATTCCTTCCAGGTATATACTGTGAGTATATGGATGTGTCTTTTTTTTTTTCACTGCTTCTGTTAATTGGTACTTTTTAGCTTCTCATGTAAAACCACTTGTAAGGCTACATTTCATGCAGAAAATCTGCATGACTCCTTAAATTATGAAAATCTTATTCTTCAAAAGTCAATAATCTCAGGACCCTATGAATTTATGATAAATATTAAGCTTTAAATAATGTAAGCTGATCCTACCTGATGGGATTTCGTTCCTGTCTTCCTCTCACAGCCTATTAGAACTATCAATGATCCTCTGGAATAAACTCTGTGGATGAAAGGGATGTCGTGGGGGGTTTTCCTTTGGAAGTTTCATGCTTTGGTGGATAGCAAGTCCTCTCCAGCTAGTCAGCTCATCCACTAAAATGCCCTTGTTAGTTTCATAGGAGGTCTCTTAGTCATCAAGAGTTTCTTAATCATTAGCATGTTTTTTAACTCGATATTTTCCAAGCCACAGTACTTCGAATTAGAAGCAGGAGTTTTGGAAGTGATATTACATTCATTATTTGGAAAAATCTATTATTTAAATTTTTATCACAAATTACAGCTTTAATAAGATAATTTGAGAACTATGAATATCACAGAGAATATCTAATTCTAACAATATTATAACATTATTGCTAAACAAATGTCTCATTACAGAAGCTCAAGCACACTTTCTGTTCTGTGCCCCAGTCATGTCCAACNATATTACATTCATTATTTGGAAAAATCTATTATTTAAATTTTTATCACAAATTACAGCTTTAATAAGATAATTTGAGAACTATGAATATCACAGAGAATATCTAATTCTAACAATATTATAACATTATTGCTAAACAAATGTCTCATTACAGAAGCTCAAGCACACTTTCTGTTCTGTGCCCCAGTCATGTCCAACTCTGGAACCCTATGGACTCCAGGCTTCCCTGTCCCCCGTCTTCTCCCGAAGCTTGCCCAGGTTCATATCCATTGCTTTGGTGATGACATCCAGCCATCTCATTGTCTGATGCCCTCTTCTCCTTCTGCCCTTGATATTTCTCAGGATCAGGGACTTTTCCAATGAGTTGGCTATTCACATCTGATGACCGAAATACCAGTGCTTCAGCTTCAGCATCAGTCCTTCGAATGAGTATTCAGTGTTGAAGTCCCTTAAGATTGACTGGTTTGATCTCCTTACTGTCCAAGGGACTCTCAGGAGTCTCCTCCAGCACCACAATTCGAAGGCATCAATTCTTTGGCGTTCTGCCTTCTTTACGTTCCAGCTCTCGCAACTGTACGTGACCACTGGGAAGACTGTAGCTTGACTATATGGACCTTTGTCGGCTGAGTAGTATCTCAGCTTTTCAACACACTGTCTAGGTTTGTCATAGGTTTCCTACCAAAAAAAATCGTCTTCTAATTCCATGGCTGCAGTCACCATCTGCAGTGATTTTAGAGCCCAAAAAGAGGAAATCTGTCATTACTTCCACATTTTCCCCTTTTATTTGCCATGAAGTAATGAAGCCAGATGCCATGATCTTAGTTTTTTTAATATTTAGTTTCAAGCACACTTACACATTATTTCAAACACTCTTACAAATTATTTAAAACAGGAAAAATATTTTTTCCTTTAATTGGCATTCTTCAAAACTCAGAGATATTGATTTTATAGACTAATAATACACTCTATACTCTAGGTTTGGAGGGAATGTATACTTTAATGTTTTTAAATGGTACCATAAAGCTTGTAAAACCTACAAAATGATCCTTTCCACATTTCTAATGCTTCCTGGCATGTAGTAGTATCCAGCTGTAACTTCAAAGGTATCTATGAACATTAATGAAGCGACATAACTAAATGAAGCAACATTAAGTTGAATTAGTTGGTACAAGTTTGTCTATGTAATTAAGGCTCTGGGACAATGATGCTGATTGTCTTTCCCTCTACTGAGTATAGAATTGTTTGCTATAGACTCTCAAAGTCATGGCCAAAGTTCTTTGCACAGTTGTTTAGTCTCCAAAGTAGCTATGACAAAAGAACAGAGGCTGACAGCTCTGAAAATCCTCAGCGGGACAGCTGATCTAGGAAGGAGCATTAGAAGCCTCCAGTGAATGTTTGAAGGGAATGTATTCCCAATGAGACTAAACCCTGACTGACTGAATTCAGATTGCTCTGGGTGAAATAAAAGATGGGCATCCTAATATCACTCTTGATGGGCATTTAGGTTGCTTCCATATCTCGGCTAATGTAAATAGTGCTGCAATGAACATTGGGGTGCATGTATCTTTTTGAATTATCACTTTCTTTGAATATATGCCCAGCAGTGAGATAGTGAGATCCCTGGATCACACAGTAGATGTCGTGTGTGTATATGTGTGTGTGTGATGGCATATTACTTGGCCATAAGAAAGAATTTATTCATAAGAAAGAATGCCATTTGCAGCAACATGTGTGGACCTAGAGATTGTCATCATGAAGTAAACCAGACAGAAAAAAAAAATCATATGATACCACTTATATGTAGAATCTAAGCAAAATGAACTTATTTACAAAACAGAAATAGACCTACAGACATAGAAAACAAACGTATGGTTACCAAAGGGGAGAGAGGAAGAAAGGAAATATTAGGAGTCTGTGATTAACAGAAAAACAGTATTATATAAAAAATTGATAACCAGGAGATAGATGACAAGCACAGTCATATTGAAGAATAGAAAACCATTAAGTAGAAGGCAGGGAAACTGGCTACAAGCTGTTTTATGGAAGAAGTAGTGTAAGAAAGAATTTAGTCCTCCTTCCGAGTTTGTTGAATTTGAATCAGGGGAAAATGTCTAATCTATAGACAATTTCCTTAAAATCAAGGCAGGTTGTCATTTGGCTACTGTGGCAAAGTCATGGTCTTGCCTAAAAAGATAAGAGACTAACATCCATTGCTGGATCCATTGACCAACAGCATCATCATTGCCTAAAGTTTGATAGAAGTTCAGAACCTCAGGCTTCAGCACAGACCTACTTCATTTGAGTAAAATCTCCAGAGTATTTGTATATACATTACCATTTGAGAAGCACAGGACTAAACTCACTTTATGGATTTCTGCTTTTGTGAAAAAACAAAACAGGTTTTAAACAGGCCACTCTGTGGTTCATGTGAATGGCTGGCTAGGTTAAAGTCTGATCCTTGATAACGAGCATCAAACATAATGAATTCTCCAGGTTGTCCCAAGATGGTCCTCCCAGGATTTTGCGTTGCGAACAGGAGGCTGTATCAGGCAATGAAGAGAACCCTTCAAAAGGAAGTAGTAAGGCTTTTTAGGTTGCAGAGAGCTTCATCAAGCAAGAAACAGGAGCTCATTCTTATTAAGAAGGGATCTTACTGACTTCTTTTAGTGAAATTCTTTTCTCTGTGCTTCAGTTCTAAGTAACTTGTCTTTCATCCCAGTGTGTCTCCAGTGTTTGAGTGCAGGCTACAGACACTGACCCAGGCCATCACGTCGCTTCTTCCTTCTACAAACAGTTTTGAAATATAACAAAATTCACTCTTTCTCAGCCCAATGACTGTAGAAGAAAGTCATAGGATTCAGTTCTAGAATAATTGCACAGACCAACCTGGCTGAACTTGTTTTGTTTAAGAGCTGATCAAATCTGTATCATCGTACAAACTTTTCTGCTTGCTTGGCCTTGTTTTAAAAACAATACCTTCAAGCTGTTGGGACTAAATCCAATATTACACAACACAAAGGTTAACCTTTTAGAAAATATTGCTCAGTAGAAACATGAACAGTGGAATTAGTCTTCCAACGCTAAGCATTTTCATCCTGAAGAATTGCTCAATAATTTTTCTGTAGTAGTCATAATTTTAATTAAAACATTTTAATCAGCATGTGCTCAGAGACAGAGGTAGAAAGCAATTCTAAACAAATCTGAAAGAGGACAGATATTAAAGTTCCATGGAAGGTGCGGTTCAAGGGTGTTGTTTCATGGTTTATTGAGATAAAAAACACTGCAAAAGTAAAGACAAGAAGACAGTACTTTTGGCCTTTTGACATAGAAAATTTTCTAGACCAAGGCTTTACTTTGTAAGGTAATAATATGAATAGGGTTTGTCATTGCCAGTGGTTGCTCTTTAAATGTTTCTGAAAGGGAAGAATTTTTCTTTTAATGAGAAATCCTTACAGAAGAGCTAATAATTTCCCTCAATATAATTTTTAGATATATTAAAAATAAATTATTGTCATAAAACATATTTTAGTCCTATGGTTATCTGATTAAAAAACTACAGAAAAAGAATGATTTTAGAAACAACTTTTGAATTGTCCCTATATTTCATTTTCTTAAAAATCTCTGTGTATAAAAATGAGGCCCACAAATGGCCCAGTAATAAAGCAAAGAGGCTAAGATTCCAGACTTTCTTATCAAATAAAACTGGTTTGCCTAACTCTTTGCAATCCTATGGACCGTAGCCTGGCAGGCTTCATTTGTCCATGGGATTCTCCAGGCAAGAATACTGGAGTGGGTTATCATGCTCTCCTCCAGGGGATCTTCCCAACCCAGGGATCGAATCTGTGTCTCTTATGTCTCCTGCACTGGCAGGCAGGTTCTTTACCATTAGTGCTACTGGGAAGCCCAAAATTGGCTTGAGTTCTCACTCAACCACTTGCTAGTATGATGCTGGGAAAATTACCAAAGCACTCTGTGCTTCACTGATCTCATTTAAAAAACAGAATTAAAGAGAGATTAATATTAAGAGGTACATAGCACAGGGCTTCCCTGAAAGCTCAGTGGTAAAGAATCCCCTTGCAATGCAGGAGGCAGGGGTTGGATTCCTGGGTCAGGAAGATCCCTTGCAGAAGGAAATGGCAACCCACTCCAACATTCTTGCCTAGAGAATCCTATGGACAGAGGAGCCTGTCAGGCTACAGTTCTTGGGGTTGCAAGAGTCTGACACAACTGAAGGACTAAACCACCACCACCAGCAGCATATATAACACAATGGGGCTGTTTTGCAGATTTAATGAGGAAATGTCTATAATGAGTTTGGTCAAATGATAGTAAATGATCAGTATTATCTTACTCATGTTTACTATTATTTTGATCACTTAGAATACATAATATAACAGACAAAAAATGCAGGATTCTTAAAGTACATGAAAAGGCTAAGTATCTTTTAATAAATGGCATATTCAAGTTTTTTAATGGAGAAGCAAAGTAATAAAGCAATTTCTTTCAAACCTATGCAAAAAAAACCCCACTATTTTTCATAAAAAAGAAAAAACTACCTTACGTGCTTAATAAAAGACTTTAAGCTGAACTATAATTTAACAACTTAATTGTATTCACTGAAGTTATATTTGCTGCCGCTTCTAAGTTGCTTCAGTCATGTCCAACTCTTTGCTATCCAATTGACCATAGCCTGCCAGGCTCTTTTGCCCATGAGATTCTCCACAAGAATACTGGAGTGGATTGCTATGCCTTCCTCCAGGGAATCTTCCTGACCCAGGGATCAAACTTTCATCTCATGTCTCCTGCATTGGCAGGGAGGTTCTTTACCACTAACGACACTTGGGAAGACCATAGTTATATTTAAGTTAATATAATTCAAGAATTTTATTTATGAAAATGAGGTACTCAGTCAATTAAAATAAAAAATATATAGATAATTAATATATTTTCAACATTTCCTATGAGCCAGATACAGATTACAAAGGTTAATATAATTAATCTTCACAAAGATCTTATGTGAGAGTCACTAATTTTTAAGCAAATTGAGTAGCAGGAAACTTGCCTAGGTTCTCACAGCTAAAAGGTAATGGGACAGTTTTCATGCCAAGCATCCTGGCTCTAGAGCTTGTTCTTACCTATCATGCTGTGTGACTGGACTAACACAGATTAGCAATCAGACATACTTATGGAGCAATCAATCACAAAGGACTAAACCTCCAAAATATATATCTGAACATTTAATTAAATTGACATACTTGCTCTAATTTCTAATTAAAATACATAAAATTTGATTCTTCTTTTTTTTAAATTTCTGATTTTAGTTTTGGTTGTAGTTTGCATTATCCTATCTCATTTTCTGCATGTACTACCCTTTTAGTAACATTTCTCAGTTTCAAATCTCACCGTTAGTTTGTGATGCTCTGTTATCCAGGAATGACAACATGGGCTGACACTCACTTGCTTCTCCATGCCTTATCCTTGCTCCCCAGTCTGGCCTGTGAGGTTGCTTTCCTAATATGCTGCTATGAGTTGAGTTGTGTTCCTTCAAAATATCTGTTGAAGTCCTACTTCCAGCACCTCAGAATGTGATCTTATTTGGAAATAGAGTCATTGCAGATATAATTAGTTAAGATAGGGGGTCTAAGAATTCTGTACCCAACTATAGTGTTTTCCGCACCCCTCCAATAATTCTCCAGACACAGCTGGATATTCTCCAACTCAACTCAATGCTGACACTATCTATCCTGAGATAGCATCATATCTCACAGGTTAAGGGTTCAGTTCCACAAGGCTGCTCCCTCCCAACATACACACACACTTTAGACCCCAATCAAAAGTTCAGGATGTCACCTGTGCTTCTGACCACTAGGTTTTAGATCAGAGATTCCTAAAATCATCTCCGTGGGTCTGTTAATATGCCATAGTGGCTTAAAAGAACTCAGAGAAACATTTTAATTACTAGATTACCAGTGTATTATAAAAAGATATAACAGAAACAGCCAGATGGATGAGACACATAGGGCAATGTATAGGAGAGGGTGTGAAGTTTCTATGTCCTCTCCAGCCACACCATGCTCCCCAAGCCAGTGTTCACCAACCCAGAAGCTCTCCAAGTCCTGTCTTTTGGAGGCTTTATTGAGGTTTCTTTGCATAGTGATGGTTGATTAAATCAACAGCCATCGGTGATTGATTCAATCTGCAGCTCCTTTCTCCACCCTGGAAGTTGGACAGTGGAACTGAAAGTTCCAGCCCCTCAATTACAAGGGTTGGGTCTTCTGGCAACCAGCATCCATCCTTAGGTATGATCCAAAAGTCATCTCATTATATAACAAAAGGCTTCAAAAATGTTTTTTAGCATGGGGAATTCCAAGGGTCTCAGTAGCTCTGCCAGAGTAGGGATCAAACACCAAATATATATTTCCTACTATAAATCATGATAGTACAGGTCATACTGAAAATAGAGTGGGCCCTTAATTCAGTATGACTGGTGTCCTCATAAAACCAGGAAATTTGGCCTCAGACACAGACACACAGAAAGGCATATGATGACTGAGGCAGAGATTGAAGTGATGCAGGCACAGTTCCAGGAAAGCCAAGGATTGCCATCTAGGAGCAGAAGCTAGAAGAGGCAGGAAAAGATCCTACTTCAACTCTCATGTTGCACTGACACCTGAATTTTTGACTCCTAGTCTCTAGAACCATGAGAAAACATATTTCTGTTGTTTTACACCATCCAGTTTGTGGTAGTACTTTATTACAATAGCCTTAGGAAACCAAGATAAATATCCCCAAAGTTCTTTTGCTCTTGTTTTAGTATTCCTCCCACTCCAAACTCTGATATCTTTTTTGAATCTAAGATATCAGAACCCTCCAAATAGAAAATTAACTAATTTGAGAGTTAGCATGAGAAGGTAGAAGGTGATTTACAAATAATGCTCTTACTTACCAGGTAACATAGCTCATTTCAGCAGTGTCTTTTGGTGAGAAGGTTTACTCATATGTCCTCTAATCTAAAGAAGCAGGTTTGAGGTCAAGAATCTCTACTGTAAACAATCTGTCAGCAATGCAGGAGATGCAGGTTTGATCCCTGGGTCATGAAGATGAGCCTAGAGAAGGGAATAGCAACCCACTCCAGTATTCTTGCCTGGAGAATCCCATGGACAGAGCAGCCTGGAGGTCTACAGTCCATGGGGTCACAAAGAGTTGGACATGACTGAGTGACTAAAACTTTAATGTCAAGAATCTTGGGCTGGGTAGGAGTGTTACAGGAAGGGGGACCCTTTCCAGGGCCCAAAACTGGGCTCTTGTCTAACACTCAGAAATGAATGTCCCAGGAGACACATGTGTTGACAAAGCAAGAGATTTTATTGGGAAAGGGCACCCGAGTGGAGAGCAGCAGGGTAAGGGAACCCAGGAGAACTGCTCTGCCATGTGGCTTGCAGTCTTGGGTTTTATGGTGATGGGATTAGTTTCTGGGTGGTCTTTGGCCAATCATTCTAATTCAGAGTCTTTCCTGGTGGTGCATGCATTGCTCAGCCAAGATGGATGCTAGCGAGAGGGATTCTGGGAAGTGGACCGACACATACTGGCCAGGGTGGGTGGTTTCAAACAGTGTGCTTCCCCTAACAGGAGAGAGGTCAGTAGCAGAAGAAGCAGAGAGGGAAATGTCTTGGAATTAATCCCTGACCCTTATTCTTCCAGCATTGTTCTTTAAAGTTCATGTGATCCATTTTTAATATTCTTCCTTGGTCCCCCTTTTGGTTAGTAAGGATCTGGGATGAATCTCCAATGTCTTACATTGTTGCAGAGCTTGTATTATAGTCTTTCTCTACACCTCTTTCCCCAACATCATTTTCAATACACACATAGATGATATTTCCAGCACCTGTACCTCAATTTTCCTTCATCTCCTTAATTTTAGCCACTCTCACTTTGATTCTGTGGTGGTTTTCACTAGGCAAGACCACCATCTTGACATAATCATTCAGAACCTTTTCCAAAATCTTGCATCATAAAATAATCTCTTCCTTGAATTCTCAAAATCTCTGTTTTGTTTTGTTTTTAAGTGCTTTTTTACCCTGATTTCAATCCCTCCATGCACTTCCTAGAATCTTAGAGATCATCACCTTTTTCCAAAGTCTGCTTTCCTTTCCTTCACTGACTCATGGTCAATCTTTTACAAAGCTGTTAACCTTCCTTCCTAATGCCCTCTTTCCCTTATCTTTTTTATTTAATTGGAGGATAATTGCTTCACAATGTTGTATTAGATTTTGGTGTACAATAACTTGAATCAGCTTATATATATATATATATATATACACATATATATAATTGATTATTACTCAGCCATAAAAAGGACTGAAATCAGGTCATTTGTAGTGATGTGGATGAACCTAGAGTCTGTCATACAGAATATAGTTAGTCAGAAAGATAAAAACAAATGTCGTATATTAACACATATATATGGAATCCCTTGTTTATACTGCAGTCCGCCTTGTTTGACCACAATAGTGTTTCTCTGTCCATGCTTTCAGGCAATTGATGGCTTCTGGAGAAAGCTGGTCTATTATTTCTTGAATAAACTTAGGTTTATTCAACTGATACTGAGTCCTCATGCTGAGCATTCCTTTACAGCATGACTTGATTCCTAGTCATGTTCCCTATGGGATCTGAGAAATTTTTAGAATTGTGCTTGAAGCCTAAAAACCAGTGCACCTGACCTCATGTATACATGTATGAGGTACCTTGTGTACCTCATTTTTGATCCAAAGAGACTCAATTTTCCTATTTATTTTGTGTTAAAGACTCCTAAAATTTAGTCATATGACATAAATCCATGCTGATTCACACACAGAGTGAAATGGACTCTGTGAGGAAGTATGGATCCTTTATCTCAGTTCAGAGTTGTTGACTACAGCCTGAAGTGATGAAATGGAAAGGCGACTATAATGAATATTTCCAAGAAATTTATTTTAAACACTCTTTTCACTCAAACATACTTTTAAAAATCCTGAATGACAGTAAAGAAAATGAAATGAAACAGAATAATACCACCTACAGTTCTTAAAACTCCCCTGTTGCAATTACGTCCAAGACAGCTGGTCTTCTATCTTGTGAGCACCCATCACACAGATGGACACAAGTTAGGAAATTAAAAGCTACGTTGTGTGAGCACTTATGTGTGGCTTGACACACCTTTTACCAGAACTTGCCTGCTTAGTAATTAAAAGAGCCATGTTTATTTATCTATCTATTTATTTATTTTACTACAATATTGTTTTACAGATTTGGCAGCCAGAGACAGCACCTGGAATCTTACCTCATTTTCCTAGGATCCAGCTTCCACAGCTGTCCTTAATTTTTCTTGGATTAAAAACATTCAATAGTTTTCCCAGTGCTTTTTAAAAAATCACTAAATACTATTTTATGGTAAAACAAGTTGGGTGTACTGAGAGTTGGTATGATGACTAGAAAAGAGAACTTTTTTTTCCTGTCTTATGTATTTCAAATACTTTGGAAGGAAGGAGTGAAAAATAATTAGCTAATACTCTTCAAATTAGAACTGGTGGAGGGAGGACAGAAAGTTTGAAAAGGAACTCATTGTTAATTCTAGAATAAAATGCATAGTCCTTAAAATTGAAAACTCCAAGAAAAGATTCAAGTACCATATAGATTATGAGACAATTTATAAATGGAAGGATAAAGTATCTAATCACACATAGAAATAACATCTTCCAAGAGTTGTAAAATACTAGGTGTTTCTGTTCCTTTACAATTTCCTGCCTGATAGAGAATGACGTTCTTAATTCCTAGTCTAGGCATTTCATTAAAGTATTCTGTCATTGTGAGGCCAAGAGTGAAAATTTTAAGCTATTAAAGCCATTTTGTACTGCCAAATATATATTTTAAGTGCATATATCTTTTGCTCTTTTTTTTTTTTTTTTTTTTGCCTTTCAGGATTTTGTTTCTTTCAGGTGTAAATGAAAATTGTTTGATTACGATGGCTGTAAATAATTATGGTTGTCACATATTAATTGTTTACTTACACCAGGCACTCCATGAAATACATTACATACATTGATCATTTAATTCTCCAGCAAGTTGATGAGGGAGCAATGTTAGTTTCCCCTTTAACAGATGAATGAACCAAGTCTTAGGCTAAATTTCCAAAGATAACTAGCCAGCTAGTGTTTTTGAACCCACAAAGCCCATCTCTGGAGCCCATACTCTCAACAATGATGTTCTCTGAACTCCTTGTATGTAGAGACAAAGCTAAAGAATGAATTTGAATTATGTAATAAACCCAGTTTTATGTACACATGACCAAACAACTTAGTTACTTAATATTTTTCCCCAGCTGAATTGATGGCATTTATCACTCAACTTTTTTTTTACAAACCTACTAGATCCTACACATACAATAACTTCTCTCTCTCTTTTAATCTTCTTTTTGGCTGTTTTCTTTTAAATGCTAATTTAGAATATTCACAAACTTAATTTTTAATTTCTCTTCAAAATGCCTGACCTGATAGTTGAGTTCTAAGTGTTGTATTAGTCCCTCAGTCGTGTCCGACTCTTTGCAACCCCATGGACTGTAGCCCATCAGACTCCTCTGTCCATGTAGTTCTCCAGGCAAGGATACTGTAATGGGTTATCATTTCCTTCTCCAAGGAACCCGGGGATCCAGTGATCCATGACGCAAGGATCAAACCTGGGTCTCCTGCACTGCAGGCAGATTCTTTACTGTTTGAGCCATTAGGTTGAGTTCTAAAAATCACATTCAAGTTTAAATGCTAAGCCAACATTTGACCTGGGGGAGACTTTGAAGATGTAGGAAGGGATATATTTTTTCAGTTTCCTAGCTTTGCAAAGAAACAGTCATTTTAATCATGCACTTTTATTAGTCTACTGGTTTGACAATATTCTGCTGAGAGAGCAGAATGTGAGAGAAACTTCTAGTTTTGAATCATCAATGAAGATCTTTGACTGCTATCAGGTTTCCCTAGAGCAGGTAGATCTGTCTTCTAGTTAATTTTCTCCTTACCATTGTGCTGACTCTTCAAAATGCTCTACAATTTACATGTCTTTTGTGTTTATCTAAATGTTTCCAGACTACAGTCATCAGCATCTTGTAATTCCTAAATGCCTGTCACAAGAAATTTTATGACTCTTACAACCTCTCAGGTGAAAGTTTTCTGAAACATTGAAAATTCAGCTAAATAGTAGCTTTCTGATTCCTCTTTCACCTAAAGCTTGTCTTTCTTTGGAAAGTGGTTTGAGTACAGTTTATTTCATACTGTTCAATAATGGTTAAACAGATGCTACAAAATCTACTTTGTATCTATCAGAGAAGATGGTAGTCAGTTGTCCAATATGTACTGGCTAAATAAATTAATATAGGGAGCCTCTGACACTTGACAAATATAATACAGTAAAGATTATATTTACAATCACTGAAATTTAGACTATATTTTGGTATAAATATCATAATTGGAATTTGGTGACTTGCTATTATTTTATTATTATTTTTTTAAAATTTTTAACCCCCCACCTCCCACCCCATATCAACTCTCTGGATCATCCCCGTNAGCTTTTGCTTGTCTGTAAAGCTTTTGATTTCCCCTTCATATTTGAATGAGATCCTTGCTGGGTACGGTGACTTGCTTCTAAAACAATGTGATTGAAATTTACCCTTAGTCTTCATGGCACAATAATGGTACTTCAAGACTAAGGTCTTAAATTTTTACATAAACTTAAAGTAATCATCTCCTGGATGCTTGCTATTTTTGGCTGGTATAATATTTCCCAATTATCAGTAAAAAATTTTCCCATGTAATTTCATCATCATTGTCACATATACCCCTATGCTTAGAAAAAGTAATTAGTGGTTAATGAAAACAATTGGCTCATTAAGAAAGGAGAAATTCCCTCCAAGGGAGTTTTAGGAAGCATGGAGAGATTTTTAAGTCTATTGAATTCACACACTTGTCTTATTTTTTACTTCCTCTGTAATTCATTTTTGACAATAAGACATTCTCTCTGCTACATAAAGGGCAGAGAGTAGGCTTGGGTGGGAAGAAGAGGATGTAAAAGGAATAATTTACATATAAAATGTAGAGAAACTTCATAGCAGAAGTGGTTGTGTACCAAGTATAACAGTGGTTGGAAAATTATATAGAAGAAAGCACAGCATTTTCTAAGACATCATGTATAATATAACATATTGTCATGCCATCATTATGACATCATGATGTGATTATTATTACAGTAACAAAAACTTGCTTTCCTTTGTTAAAATTATTTTTTTCTATGGTACTTGGATTAGTTTGCTTGGACTTTCATAACAAAGTACTATATTATGGGTGATTTAAGCAAAAGGAATTTATTTTCCCACAATTTTGGAGACTAGAAGTACAAGAGGAAGATATCAGCAGGGTTGGTGGCTTCTAAGAGTATTCTCCTTGGCTTGTAGAAAACCATCTTTTCCCTATGCTTCACAGGTCTTCCCTCTGTCTTCATTTCCTGTCAGGTTACTGGTCATATCAGATTAGCATTCACCCTAACTGACCTTATTTAACCTTAGTTACCTCTTTAAAAAAGAAAAAAAAAAAAAAAGAAAGAAAAAATCAAAATGTACAAAGACTCTGAAAAAAGTTCAGCAGTTTCTAAGTCAAATATATAGTTATAAAATGATCCAGCAATTCTACCCCTAGAAATTTCTCCAGGATAAATAAAAATTTATGATCACATAAAAAACTTAAAGAAAGAACTTTTCTATCCAAATGCAGTCACATTCTAAGGTACTGAGGACTAGGATTCAACATGCAAATTTGGATTGGTACAATTCAACCCATAATGGTATTTAAGTATTTATATTAATTTTGTATACAGATTTTTACTTGTAAAGCTTGTTCTCATCACTCATTTTTCCTTCATTGTCATATTTCAGTAAACATGACATGTTAGATTCATCTTGGTTTCATAGAAAATCCATTTTATACATAACAGATGTGTGATCATAAGGAGAACTATTTGTTAGATTACAGCTTCAATTATATGTTAGATATTTGACATATTTTCCCAGATCTATTTTAAGTATTTAATTTACTTTTATATGTTTAAGTTAAATGTTTCTCGTAAGCCCTCAAAAATTAATGCTAGCTAATCATACGTATATGTATTTCAGCATACTGGTATCAACTACTTTTTATGTCCTAAAATAAGGTGCTTAATAAATACCCAGTGAACTTTCAAAATGAAATTTTAGAGAACTCCCTCCAATTCTAGGAAAAACCTGAACATGTTCAAAAACTTATTAGAATATTGATAGGGTGAACCTCTGTGAGGCTTCCCTGGTGGCTCAGACGGTAAAGAATCTGCCTGCAATGTAGGAGACCCTAGTTTGATCCCTGGAATGGGAAAATCCCCTGGAGAAGGAATTGGCAACCCTCTGGACCACTGCAAAAGTTGTCTTCATGTGACCATATAATGAATGCTACTTAGGTTTTTCTGGTTCTCTGGAAAAAAATTCAGGAGCATATTTTAACCTTTTTTGGTTAATTTTACATATGCATTAAAAATCAATTTTTAAAAACTTTTTGAGCTTTTTATTTTGTATTATGGCATAGCCAATTAACAATGTTGTGACAATTTCATTGAAGAGCAAAGGGACTCAGCCTTATATATACGTGTATCCATTTTCCCCCAAGTCTGCCTCCCATCCAGCTACATCACATTGAGCATAGTTCCATGTGCTATACAATAGGTCCTTGTTGGTTATCCATTTTAGAAATAGCAGTGTGTGTATATGACTTTCCCAAACCCTAACTGTCCCTTCCCCCTGGCAACCATATACTCATAAATTTTAAAATAAATTTATTTTTCATTTATTAATAATGAAATTTTAGCATGCAATAGTAAACATCTTAAACTCTGTAACTTACAAAAAGTAAACGTCAATGCTATTTTTTAAATTTGTTGTCTTTTTTCTTCAATATAACATTCAAGCATTTTACTCATTGTTGTATCCAAGAATACTTAAACTCAAAAAAAAAAAAACCCACATAAAAAGTTTCTTTGTAAACTTGCACATTTTACAGATTCTAGGGAGATAATCAGTTTTTTCCAGCAGGTCCTGAGAAAATTCTGCACAAAGCTTGCTATCCAAAACACCTCTTCTTTTCTGATTAATTTTTAGCTCTTCCATAAAAAAAAGTGTTTATAAAACATTAATGGGCAATTTAACTTCAGTTTCCAGAGAGAGATTTCTGCTGTATCAGATCTTCTATTTGCCACGATACAGAATTCCCCTTCCCAATACTTGTGCTTATTTCCCAGTAGATCCTACCATCTGCTATTGATGCCTGTCTGAAGTAGGAAATTCCTCCTCCAGCAATTCTTGTTCAAATATTACTCTTTAATACTACCATCTTCCCAGCTAACAAATTGTTCCTGTATATTTGTACCCCAAAGTCAAATCTGCACATAACTATCTTCAAAGGTATTTAATGACCAAGTGCCTTTTAATCTATTGAACCCAAAAGCAAAAAGGAAGAGAGAGTATTAGAGGTTTCAAAACTAGAAAGAAGAAAGCCACCTGGGATTTTACATATCACACGTTTCTTAAACGGCCAAAGACAGGTTTTTTTTTTTTTCTTTTACCATAATATCCTTTAGGAACGTGTATTGTGTCTATGCAAATATACATAATTTGATCTCCAGGGACTTCATGGTTCTTATATTGAATTTTTTTATTATCTCATTTCTATGTACCCTTAAGTTATATTATGCATCTAAAAAATCATCAATAAGGAAGCTGTTTTGTGTATTTTTTTCATTTTAATGACATGGGATTCGTCAGGTGACCTTCATTTTTGCTAATGCAATAAAGGGAAAATTGTCATTTCAGGAACCACAAGAAAGGCTTGCTGTCTTAACTGCTAATCTGTGGATTTTTACACAGAAAACAGGACAGATACCAACTATATAATTAAAAAACAATGTTTCTATTTTTCATTACATGTGGAAAATAGTATGCATCCAGAGATATAGCTTTACAGGCACATTGTGAAAATTCCATAAAAATGCACGTTACTAGTTTTGGAAGAGATAAAAAGACATCAAGTTATATCAACTGAAATAACCAAGTAAATATTTTAAGAGGTCAAACCTGTTTTGCTATTAGAAATAAAGAAATAATACTGCTGTGGCCTGAATGGTTGTGTGCAAACTCTAAATTCATATGTTGAAATCCTAACCCCCAAGAAGATGATGGTATTAGGAGGTGGGGCCTTTGGTGGGTGATTTGGTCATGAGGATAGAGAGTGAGTTGCCCCTTTACTTCCATCAGGAAGTAAAGTTGTGAGGCTGCAGCTCAGAAAGCCTTTGCTGGAACGCAACTGTGCTGGCTCCCTGGTTTCAGACTTCCAGAACAGTGGGAAAGAAGTTTCTGTTGGTCATAAGCCACCCAGGCTGTGATGTTTTGTTATAGCAGCTCAAATGAATAAAGACAAACACTAACCATATATGCATAAGTATCCTCTTACATGTATATGTATACATAACCATATATGTTTATGTATTCCCTTCATTGGTCACAACCTTGTCATGGCGAAGGGACTGACATAACTCAATGAAGCTATGAGCCATGCTTGGCAGAGTTACCCAAGACAGACACATCATAGTGGAGAGTTCTGACAAAACGTGGTCTAGTAAAGGAGAGAATGACAAACCAGTCCAGTATTCTTGTTGCAAGAACCCCATGAACAGTATGAAAAGACAAAAAGATATTACACTGGAAGATGAGTACCCCGGGTTAGAAGGTGTCCAAGATGCTACTAGGGCTGAGCCAAAGTGAAAACGACACCCAGTTGTGGATGTGTCTGGTGCTGAAAGCAAAGTCTTATGCTATAAAAAATAATATTGCATAGGAACCTAGAATGCTGGGTCCATGAAACAAGGTAAATTGGATATGGACAAACAGGAGATAGCAAGAGTGAACAATGACACCTTAGCAATCAATGAACTAAAATAGACGAAAACGGGGGAATTTAATTCAGACAACCATTATATCTACTACTATGGGCAAGAATCCCTTAGATGAAATGGAGCAGCCCTCGTATTCAACAAAACAGTCCAAAATGCAGTACTTGAGTGCACTCTCAAAATGACAAAATGATATCAGTTTGTTTCCAAGGTAAACCATTCAACATCACTGCAATCCAAGTCTATGACCCAACTGCAAATGCTGAAGAAGCTGAACTTAACCGGTTCTATGAAGATCCACAAGATCTTTTAGAACTAACACCAAAATAAGGTGTACTTTTCATCCTAGGGATTAGAATGCAAAAGTAGGAGGTCAAGAGATACCTGGAGTAGCAGGCAAGTGACCTTGGAGTACAAAATGAAACAGGGCAAAGGCTAACAGAGTTTTGTCAAGAGAACATATTGGTTATAGCAAATGTTCTTTTCCAACAACATAAGAGATAACATTACACATGAACATCACCAGATGGCCAATATAAAATTTAGATTGATTATATTCTTTGCAGATGAAGATAGAAAAGCTCTTACAGTCAGCAAAAGTAAGTCTAACTTGGAGCTGACTGTGGCTCAGATCGTGAACTCCTTATTGCAAAATTCAGACTTAAATTGAAGAAAATAGGAAAAACTACTAGGTCATTCAGGTATGACTTAAATCAAATTCCTTATAATTATACAGTGGAGGTGATGAATAGATTCCAGAGATTATATTTGGTAGAAATGGTGCCTGAAGAATTATGAATGGAAGTTCATAACATTGTACAGGAGGCAGTGATCAAAATCATTCCAAAGAAAAAGAAATGCAAGAAGGCAGAGTAGCTGTTGGTGACTGTGTGGATCACAACAAACTATGTAAAATTGTTAAAGAGATGGGAATAAATACCAGACCACTTTATCTGCCTCCTGAGAAACTTCTATGTGGGTCAAAAAGCAACAGTTAGAACTAGACATGGAACAACAGACTAGTTCAAAATTGGGAACAGAGTATGTCAAGGGTGTGTATGGTCACCCTACTTATTTAGCTTATATGTAGAGTACATCATGCGAAATGCCAAAATGGATGAATGACAAGCTGGAATCAAGATTGCAGGGAGAAGTATCAATAATCTCAGATAGGCAGATGATACTACCCTAATGACAGGAAGTGAAGAACAACTAAAGAGCCTCTTGATGAAGGTGAAAGAGGAAAGTGAAAAAACTGGCTTAAAACTCAGTGTTAAAAAAACTAAGATCATGACATCTGGTCCCATCACTTCATGGCAAATAAATGGGGATGAAAAGGAAACAATGGGAGATTTTATTTTCTTGGGTTCCAGAATCACTGTGGGTGGTGAGTGAAGCCATGAAATTATTAGATGCTTCCTCCTTGAAAGAAAAGCTATGACAGAACTAGACAACATTTTAAAAAGCAGAGATGTCACTTTCCTGGTAAAGGTCCATACAGTCAAAGCTATCTTTTTTCCAGTAGTCACATACATATGTGAGAGTTGAACCATAAAGAAGGCTGAGCACCGAAGAACTGATGCTTTCAAACTATGGTACTGGAGAAAACTCTTGAGAGTTCCTTGGACTGCAAGGAGATCAAGCCAGTAAATCCTAAAGAAAATCAACCCTGAATACTCATTGGAAGGGGTGCTGTTGAAGCTGAAGCTCCAACACTTTGGCCAGCTGATGCAAAGAGCCAATCGCTGAAAAAGACTCTGATTCTGGGAAAGACTAAAGGCAAAAGGAGAACAGGGGGCAGAGGATGAGATGGTTTGAAAGTATCATGAATTTGAGCAAACTCCAGGAGATAGTGAGGAACAAGGAAGCCGGCTGTGCTGCAGTCCTTGGGGTCACAAAGAGTTGAATATGACCTAGTAACTAAACAACAACTACCATATATGTTCAGTTCAGTTCAGTCTCTCAGTCGTGTCCGACTCTTTGCGACCCCATGAATTGCAACACACCACGCTTCCCTGTGCATCACCATCTCCCGGAGTTCACTCAAACTCATGTCCATCAAGTCGGTGATGCCGTCCAGCCATCTCATCCTCTGTCATCCCCTTTTCCTCCTGCCTCCAATCCCTCCCAGCATCAGAGTCTTTTCCAATGAATCAACTCTTCACATGAGGTAGCCATATATGTATCAGTTATCAATTGTTCTAATAATGCTTAATAACAATCAAACTTCAGTGATAATGCAAAATAAATGTTGTTTGGATATCTGGAATCAAATGGGAGTTTATTAAGATTACTTAATCTCGCCTGTATTTGCTAATGTCTTTGGGGATCCTTTAGCTCTTTGCTTATTTAGGCTGGTTTTAGGAGTTTGGGATACTGAATTCTGCTTTATGTTTTTCCCATCTTTCAGCAGGCATATCTTGAGATGAGAGTAGAACCAAAGAGGAGAAGCAGAAACACACAAGGCTTTTCAGCCTAGTTCAATACTGGTACACTTTTATTTCTGCAAATTCTATTGCTCAAAATAGCTGGCATGGCATAGCCCAGAATCTGAGGACAGTAGAAGATTACATTTTAAGTTTACATGGCAAAAGGTACAAGGAAGATTGAAGAACTGGTGAAATTTTTCAGTCTACCAAAATATGAAACAATGTTCACAGAGTTTCTGAAAGCATTCTGGGTTGAATAACCTCTTGGCCTTTCATCTACAACAGAATTGGAAACTCGGAACTATGTAAATACAAAGTTTATAAAAGATGGTGAAACATAGTCAGAATAGCTATTATCAAAAATACAATAAACAAGTTCTGGCGAGGATATGGAAAAAAGAGAATGCTAGTGTGCTATTGTTGGAAATAAATTGGTTGAGCAACTTTGGAAAACAGTATGGAGGTTCCTCAAAAAATTAAAACTAGAACTACCATACCATCCAGTATTTTTACTACTAGGTATATAGCCAAAGGAAACAAAAGCACTAACTTGGAAAGATATGTGCATTCCAATGTTCACAGCAGCATTATTTGCAACAGGGAAGACACAGAAGCAACCTAAGTGCCTATCAACAGATGAATGGATAAAGATGACGTGACATATATGTATGTATGTGTATACATATACATGTATGGAATATTACTCAACTATTAAAAAAAGGAATGAAATCTTACCATTTGTGAAAACAAGGGTAGTCCTAGAGGGTACTATTTTAAGTAAAATAAATGAGGCAGAGAAAGACAAATACCATATATTTTCACTTATATATGTAATCTGAAAAACAAATGAACAAACTTAACAAAAACAGTCATAGACTGAGAATAAACAGGTGGTGCCAGAGGGAAGGAGACTGGGGGGATAAAAAAAAAAAAAGA
This sequence comes from Neotragus moschatus, assembly GCA_006410615.1. NCBI lineage: Eukaryota > Metazoa > Chordata > Mammalia > Artiodactyla > Bovidae > Neotragus > Neotragus moschatus. Next base: position 539,093 of record SJYA01001806.1, read on the forward strand.
TGGTACAAACATGATTACAGAACAGATTACGTTGCAGAAATAATCAGTTGCTTCCTAATATCCATTCTTTCCTTAAAAACAGAAACATAGCAATTTTTTTCAGTGAAACAATTACAATACCTAAAAGAAATTCACACCAAGAAACATCATACTCAATCTTTTGATAACTAAAAACAAAGAAAATAATCTAGAAAGAACTTGAAAGAGAGAGGGGACACTATTTATAGGGGAAAAGTAATTAGAACACAGTGGCTATCTTATCAGAACCCTTGGAGACCAGAGGGTAGTGACAAAACATTTTTTAACTATCAGAAGAAAAAGCTATGGCTCAGAATTGTACATCCAGAAAAATAAATTTCTTCAGGAATTAAGGGAAAATAATATTGAATCTTCTTTTTTCTTGAGCATGTAAAGATCTATATTAGTTCTAAAAGGTGACAAATATCCTATAATTGGAAAATTCTTTGTTGCAAATTAATTAAATCTTGAAGAAAATCAGAAATGTCTAAATATGACATTTTAAGTATAAACTCAACAGGGAGAAAAGTTACCTGATAGAGAAAGGCAGTGAGGAAGCCTTCCAGGCTTGGCCTTAGTGCTCAGTTCAGTTCAGATGTTCAGCCATGTCTGACTCTTTGCGACACCTACGGACTACAGCATGCCAGGCTTCCTTGTCCACCACCAACTCCCAGAGTCTGCACAAACTCATGCCCATCAAGTTGGTGATGCCATCCAACCATCTCATCCTCTGTTTTTCCCTTCTGCTCCTGCCTTCAATCTTCCCCAGCATCAGGGTCTTTTCCAATGAATCAGTTCTTCCCATCAGGTGGCCAAAGTATTGGAGCCTCAGCTTCAGCATCAGTCATTCCAAGGAATATTTGGGACTGATTTCCTTTAGGATTGAATGGTTAGATCTTGTTGTTCACAGGACTCTTAAGAGTCTTCTCCAACACCACAGTTCAAAAGCATCAATTCTTCGGGGCCCTCAGCTTTCTTTATGATCCAACTCTCACATCCATACATAACTACTGGAAAAACCATAGCTTTGACTAGATGGACCTTTGTCAACAAAGTAATGTCTCTGTATTTTAATATGCTGTCTAGGTTGGTCATAATTTTCTTCCAAGAAACAAGCGTCTTTTAATTTCATGGCTGTAGTCACCATCTGCAGTGATTTTGGAGCCCAAGAAAATAGTCTGACACTGTCTCCACTGTTTCCCCATCTATTTCCCATGAAGTGATGGGATCAGATGCCATGATCTTAGTTTTTTGAATGTTGAGTTTTAAGCCAGCTTTTTCACTCTCCTTTTACACTTTCATCAAGAGGCTTCCCAGTTTTTCTTCCCTTTCTGCCATAAGGGTGGTCTCATCTGCATATCTAAGGTTATTGATATTTCTCCCAGCAATCTTGATTCCAACTTTGGGAATTCAGTCACTCAGCCATGTCCTACTGTATACAATCCCATGGACTGAACCTGCTAGGCTCCTCTGTCAATGGAATTTTCCAGGCAATAATACTAGAGTGGGTTGCCATGCCCTTCTCCAGAGGTCTTAGCTCTAGAGGAATGCAAAGAAAAACTGAAGTTGTTGAGTTTATGTACACTGAGTTATTTACAGTATTTCCTTATCATCTTTCAATGTTTGTGGTATCTGTAGTGATAACACTTCTTTCATTACTATAGTTTGTTCCTTCTCTCTCTCTCTCTTTTTTTGGTTGAAGTCTAGCTATGATTATACTTCCCTCTTTAAAAATTGCTCCTCAAATTAGTATATCATAGATTTATGAAATTCTGTAGCAACATCCCATCTTTAATGTAGTCCAGCATTTTTGACCTGAGAACTTTTTTTTCAATTAATACTGAGACTTCAGATTAAGCTGTTCAAGACTCACCCTACTGAGGGCTGGTTTCTGAAGAAAGAAGCTGGCCCAGAGGTAATCAAACACAGCTAAGGGCAAGGATTAGATTTTAGCTCTTTATATCCATCATGCCAGGGAAGAGTGGCTGATTAAAATCATCGACAAATATGCGACTCCTGTCCAAGATTTCAGGCACTTAATTAAGCCAGGAGAAGGACTAGAAAGTCCCCTTACCGAACCCTACCAAACACTGAGGTGGTAAGAAAGGACCAAGCTAAGGTTTCTCCATATCCTATTTCATACCCCAGTTCCTGGTCTTGCCAGGCTGGGTAGAACTTTCTCAGTTAAATAACCTAAGAAGTCAGCTTTGACTCATACATTTTTGGTGCTGACCCAAAATGCCGTGAACAGTTAAGTGGTTATCTATTTCTTTGTGTTCCTGAGACAGCTCAGATGGACTCATGAAAAAGTTCTTTAACATTTTCCAGAAAAACATATTTCCTATGTATATAAACCCTTCTGTAGAATAGAAAAATATTTAAGTCTTCTTGATTCATTTTCAAAGATGAGACTTTCCTGGGTTTTCTTTTTTCATCATCCTCCAGTGCACTACCTTGACCCCCAATCTAGCAAATCACTTGGCAGATACCTTTCATTTTCATAAAGTTCCTGTTCATTCCCTAAATCACTTTCCCTAAGAAATTCTTGATATCTAGGTTGAGTTTTTGTTTCCTCCTTTGCATGTTATATTTTTATTTTGTATCTAACATTTCTTCAACTGATAATTCTGTTGACAAAATCCTAGTTCTCTGTGCATCAATGCCAAACAGCAATATGGAGACAAGAGTTGTGGAGAAGAAAAGAGTGGCTTTACTTTATTCTGAAGCTTGGAAACCATCTTGCTTGTGTCCAAGATGGACCCTTTCAGCATCCAAGGAGCATTTTGTCTCTTGCCTGACTGGGCTTTCTTCTCACGAGTCTGTAGAAAGTAATGAAATATAATACCTGTTTCTCTGAGTCCCTTGAACTTCTCCAGGAAAGTTAACCAAGGCAAAGCCCTTCAGAGAAAGAGATTCCAATGTATTTTTAAAACAATCTTTTCACTTGATAGCAAAAAAGGTGTTGTTTTTTTTTAAAGCCTAATGTAAATTCTATTCACAATTACACCTGTCTCTATCAATATAAAGAAAGGCACAAGCTAGGTCCTAGAATGCATAAATCCTAGGATATTCCTAAAACTAAACAGGTAACAATGGGAAGCCAAAGGCACAGCCCTGTTGTTAAATGGCTCATCTTACCTTCACAGCCAGCATCAGTGCAGAGTGAGGCAAGTAGANCATGAAGTGATGGGATCAGATGCCATGATCTTAGTTTTTTGAATGTTGAGTTTTAAGCCAGCTTTTTCACTCTCCTTTTACACTTTCATCAAGAGGCTTCCCAGTTTTTCTTCCCTTTCTGCCATAAGGGTGGTCTCATCTGCATATCTAAGGTTATTGATATTTCTCCCAGCAATCTTGATTCCAACTTTGGGAATTCAGTCGCTCAGCCATGTCCTACTGTATACAATCCCATGGACTGAACCTGCTAGGCTCCTCTGTCAATGGAATTTTCCAGGCAATAATACTAGAGTGGGTTGCCATGCCCTTCTCCAGAGGTCTTAGCTCTAGAGGAATGCAAAGAAAAACTAAAGTTGTTGAGTTTATGTACACTGAGTTATTTATAGTATTTCCTTATCATCTTTCAATGTTTGTGGTATCTGTAGTGATAACACTTCTTTCATTACTATAGTTTGTTCCTTCTCTCTCTCTCTCTTTTTTTGGTTGAAGTCTAGCTATGATTATACTTCCCTCTTTAAAAATTGCTCCTCAAATTAGTATATCATAGATTTATGAAATTCTGTAGCAACATCCCATCTTTAATGTAGTCCAGCATTTTTGACCTGAGAACTTTTTTTTCAATTAATACTGAGACTTCAGATTAAGCTGTTCAAGACTCACCCTACTGAGGGCTGGTTTCTGAAGAAAGAAGCTGGCCCAGAGGTAATCAAACACAGCTAAGGGCAAGGATTAGATTTTAGCTCTTTATATCCATCATGCCAGGGAAGAGTGGCTGATTAAAATCATCGACAAATATGCGACTCCTGTCCAAGATTTCAGGCACTTAATTAAGCCAGGAGAAGGACTAGAAAGTCCCCTTACCGAACCCTACCAAACACTGAGGTGGTAAGAAAGGACCAAGCTAAGGTTTCTCCATATCCTATTTCATACCCCAGTTCCTGGTCTTGCCAGGCTGGGTAGAACTTTCTCAGTTAAATAACCTAAGAAGTCAGCTTTGACTCATACATTTTTGGTGCTGACCCAAAATGCCATGAACAGTTAAATGGTTATCTATTTCTTTGTGTTCCTGAGACAGCTCAGATGGACTCATGAAAAAGTTCTTTAACATTTTCCAGAAAAACATATTTCCTATGTATATAAACCCTTCTGTAGAATAGAAAAATATTTAAGTCTTCTTGATTCATTTTCAAAGATGAGACTTTCCTGGGTTTTCTTTTTTCATCATCCTCCAGTGCACTACCTTGACCCCCAATCTAGCAAATCACTTGGCAGATACCTTTCATTTTCATAAAGTTCCTGTTCATTCCCTAAATCACTTTCCCTAAGAAATTCTTGATATCTAGGTTGAGTTTTTGTTTCCTCCTTTGCATGTTATATTTTTATTTTGTATCTAACATTTCTTCAACTGATAATTCTGTTGACAAAATCCTAGTTCTCTGTGCATCAATGCCAAACAGCAATATGGAGACAAGAGTTGTGGAGAAGAAAAGAGTGGCTTTACTTTATTCTGAAGCTTGGAAACCATCTTGCTTGTGTCCAAGATGGACCCTTTCAGCATCCAAGGAGCATTTTGTCTCTTGCCTGACTGGGCTTTCTTCTCACGAGTCTGTAGAAAGTAATGAAATATAATACCTGTTTCTCTGAGTCCCTTGAACTTCTCCAGGAAAGTTAACCAAGGCAAAGCCCTTCAGAGAAAGAGATTCCAATGTATTTTTAAAACAATCTTTTCACTTGATAGCAAAAAAGGTGTTGTTTTTTTTTAAAGCCTAATGTAAATTCTATTCACAATTACACCTGTCTCTATCAATATAAAGAAAGGCACAAGCTAGGTCCTAGAATGCATAAATCCTAGGATATTCCTAAAACTAAATAGGTAACAATGGGAAGCCAAAGGCACAGCCCTGTTGTTAAATGGCTCATCTTACCTTCACAGCCAGCATCAGTGCAGAGTGAGGCAAGTAGATTGACTTTGGAAGGGCTTTAGTTCTTGGGGCAATCACCCATCAAAGTTTTCTGCTTCGTGAGTGATATAATCAAAACTTGTTACACTAGACAAAGCTTGCTTTGTACCCTAAGCTTGGGGGCATATGTTTTAGCCCACAGAAAAGAATGTATCAGCTCCCTCCCACGCAATGTCGAGAGCTACCATGAAGTCCTTGTGCCCAGAACCTGCCTTGAGTAGTTTCATATCCACACTTAGTCTGATGAAGTACATAATCTGTCTAGTATTTTTCAGCTAAGCTACTCCTTCTGCAAACACTCTTTTTTTTTAATATTGAAAATTTTTATGGTTCAAACATTTAACAGAGTTAACAGTCAAAGATAAAGGAGAACAATCAGTCGTTCCAACTGCCATTCAAATTAAATCTGAACACTCAACATTCCCAACCACTTTGGAGCTGTGGCCCACCATGATTGCAACATTTGGGGTCTTCTTTTCATGATACTTGCTCTCCCATAAGTGATGTGTAGGGGGATATATATTCTTCAGTTAGTATTTTCAGAAAACATAATAAAGCAGCAGTTTTGATTTTATGACTTGGAAAATTATTAATAAAGTATAATATAGATATGTAGTATATGAAAATAAGGAAACCAATAAAAACCACACTTTAGAGATTTATACATGAAATGTTGTAATTTTCAGTAAAAGGCAAGCAGAGTCAGCAAAAAATGCCCTGGGAAGAAATACTTAAATCTTGTACACAAAATTATAGATTGTGACTTTTTTTTCTGTTTATAAGATAATGGATTCAGGCATTAAAAAGATCTCTGGATAGATCCTCTGGAAGGACTGGGTTGACAAACATGAATACTAAACCTGGCACCATGATAGCAAGTTTTGCAGAAGTAACTGGTCACTAGCCAAATAAGGTTGGTGTTATACTAAGATATATTCAAGTTCTTCCCTCAATAGAAAACTATTTTCTTCTCATAGAAATTTGCATGTTAATTTGGAAATACAGTGAGATGATTTCCATCGAATGAACTATGCTTTTCTTGGAACCATGCTTTTTCTTGGAAGTTTCACTTCTACTTAAAAAAATTATATACTCTCTTGAACCTAAATTTGAAACACAATGGTCCTTAATTTGACAGACTGCCATTTCAAATCCATGTCTTTTTCAAAGGAAAGATTACTTTGTTTTGTTCACCTTATGTCTCCATGTTCTTTGATTATTTCAATAGACTATCCTCTGATGGATCAGACTTCAAAGAATCCACCTGCAATGCAGGTGACCTGGGTTGGGAAGATCACCTGGAGAAGGGAACAGCCACCCACTTCAGTATTCTGGTTTGGAGAATTTCACAGACAGAGGGGGAGCCTGGCAGAGTGCAGTCCATGGGGTCACAAAGAGTTGGACACAACTGAATGACTTTCACTTTCATAACTTCCTTTAAAAATTCCTAATTGCTATCAGTTGTATGAGCTGACTTTTAAAAGAAGCAATCAGGGGATATAAGATTGGTGACACATAAGAACTTGTTTAAGTATATATAAAATTATTATTAAGCATTCAATAATCTTTTAGTTTTAGGGATTAGACACATATTCAAAACACTTAAAGAGCTGTGCATGTTTTCCTAAGTAGTCAGATGCACTGGACCCTTAATGTGTGCTCCAAAGTAAACTGGTACGAAGCAACACTCCTTTTCTTGTGCACATGATTTTAGGAGTCTGGAATTAGAGCAGGGAACCATAGGAATGACTCATTCCTACCTCTTGATGATTAGGGCCTCAGATGGGGAGGAACAAATGAAGAAGTTGGCCATGTCTAAGAAACATTAAACAGACAATGAAGACATTATTCAAGACTATAGCAATAAGATAATCAATATATTCAAGACTATTTATTTATAACTTTATTCAAGATTATTGCAAGATCAAATTGCCAACTTTCACTGGNGGGCCTTAGATGGGGAGGAACAAATGAAGAAGTTGGCCATGTCTAAGAAACATTAAACAGACAATGAAGACATTATTCAAGACTATAGCAATAAGATAATCAATATATTCAAGACTATTTATTTATAACTTTATTCAAGATTATTGCAAGATCAAATTGCCAACTTTCACTGGATCTTGCAGAAAGCAAGGGAATTCCAGAAAAACATCTATTTCTGCTTCATTGACTATGCTAAAGCCTTTGACTTTGTGGATTGCAACACACTGGAAAATTCTTAAAGAGATGGGAATACCAGACCACATTATCTGCCACCTGAGAAACCTCTATATGGGTGAAGAAGCAACAGTTAGAACTAGACATGGAGCAATGACTGGTTCCAAATTGGGAAAGGAGTGTGTCAAGGCTGTATATTGTATCTCTGCTTATTAAATTTCTATGCAGAGTACATCATGTGAAATGCCTGGCTGGATGACTGTCAGCAACTTCCGATATGCAGATGACATCACTCCAGTGGCAGAAAGTTGCTGTAGCTCATAGAGTTGAAAAAAGAGTCAGAAAGGACTTAGTGACTGAACAACCACAGACTGCAATAAGGGAAAGAAATTGAACTTAACTTCACTGAAAGGTGGGGGATGGGGAGGTTTAAACACTGAAGTGGGTTGTAAATGTACTGGACAACATTAAAGTGGAGGCTAGTCCATGCTCAAGAGAGAAGAAATCTAGCTCCACCCACCAGAACTCCAAAACAAGCCTCCCTAACCAAGAAACCTTGACAAGCCACTGATACAACACTGCCTACAGGGAGGAAACTCCATAATAANGACACGACTGAGCGACTGAACTGAACTGAACTGAATAGTGTTCATGGCTTTCTGCAATTTGGTTGCTTAAGTTCAGCCAGTGGAAGTTTAGAGTGAAATTGAATATTTACTGTGTTTGCTCAGTGGGGAAAAAATGCAAAGGAAAGTTGCTTCAAAGTGGTGTTTTTTTCAGGTTTAGTTGATGCCACTAAACGGTAGCTGTTCTGTTCATTATAAGACTGAGTAATACATCTAAATGTTAACTGGCTTGTAAGTGCTAAGGAGATGAGTGTGCCAGAATGGAAATCATATGGGCCGGGAATTCCCCTTCTGTTGACCACAGAAGGTATAGGCATAATCTATCAAGAACAGAATGCATGCCATACTTTGTTCATTAGCATTTAAAGAGGATGTTTGGCATCAGACAACAAATACAGTACTTGCAAGCTCTTGGCAGCAGAATATTTTGTCAGTTAATGACAATCCACAGCTTTTAAGAAAAAGACTAGTGCCCAGGGTTAGGCCAGAATTGTTTCATTTTCACCAATGAAAATAAAATGAAGTAAAATTAAAACCCTTGTCTTCCAAATATCACACTTACACCGAGCCAATCAAATAGTAAGAACAAAAACATGAATTATTCTCTAGAGAACAGGGAGAAACTATGCTTCAGAAATTCTCAGGATCCATTAAATCATAGGAACATACAAACAAAGTAAAACAGATGAAACATGGCAGACAGAAGTAGAAGTCGAGATGATTGTACCGTGTGGTTGCTGACAGTCTGATGAGAAGGAGGAAAGAAATAAGAATGTAGGTTGGATTACAATATACAGTTTAATTGTATTTTGGCCTTTATCTGGTTCATTAATCACAATGTTCATATTTGCATATATCAGGAACTCAACAGCATTCTTAATAGTGTGATATATACACAGAGACACACAAATATTATCTAAATAGATAATTAATACACACACATACATATATATATTTGATTTTGTTCACTACTGCCACCTTTAAAATTGATAATAATCTTAAAAAAAATAGTTTCTAAAATTTGATAGCTTAAAAATGCAGTCAAAAATTAAAATAATGTGATATTTTTCTTAACATTCATGAATATGTAATTTAAAACATCATATGTAAATATATATACTTATTTAATTATAATCAGATTAACATGTATATGTGTAAATAAAGCCCTCTTTCATAAACAATTGAGTATGTAAATCAGTGTTAGCAGAGATGAAGTGAAATTGAAGCTCATACATTGCTAGGAATGCAAAATGATACTGACTTTTTGGAAAATAATTCTGTGATTTGCACCTTTTAATCTGATAACTCCTCTTCTACTGTATAATAAGAGAATTATAGAAAGATGTCAATATACACACAAAACTATCTCCTATCAATGTTATTTATAACAATAATTTGATATAACATCAGTATCTTAATGAATGGAGAATAATGAATGCTTACATCCAAGTGATAGATTATCATTAAGCTGTTAATATATTATCTACCAAAAGATATTTATCCTGTGGCTAAAATAATTATGATTACTTATTCATGCATTTACATAACTAACTTGATAAAAGTCTAATATGTACCAGACCACTGGGTTTGTATTAAAAATGCATTCAATCTTTAAGAGGGAGAAACATATACACACAAAAAAAATTATAGCTTGACTAAATTTGTATATATATATTTTTTGATAGAAGAATGTACTTTGAACAATTGAGAAACAAAGATAACTACTGTGACTCTACCTGGGACAGAAGTGGAGAGGCACTCAGGAAAAGTTTTCTAGAGAAGACAAGTCTGGCAGTAAATCTTGAAAAAGTAGCTCCATGATGTTAAGTAGAAAAGTAACCAAAACTCATAGCTATTTCTGTGTTGTGGAATTTTAGCAGGGACCATTAGTTTCTCCATTACACTAAAAAGTTTTTTTCCATTATTTTTGCTATGAATGGACATCATTTTTAAATTAAAATACTTTAAGAAATAAATATGTTATCCCCTGGTGACTCAAACAGTAAAGAATCGGCCTGTAATGCAGGAGACCTGGGTTCAATCCCTGGGTCAATAAGATCCCCTGGAGAAGCAAATGGCAACCCACTTCCAGTATTCTTGCATCAAGAATTTCACACTTATGGCTGATTTATGTCAATGTATGGCAAAATGAGTACAGTATTGTACTGTACAGTATTGTACAGTATTGTAAAGCAAAACAAACTAAAAAAAAAGAATTAAAAAAAAAAAGAATTTCAAGGACAAAGGAGGCTGGTGAGCTACAGTTCACTATTTTCAAAATGAATGGACATCATTTTTAAACCAAAATACTTTAAGAGATAAGTATAAAGGAATCTATTAGACATTTGATTGACTGAGGCTAGTGTTTATTTATGCCGATGTTGCCAACACAAGAGGTGTCTGTCCCAGCAGCCCTTGCTGCCCATAACAAGCTTTGCAGTATCCTAGGGGCAAAGAAGTTTTTATGTCACCCTAATGCCTCACTGACTTCCACTCAAAGCATTTTCCTCTGTCAAGGGCCCTCCTCTCCACAGGGACTGCAGGTTAATTCACAGGTTTTGTATGGACCAAAATATTCAATCAGAACTCATGTTTTCATCCACAACCCTTATAACTTTTCCTTGTATGAATAACAAGAACCATCTTTATTCTTATTTGGGAAACACATAAATGACAAGGCACTTCTAGAGACCTCAGATACATTTAAATTTCACTTCAGATTCAGGCTAGCACTGCTGCTCCAAGCATTGAGGCAAATCATACAGCAACTCAAAAAGGACAGTCAAAACCAGTGAACGTGTTAAGAAATAAAAGATTTGTAGGAAAAGCTAGGAACTTGCACAGATTCAGTTTCATTATGACCATTTTCATCATACTGATTCCAGCTTACTGGCTGGATCCAAGTAACATTGGTATTTGAGGGACAGAAGGCAATGGCAACCCACTCCAGTACTCTTGCCTGGAAAATCCCATGGATGGAGGAGACTGGTGGGCTGCAGCACATGGGGTCATGAAGAGTTGGACACGACTGAGTGACTTCACTTTCCCTTTTCACTTTCATGCATTGGAGAAGGAAATGGCAACCCACTCCAGTGTTCTTGCCTGGAGAATCCCAGGGACGGGGGAGTCTGCTGGGCTGCCATCTATGAGGTTGCACAGAGTCAGACACGAATGAAGCAACTTAGCAGCAGCAGTAGCAAAGACATGGACTGTAAGACTGGGTCTGGGAACCAAAAGTCATAGTGTCCTAGCAAATGGAAAAGGGCACCCAAAAGAATGAACAGCTGGGACAGCAGGACTGAATATAACAAGGAAGAACTGAAGGATGAAGGATATTTTAACGTCTCACCAGGGTCAGAAAATCCTCTTTGGGTTTCTACGAATAGAAGGGCTGAGGAGAGATGACATTAAACCCCACCTCACTCTTTGTTATAACACAGTAACTGTTGACCTTATCAGTCTGGAAAATTAAATAATCATTCAAAGGGATGAGCAAGGAGGTGGTGAACTTTTACTTTTAACTCATTAACTCTCAGGTGGTCCTGAGTATCTTTGCATTATTCAAATGCTGTTTATTGAGAGAAAAGTGAAAGTGAAGTTACTCAGTCTTGTCCGACTCTTTGCGACCCCATGGACTGTAGCCTACCAGGCTCCTTAGTCCATGGAATTTTCCAGGCAAGAATATTGGAGTGGGCTGCCATTTCCTTCTCCAAAGGATCTTCCCAACCCAGGGATTGAACCCGGGTCTCCTGCACTGCAGGCAGATAGATGCTTTACCGTCTGAGACTGGGATGAACTAGACAATGTACCTGGGCTAGACATGCAAAGATAGTCTCCGTTCAGATCAGGGAGACAAACAGGTAAAAAAATTATTGTACTACAATGTGATAAATGTTGTTGAGCGATAACATTATTTATAAAATGGGTCAGGATCAGAGGAAAAAGAAGTCTCTTGGGGTAGTAGAGGAGAATTCATATGAGAGGGAACATTTAACCTGTATTTCAAAAGATAATTTGAAGCTTCTGGAGGAAGAAGACGGTAAAGGGCCAGCCAGGCAGAGAGTTGATCGTGAACAAAGGCACAGAGGCATAAAAAAGATGGCACTTTTTATAAAAAAGGGTTCCAGGGATTAGATCATACACTGAGCACAGCATGGGGCATGGTAGGAGAAAAGCTCATCTTATGAGTAAATGTAGCTCTGTTAACCCAAACTGGACTAACACAGCAGAAGAAAAAAGGAGAGCTGTAGAGAAATTCCACTTAGGAACACAGATGTAACAACCTGAAAGAGACACCAGTGCACAGCACTCAGTAGTATATAAAAAAAAAATACAAAGGCTAATAGATCCTCTGTGGAGAAAGCCTCAGAGATGCAAAACTAGCTTACAAATTATCAACATTATAAGCATGTCTGTTCTATTTTCTTATCAATAATAGGAAGTTAGATATTTCTGTAAAGTTTCAAACATTTTGAAAACACATAAATTATATGTAATCCTACCTTCTAAGAATAATCATAGAAGTAAGTTTATATTTTCAGTGTACCACAAACCTATCTATGAACCTAGTTCAATATCCTTGTTTATACTTTTATATATAAAATGTGATCAGTTTATTTTTTACTTTTATAAAAATGTGGCAGCTTTTTAAAATAAAAATCTCTATATTAAGAATTAAAAAGATATTTCAGCAGGAAAAATTCCTATAAGTGGATTTTCTAGATCAAATAAATATTGATAGGCCATGAAAAAATTGACCTTAAAAATATAAATTCCTGACATTTTGTTAATGAAGAATATTAGCATTCTTTAAAATCTTTGCTGTTGGCCCACAGAAATATCTTTTCATTGACTAATTGTTTTCTTCTGTCTTGAAAATTTTACTGTGATAAATTTTCACTGGGCTAGAGTATTTCCTTGAATTTTTTTAAAGCATACTTTTGAAAAGTATTATCACCTGGCACTATTGAGCCTTTGGTATCTAAAGTCTCACTGGTTCTTTCAGTCCAGGAAATAATTCTATGCTCAACCTTTTCTTTCTTCCATCTCATCTATTTTTATCTAAGCCTTATCTTTTCTCTCTTAATTTGCAGTTCATTCCTTTTTACTCTATAGTCTGATATTATTGGATTTTAGAATCAGTAATTCTGATTTGAGCTACACCCACTCCACTATTTCCTCATTCCACTGTGGAGTTTATTTTTATGATCTTGATTCTGAGATCTTCTTTCTGTTTTTTAAGTTTGTCCTTGATGTGGAGGCCTGGATCCAATCAATAAAATTGTTAATGCCATAATCATTCAATTGCCACTGAGACTGATATTTCAAGCGGACATTTCAAGTTCTCTCTTACCTAATGCATTACTAGGTCAGTGGGTGACACTAGATCTAATTGTGGAAGTCAATCTCCCTCTTGCTTATTGCTCACTCCCATTGTATACCCAGTGAGTCTTTAATGTATGATGTGTCCATATATGTGTGTACTCAGCCACTTCAGTCCTGTCTGACTCTTTGTGAATCTGTGGACTGTAGTCCACCAGGCTCCTCTATCCTTGGGATTTTCCAAATAAGAATACTGGAGTGGGTTGCCATGCCCTGTTCCAGGGGATCTTCTAGACACCAGAGGTCGAACTTGCATCTCTTATGTCTCCTGCATTGGTGGGTGGATTCTTTACCACTAGCATCACTTGGGAAAGCCCAGTGTATGATAGGCATGCAATTTTCAGCAGGGAAATTACTTATCTCATTTGGTTTAAATTCCAGCTCTTCACTTATTACCTGGGTATGGAACCACTGTTTCCTCCTTTATGAAATAAAGATAATAGTACCAAACTCAAAAAGTTGTGATGATTAAATATATAGAACACCTAGCCTGTGCTTGGTATGTAGTAAGCCTTCAAATAGTTCTAGCTATCATAATTATCAGATTATTATCAGGAAGGCAATAGTGCATTCCTTTGTGCCCTGTGTAGTATAGGCCTGCTTGCAGCATTTTTGGAGACTTAGTTGCTATCAGATCTGCAGCAAATAAGGACAATTTTGTCTCCAAGGTTGCTGGACATGAATAAATGAGAAGGTTAGATAGTTTGCCTAAATTGAGATAGATGGTTACTGGGGAAGTGGTCTGAGAGAGCTTCCAGTTTTAATTTGAAGAGAGCCCAGTGGTTCTTAGGCTTTTCCCAGGGCAAGACTGAGCGCCGAAGAATTGATGCTTTTGAACTGTGGTGCTGGAGAAGACTCTTGAGAGTCCCTTGGACAGCAAGGAAATCCAACCAATCTATCCTAAAGGAAATCAGTCCTGAATATTCGTTGGTAGGACTGATGCTAAAGCTGAAATTCTAATACTTTGGCCACCTGATGCGAAGAACTGACTCATTTGAAAAGACCCTGATGCTGGAAAAGACTGAAGGCAGGAGGAGAAGGGGATGACAGAGGATGAGATGATTGGCTGGCATCAGCAACTCAATGGACATGAGTTTGAGTAGACTCTGGGAGTTGGTGATGGACAGGGAGGCCTGAAGTGCTGCAGTCCATGGGATCGCAAAGAGTCAGACGCGACTGGGTGACTGAACCGAACTGAACTGAACTGAGGGCAAGGCAGGATGGTGGGGCTAGGTCTTTTGCCAGCCATTTGATTTGGATCAGTTCAGTTCAGGAGGCTGGTCCTTCTTGAGCAAGATTGACTGATGAAGGGTCACAGATCCTAACAAAAGGCTCTAATAATAATTACCTAGGTATAATGATCTTCCTGAGTGCGCCTGATGGCAAAAGAGTCTGTGTTCCTCCTCTGGTATATCCAGCAGTGGATGGGAGACAGGCAAGGGAGTCCTGGGATGCAGCNGACTGATGAAGGGTCACAGATCCTAACAAAAGGCTCTAATAATAATTACCTAGGTATAATGATCTTCCTGAGTGCGCCTGATGGCAAAAGAGTCTGTGTTCCTCCTCTGGTATATCCAGCAGTGGATGGGAGACAGGCAAGGGAGTCCTGGGATGCAGCAGGGTCTCTGTGGTCTGTCTGGATCACTTATACTCAATTATAACACCAAACTTGCAGTAATTAACTAAACTTCTACACTGGGTTCTAATTGTGACACTAATTTTTCCCTTTATGTGAATCAAGTAACCGAAATAGAAAACTACAGGAGAAACATGCTNGATGCAGCAGGGTCTCTGTGGTCTGTCTGGATCACTTATACTCAATTATAACACCAAACTTGCAGTAATTAACTAAACTTCTGCACTGGGTTCTAATTGTGACACTAATTTTTCCCTTTATGTGAATCAAGTAACCGAAATAGAAAACTACAGGAGAAACATGCTTAGTTCATCACTTTTGGTTGGAAGTGTTTTAAAAAGGGAAATTATGTGAGCAGAATTGTGGGTTTTAGAAAAATGACTCTGGTCGTTGTGTGGAAATCAGTCCGGCTTGCTTTCTCCCTCTTTCACCAGCCACAGTCCAATTTCTACATAGCCACCAGGCTTATTTGTCTGAAACCACAAATCTGCTCAAATAGCTTCTCTTATAAAATGCTTCTGATGGAAAGAAGACAAAAGCATTGGCCATAGAATTAATCCTGAAACAACTTGATAAAATTCTAACTTATGATAGTGATGATTGGAATGGAGAGAAATCAACCAAATTGAGAAGCACTTGGCCTGTAGAAATAACAGGACTTGAAGCAGATTTCATTTGAAAGAGTATGAGTCGTTCGTTTACTTAATTAAAATTACTAAACACTTACTACTTAGAAGCTGGTTTTAAGAAGAGGTCAAAATCAGATTAGTTGCCTTCAATGAACTCATGATATAATAAAAGAGACATACAATCAAATAACTATAATCCTAAATTATGAGTCCCAGTTTGAGGATGTGTGCAAATTATTACAGGAGCATTACACTAGGCATAATGAACTCTCCTTAATGGATCCAGGAAAGAGTAAAGAAAATCATTTTGGGAAGAATCTTCAGGAGTAGGTGAAGTAAGCAGAAGAAAAACAGTGTTCCATGCAGTAGGAAAAGAATGCGCCCATGAAAGAAAGGACATAAAGTGTTCAGGAGTAGTTATATGGCTAGATTGTACGGGAGCACTTTGGGAATGTTGGAGGATCAGGTCGTAAAAGCAACAAAGGACTCATTGTGGAAGGTATTTAACTTGGACCTTATAGGCAAAAGAGAGCAATTGAAAGAGTTTTAATATGAAACTGGCATGATTTGATAGCAGAATACAGGATGGATTTGAAAAGGCTGAGAGTGGATTCATAGAGATCTACTAGGAGATTCCTACAAAAATTTGGATAAATAATACCAGCACCTGAAATACATAAAAGAAGTAGACACCCCATTAAATAATTGTAGTGCAATTTGCAAAATTCTTCAAAGAATATAGACACATCCCACACATACATCTTAGATTTAGGGGAGCATAAATAAATCCAAAATTCCTGGGTCAACAGGAATATTGCCCCACCAAAATGCTGTGCCAGAATATTCATGAGCTTATAAAACCAAATGCAGTGGATCAAGTCCCTCACCCTGCAGAATAGCTGGACTTCAGTGAAATTCAGAATGTTCCCCAGTTATTCCTGGAAGGGCCTGAAGAGACATGTCTCTTATGTTCACAAACCAGCCTGGCAGCCTTGCTCACTACATGGTGCTTATTCTTTTGTTCTGACTCTAGAATGTTTTAATATAGGGTCCTGGGAGGCCCCCACTTCTGCCTCAGCTGATGTGACCCTCATGAGAAGGCCAGTGGTCACGCGAATAATGTTGCCCCTCAGTTCAGTTCAGTCGCTCAGTCATGTCTGACTCTGTGTGACCCCTTGAACCACAGCACGCCAGCCCTCCCTGTCCATCACCAGCTCCCGGCGTTTACTTAGACTCATGTCCATTGAGTTAGTGATGCCATCCAACCACCTCATCCTCTGTCATCCCCTTCTCCTCCTGCCTTCAATCTTTCCCAGCATCAGGGTCTTTTCAAACGAGTCAGTTCTTCACATCAGGTGGCCAAAATATTGGAGTTTCAGCTTCAACCTCCGTCCTTCCAATGAATATTCAGGACTGATTTCCTTTAGGATGGACTGGTTGGATCTCCTTGCAGTCCAAGGGACTCTCAAGAGTTTTCTCCAACACCACAGTTCAAAAACATCAATTCTCAGCGCTCAGCTTTCTTTAAAGTCCAACTGTCATATCTATCCGTGACTACTGGAAAAACCATAGCCTTGACTAGATGGACCTTTGTTGGCAAAGTAACGTCTTTGTTTTTTAATATGCTGTCTAATATTATGTTACCCCTAGATGCCCTACAAACTCCCAATCTTGAGTGCCAGAGATGGGAGATGGGATGTGCTTTTTGTTATGGGACCAAGAACAGCCTCTTCTAAGTCTGTCCACAATCTGTCAATTGGCCCAGGAGCAGTCCTGTTGGTATTGAAAATTTTAACAAATTTCCTCAAACAAGTCCATTGCTTCTGACCCTCTTTTCTTACTTGCAATTTCACCAAGTTTCTCATAAAAATCTCTGTCTGCCTATATCCCTCTAGCCATAGAGGGTCAACCATTGGCTTTTGAGATTACGATGTGAGACATCAGATTTTCTTTCTGCCGTTTCTCCTCAGTTCCAGAGTCTTCAGAAAAGTAAATTAGTTTGTTTGTGTGATGCCATTCTCTCTTTCCAAAACTTGATTTTTTAGTTATTTAAAGCTTAGAAGCTCTATACTGGTCATTATTTCAAGAATTATCAGTGAGGTTCTCAATCACCTACAATAACAGAAATTCAATATAACATCTGTTAATGATAGGAGTTATTTTCTGTTCAATAGGAAGAAGTCTGGAGATTGCTGGTCCAGAGCAGGTAGGGTAACTCAATTATCTCAGACCCAGTGTTTCTCCATCAATGTGTAGACATTTGTTCTTGTGCTTATCTCATGAATACAAAACGGCTGCTGTTCTCGCAGTCATTACTTTTGGGTCACAGACAGGAAAAGAGAAGAAAGACAAAAAAAGTTTTTTCCTTGAGAAGTACTGTCTTTTTATTCTGGAAGGGAACTTTTCCTAGAAGACCTTTTCATATGCCTGACAGTAATTGAGTCACTTGGCTACTTATGAAAAGATGGCCAAGAAAATTGAATGCTTATCTTTCCAGACACCAAAAGTAAAATAGGGGAGAAAAATGGTTGGAAATGAATGCTGAATTATCTATTGAACCTAAAATACTAGGAAAATCAGTTTTGGTTGGGGGGGTGGTTACTTTTTTGGCAGTTAAAAATACATGGTTTTGGCAGTTAAAAATACATGATAGCCAGTTACATCCAAATTTCAGGTAAACAATGAATTGTTTTTAACTATTATATAGGCATATCCACACAATATTTTGGACATATTTATACCAAAAAATTATTGTTTATATGAACTTGAAACTTAACTGAGTCTTCGATGTTATCTGACAACTTTAAAGTCTTTTCCTATAGTCTTTTACTATATTGCCTGATAAATTAGCTAAAATGTATGGGCTCTAAGTTATAAAAGAAATACTAAAATTTATCCATAGTTTCAATTTTGTTGCAAGGATGCTGCGGTGACATCAAAAACCCCCGCTGGGCCTTTCTGTCAGATAGCCTGACATAATACAATAGATACTCTTGTCTTTGCTGATATGCCTGGAAGGTCCATCTTTTCTTCTCAGTCCAGAGCCTCATCAACACCCCATGAAACATACACACACACACACCCCTCTCTACCCTCACCACTAAGCCTAAGGGTTGTGTGTGCGTGTTAAGCCACCTCAGTGGGGTCCAACTCTTTGTAACCCCACAGACTGTAGCCCACCAGGCTCCCCTAACCATGAGATTCTCCTGGCAAGAATACTGCAGTGGATTGCCGTTTCCTCCTTCAGGGGATCTTCCCAATCCAGGGATCAAACCCACATCTTTAAATTCTCCTGTATTGGCAGATATGTTCTTTAATACTAGTGCCACCTGGGAAGCTCTGAGGCTGGTAGGACATAGCAATAAAACTTGAATTTGTTTACCTGGTAGAAATCAGGTATGTATGTGTTCTTAGGTTAAGAGTATCCTTGAACTAGAAAATTAGTCTTTGAACTAAGAAAAATTCACAAATATAATTTTTAAAAATGCTTCTGATTTCATTTTGAATAGTGAAAAATTCACTCAAGTCGTTTCCCCAACAAAGGAATCGTGTACAACAAATGCAAATGCAAGTCTCCCGCTGTTACAAAACAGACCGCTTCCAAAGCTTTGAGATGACAGTTTTCCACTCTCCCTAAAAAACTATGTGACACTCTTCCTCAGCAGCCTCTATCTAGAAGCAGTTTCTCCATCCAGGACCTCGCCTGGATTATCCAGTCCAGAGATGACGGCGGAGCCGCCTCTCTCCACTTTTCTTCTGCTATTAGACATATGTACTCTGGTCATGTAGCTCCCCAGGAGGAGAAAAGTGTCAGTCATTGTAGGACAGGAAATCGGTGAGGATCTGAATCAGAGAAAGAGGACAGACTGGTGCCTGGGAGAGGAGGCCGTGAAAAGAATCTAAAGGGGCAATCATTTCAAGAGTTGAGGATAACTGTTGAGAGTTATGGGCTTTCCTGGTGGCTCAACTGATAAAGAATCTGCCTGCAATGTGGGAGACCCGAGTTCAATCCCTGGGTTGGGAGGATCCCCTGGAGAAAGGCTTAGCAACCCACTCCAGTATTCTTGCCTAGAGAATCCTCAGGGACAGAGGAGCCTGGTAGGCTACAGTCCATGGGTCACAAAGCTCAGCCACGACTGAACAACTAACTACAGCACACACAGCACTGAGAGTTATAGTTAGAAAACCCCTTAGCTCATCACAATACCTAGGAGGTCAGAGTGTCTTGCCTCAATGAACCATCTGCATACAGCCTGCTGCTGCTGCTAAGTCGCTTCAGTCGTGTCCAGCTCTGTGCAACCCCATAGATGGCAGCCCACCAGGCTCCCTTGTCCCTGGGATTCTCCAAGCAAGAACACTGGAGTGGGTTGCCATTGCCTTCTGCAATGCATGAAAGTGAAAAGTGAAGGGAAGTCACTCAGTCGTGTCCAACCCTCAGCGACCCCATGGACTGCAGCCTTCCAGGCTCCTCCATCCATGGGATTTTCCAGGCAAGAGTACTGGAGTAGGGTGCCATTGCCTTCAGCCTAGGAGCAGATATTAAATTAACACCATCATCAGAAATTCTCTCTGTTTTATGGTTATCCACAATTATTTTTAAAATATTACCTATGTGAGATATTGAATTTAAATTATTTAACATGTATCCCTGAATCTTTTAGTTGTAATGGTCTTGAGCATGGCTGTCCTTAAATGTGTGAGGATACCAAGAACTTGTTAGGTAAAGCTACTAGAGTAATTGTATATATTATCTCATTGTAAACATGATCTCTCTCCAACTCTACTACATTGCCACCATGGAATCACCACAACAGTTGGTGGGGATGATACCAAGCTAAGCTGAGCCATCTATATTTGACAGCAATACCATGTCTTAGAGAAACAGAGGAGTAGTCAAAAATAGGGGCTCCAGCAGGGAATTAGGGTTCTCCAGTTCCTTCTCTGGGAAGCAATTAGAGACAAATCTGGCACTTTTGGACTGAGGAGCTCTCTCTTGTTCTTGTACCCTTTATAGATAAAGTTGGAAGCCCCGAGAGACACTAAACATTTTCAGTATTTGCTAAATAGGGATCTGAGTAGAATTTAACTTGAAAAAAGGATGGGCTTTTTATATACCTAAAGGATGGTATAGTCATGCCAGTTACACATTTGTGTCTAAACTGTGAGTGTCTTAAAGACAGAGCTATGTCTTCATCTGCAGGATGTCCTTGCACATCCAGACACAATGTACTAATGTAATATATCCTTATATATATAAATACATAAATAGTTTCTGACTAATTCCTTTCAGTCGTATCCAACTCTTTGTCACTCCATGGACTGTAGCCCACCGGGCACCTCTGTCCAGGGAATTTTCCAGGCAAGAATACTGGAGTGGGTTGCCATTTCCTTCTCCAGGGGATCTTCTCGACCCAGGGATTGAACCTGAATCTCTCATATCTCCTGCATTGGTAGGCAGATACCTTACCACTGCACCATCTGGGAAGCCTTTTATATACCTAAGGGATCGTATAATCATGCCAGTTATACATCTGTGTCTCTTTAAAGACAGGACTATGTCTTCACCTGTAGGATGTCCCTGCACATCCAGACACAATATATTTGTGTAATATATCCTCCTTGAATAAATAAGCAGTTTCTGACTAATTCCTTTCAATCCTCTCAGAAGTGAAAGACATGTCATCTTTTAGTATGGAGAAGTTTCCTTGATAAGATTGACAATTGTTTTCACTACTCACATCTGAGGAATGCAGAAGGTCCTTAGTCACAGAAGCAAAACTATATTTATAGGACTTGCANAATATATCCTCCTTGAATAAATAAGCAGTTTCTGACTAATTCCTTTCAATCCTCTCAGAAGTGAAAGACATGTCATCTTTTAGTATGGAGAAGTTTCCTTGATAAGATTGACAATTGTTTTCACTACTCACATCTGAGGAATGCAGAAGGTCCTTAGTCACAGAAGCAAAACTATATTTATAGGACTTGCAGGAAAAATTCCAAATGTCCCACAAATAATTTTAATACCGTAATTTTTACCACCTGGAAGTCAGCCAATGAAACTTCAATAAGCAAAGAATTTTTTAAAACAATTTTTAAAAAATTCCTATATGTAACATTTCTTAACATTTCTCAACTTCTAAACCAAGATTCTAGATTTATTTATTTAATCTTCTCAATGCATTCCATTTCTCACAGTTATATAAATATAATAAAGTGAAAGTTGCTCTGTCGTGTCTCTTTGTGACCCCATGGATTGTACAGTCCATAGAGTTCTCCAGGNTAGTGAGTCCGCACATCTGAACTGTAGCATCTCCACTGGGAATCACTGGGAAAAAAACCTATGGAGGTTATGTTACGTTCTTGTGGGTTTCTCTCTACATTTGCTCATTTCCGCCTTTTGTAAGTAATAATATTCTCCCTTTTATGTAAAAGTTCTAATTAGAATTTTGTACTTTTTAATCATTATATTCAGTCATTGACTCTTTCAGTCCATTAACATTTATTGAGGAACTATTTTTAGTTCCTCAGGTACTATTCAAATACACATCAATGAATTAGCTTCTCCTCATTGGGTTAATCTGGTATTATTTGTGTACTGAAAATGGAATCAAGCCACTTCATAATAAAAACAAAATAATAAAATACAGGGAACAATGGAAAAGAGAAAAATATACTTACTCCAACCTCTCTAATCCTGAAACTGTCTGTAACGAAGACCAAGGCAAACTTTTCCTCTTCTTACCAACCAATTTTTAATATTGTCTTACAGTTTTTGGAATGGGAAAGAAACATGTCAGAAAAAAAAAAAAAGTCATAATGAAGGGGCATCAGAATGAGTTCTGTAAACTAGCTGTCACTTACTTAGATAATCTAAATAGAATTTAAGTGACAAAAGCCAAAATTGGTGAGTCATTGCTATTTTCTTTTCTTTCTTTGACTACAGGACCATCAATGCCATGTTCAAACAGATGGTAAGGAAGATCCAAAATAATAGATGTACCCTGGGTGGGCCCAACATTTAAAAGCATAGAAAGATAGGCAGAGATAAGGTATAAGTAGACACCTCTCATTTTCTTTTACATTATCCACAGGTATCATACTGCAGGCTTAGCTGAATATTAGGCCTAGACCGATGCTGAGTAAGGGGGAAGAAACTGGACCGGAAACATGATTCTGCCCCTGCTATACATCGAAAATACAAAGAAAGTGAGGGAACCCAGCTGGCCACAAGAATTTTCAAAGCTGACCAGAAGAAAATGGAAAAATTTTATTTGGTAAAAACAATGTTTTAACCAGTCCAAAATCTTACACTCAGGGAACCAAGAAGCAGCCATTTAAAATGATGCTTTGTGTCAGTAAGTTTATTAAATAGGAAGCCTGGCAATCCTGGGTAAAAGTAGACTGTCCATCCAATTAAATTACAGAATATTAAAAAGGTCAAAGCAATATAAAATCCTTTAATTCACAGAAAACACTAAAATTCTGATTTCTCATGCTCCTGACAAAGATTATAATCGTGATTTGAAAAGGGTAAAATATTTATCTAGTCCTTTGACAAAGATTGAAATGAGAATGTAATGTGAAAACCAGTTTTGAGAAAAAACAAGGCTGAATCAATATATTTATTTCTTTTGCCTCTGCAAGGAGGATTCACAAAATGATTACAACAAAATCATTTATTTTTCAATCTTTTGATCTGTTTGGAGCTATCTCCTTATGTACAAAATAATATTCTTTATGTGAAGTCTCCACAAGCTTCTGTATCATAAGCAGCAACTCTTTCTCTATCCCTGGGTCCCTTTGTGGTTTTTCTCTTAGAATCTAGTTTACTTTACACATCGCTAAAGACATCCACAAATGGGAGTGCTGAATGCGTATCAAATCTTTCTGAAAGATATGGGGTAGAAACTGCACTGAGTGCAAAATAATTGTGCGACTTTGTTTGCAATAAACATTTAAAATGACCGACTTTCTCATAAATACACTAAGTAGGATGATCTATGAGATTTCTAATTTATTCTTGTTTAAAATTTAACCATGCTTTTTTAAAGCATATCAATTTTGTTAATACCATGTAATTAAAACATGTCAGTGCACAGCAAGTTTTAGTCTAAATTAATGACTATGAGAATTATTTTAATTAAATAACCAATTATAGAAAAATCGCAAGCATGAGAGCTGACATTTAAATGAATTTCATTTAAATTGCTTCTTAACATTGTCCCATCTAGGACACTAATGCAAAATGAACTATTGTATCAACTTAGATTATCACTATTTTTGTATGCACTTAATGTATTCATATTCAATCACTGGAACTGAGCAGAATATTTGGTATCGATCTGAAGCTTCTGTTAATAAAAACACAACGGAATGAGCTAAAGTGAAAACAAACCATCTTTCTTTTTTTCCTTCTCTTTTTATTTTTTTTAATAGGAGCTTCTAAATGCTATTATCATTCTCATAGGAAAAAATGTTTATGTATTTGGGAATTATGGCTTATTAAATCAGTCGATTTGAAATCGACTTGCAAGAGAATGTGTATACATGACTTCAATGCCCTGCACATAGTGGGCTCAATAAATGCTGCTTATCAGGGGTAATATAAATATTTCTTTGTCTTGTCCTTTTTTCAGGTATGCTGGTTAGGCATATGGCTTCCTCTTGGAAACTGGATATTTCCAGACCCTACTAGATTAGGAGATGATCTGTCCTGTGAGAATCTAGCTGGATATCTGTTTATAGTTTCGTTCCTATATAGCTGAAGCAGTACAATGTCATTTTCTTTACTTAAATTATTTCCATTCTTTATATTATGAAATTAAGATTTTACTGCTCATTTCATAGCCTTCCAGAAAAAAAAAAAGATTTATTTAAAAAGGCTAAGCAATTTAATATAACCTTCCCCACTAAAAATGTTTAACTTCATAGTACTGTTTCTAGTAAAAGAGAGGAATGTCTGAACACAAGGTGTGTGTGGCTAAGACGTTTCAGTCATGTCTGACTGTGACCCTATGGGTTGGAGCCCGTCAGGCTCCTCTGTCCATGGGATTCTCCAGGCAAAACTATTGGACTAGGTTGCCATGTCTTTCTCTAGAGGATCTTCCTGACCCAGGGATCAAACCATGTAATTTACACTTAACCTGAATTGGCAGGCTGGTTCTTTACCACTAGCGCCACCTGGGAAGTGCCAAACACAAGGATGCTGCTGCTGCTGCTAAGTGTCTAACCATGTGCGACCCCATAGATGGCAGCCCACCAGGCTCCCCCGTCCCTGGGATTCTCCATGCAAGAACAGTGGAGTGGGTTGCCATTTCCTTCTCCAATGCATGAAAGTGAAAAGTGAAAGTGAAGTCGCTCAGTCGTGTCTGACTCTTCGTCACCCCATGAACTGCAGCCCACCAGGCTCCTCTGTCCATGGGATTTTCCAGGCAAGAGTACTGGAGTGAGTTGCCATTGCCTTCTCCAAAACACAAGGCAGTTTATCCTAATTGTACTACTTTACCAAGGAAACACAAAGGTTCATCATTGGAGAGGATTATAAAGCAGTGGGGAAGGAGGGGAGTCCCTGAAAGGAGATTCCTAAATGTTAGGAGGGGAAACAACTTTAGCAGTTTGAAATACCTCTGACGATATCATCAGGTGTGTGATTCACAGAAACAGGCCCAAGGATGGTTTCCATAGGAGCTTTTGTAGCCATTTCTCTGAAATTGTCACCAAGTTCCCTAGCTACTGTTTTCAGGATATCACTCAAGGAACCACAGAGAGAGCTAAAGTTTTGTCCACATAAGAACTGAAGTTAAAAATATTTTGATTCATTGTCAAATTATCAATAAGGCTGTAAAGGAGGTGTTTTACCCATGTATACTTATCACTCTTTTGTTTGCAGTCATATCGCACATTATAACAGAATTTGTGAATCTAAATGGACCATTAATGCCCTTTGGATTTATTTTTTCTAAGATGAATTTCATACATCCCTTTGGGGAGAAAGTCTTATTTCCTTAACAGTTTGTAAGCCATAGTAAAAGGTGCTTTTTCCATGTTTTGCTAGAAAAAAGAAGTAACCTGTACTTAGATTTGACTAGTTAATTGTTCTTCTTCATTGGAATGCACTAGGGCATGCAGTTTAATTATTATGTTCATATTTGTAGACTTCACTTTTTTAATCGTCAAAGATTATTTAATATCAGGAAAAGGAATGTTTTTCTACATAATTCCTCTTGCTATCACTTTAAAAATAAAGAAGACAAGAGAAGGCTACTGCATTTGTTGTTCATTGATTAACCAGTAATGTTATGTATAAATAATGTATCTGACAGTATGGCAGCTCACTTGGGACATTATGCCATTTACTACAAAATAGGATGCAACATACAACTGAGCAGTGAGAACAAATTAAACATCTTTCCTTGGTAACTTTAGCATTTTTATTAGGTGATAAACATCACAGTGAGAGGAAAGCAGATGTAGTTATTTCAGTAATATTAACCTTAATCGAAAGCTCACATGACATACAGTGTAATACTTGTGCATTATAAAATTTTGTCTAGTAACAATAGAAACCAAATTTTCCAAGGTCATTATGAGATGATATCTGTAAAAATTAACGACTATCTTGTGTGAAATTTCATCTATCGCTACTGAATTATCTTATTACTATTGATGAAAAAATTTCAACATAAATCTAGTATCATATAAGCATGAGAAATGCCTAAGTATTTTCAGTGTTGTGTTACTTTTGTCTTAGAAAATCTGTTTTATACTATTGTTTGATTATGTGTGAATTTCATTCCTTCAGGTTTTTGTTCTTAAAATCTTCTCTTTTAGAAGCATCTGAATAGTGAATAAAGTTAAGAGCAGTTGTGTAATTAGCAATCAACATCCATCTTCCCTCCTTTCTTGCTTTAGTCCATCATTTACTCATGCAGATACAGAGATAAAAATCTGTCTTGAAAAGAATCTGCAATTGAGTGATTGAGGACAACTGTTAAAGTACATTTAAAATACAGGATGCATTTTACAAGAAATCCCTGCTTCTTTTCATGCAAAAGTATTTCTGTGTGCTTACCATGTGTCAGGTACTGTTCAGAGATCTTTAATACAGCAGTGAACAAAACAAAGATTCTGCCTCACATCATGTTTATATTCTAATAGGAAGAAATAGTCTGTAAACAATAAATATAATAAATACATAATTTTATTGCATATTGTAAGGTGAAAATGCTTTTTAAAAACAAAAAGAATCTGTGCCCCGATGTTCATTGCAACACTGTTTACAGTAGCCAGGCCATGGAAGCAACCTAAATGTCCATGGAGAGATGGATGAATAAAGAAGATGTGGTACATACATACAATGGAACATTGTTTAGCCACAAAAGGAACAAAACTGGGTCATTTATAGTGATGTGGATGGCCCTAGAGCCTATCAAACAAGGTGAATTAAGTCAGAAAGAATAAAACAAATATCATATCATAACACATATATGTGGAATCTAGAGAAATGGTAGAGAGAAACGTATTTGCAGGGCAGGAATAGAGATGCAGATGTGGAGAACATGTGGGCATGGGCGGGGGGAGGGGAAGGAGTGGGGAAGTGGGAGAGCAGCATTCATGTATATACACTACCGTGTGTAAAAGAGATAGCTCGTGGGAAGCTGCTGTGTAGTGTAGGAAGCTCAGTTTGGTACTCTGTGTTGACCTAGAGGGATGGGATGGGAGAGTGGAAGGGAAGTTCAAGAGGGAGGGGATGTATGTATACATAAAGCCTTGCCATGCAGCAGAAACTAGCACAGCATTGTAAAGCAATTATACTCCACACACACACAAAGAGTTAAGTCAGAGATCTTAAAAAAAAAAAAAGAAAGAAAGAAAAAAAAAAGTAGTGAGGTAAGGAGTGGAGTGAGCAGTCATAAAAGTAGTTGTCAGAACCGGTCTTGTTAACAAGAGAGTATCTGAACAAATATTGGAGATGGGAAGTTAATGCTATCTGGGAGAAGAGTAAACCAGATGGAGGGAACAACCAGTCAAATGCCCCTAAACTGCCCCCCTCTGCCTGGCATAATGAAGACCTTCAAGGAAGTCAGTGTCACCGCAACAGAGAAGGTTCAGAGAGGAGCGGGGATGCCAGGTCTCATGCGCCATTGTAAGGAACAAGGCCTTTGTAAGAAACGGGGAGCCATTTCGGGGCTCTGAACATGGGATCACCATGATCTGACTTGTGTTTTACAGGATCACTGAGTCTTCTGTGTTAGGAATTCACTAATTTGTTAGGAGATGAAGAGGAAAAGCAATGAGACCAGATAGAAACGATGACAGTTTATTAGGCAGGAAATGAGAGCACTCATCAGGGAGGTAGCAGTGGAGGTGTGAAAAGTGACTGCATTCTAGAAATATTTTTAAAGATTAATTTGAAAGGATTTCCTGACTCACTGAAAATAAGGTGTGAGTGTGAGAATGGAGGTGAGAATAACTCCAAGGGTTTTGGCCTAAATACCTAGAAGAATGGAGTTTCCATCACTTGCTAGGTCAGCAGGCAACAAGAGTTCCAAATTGGACTTGTGGTGTTTGAGATATCTCTGTATGGCCCAGTGGAAATGCTGGGGAGGCAGTTGGATTTATGAGTCTGGAGAGAGTTATGCAATGGAAACAGAAATCTGAAGTCTTTGGCATCTAACCACTGCGTTGTGTGCAACTGTGTCCAACTCTTTACATCTAGATGATATCTAAATCTGTGAAATTGGAGTTACTGAGTGTCTGTAGATGAAGATGCGATGAGTCCAAACACCTTCGCTTCATCCTTCAAAGTCCTGAGGGAAGGAATTAGCACAGAAGAAGGCTAGTAAATGGAAAGAAAACCTGTTCACTGTAGAGAAAGCCATCGCAGGAAAGCGTATCAAGATAGACGGAGTGAGTGAGTATGTCAAATGCAGCTAATAGTTCAGGGAGATGGAAGCTGAGAACTGACCACCAGCTTTAGCAACCTGGCCTCTAACCAAGCGGCATTGCTAGATGAAAGTCAGATCGATCATCAAAGTAAGTTTAAGAGAGAATGGAAGGAGAGAAATTGGATGTTTACTTGCTGATGGTAATGATCGAGTAGAGAATGAAACACTAGTGAAGCAGAGGGAGGGTTCTAGAGTGTTATTCAGATGGGAGAGGCGTGGGATGTAGGCACTGGGGCAGGGCTGGCTCTAGACAGAAACAGGGTGTGGAGATGAAGATGCCCATAGGTGGTCAATGTGGTGAAGTATAAGGAAGTTCCCTTTTGATTGCTTTCATCCTTTCAGCAAAGTAAGGTCTAAATTGTAGCTCAAACTGCAGAGGCTTTCCAAAGCACTTGACCACCAGAACAGCCCACTGGTGTTGTCCAGGTAAAGAAAGGATGAGAGAGTCGGCAAGGGTGTTAGCAGACAGAGGAGAGCGTGTCTACAGAGTGATAGTAACTCAGGTTTGCACAGCACTTCATTATTCACAACATGTCATTACATCCATTTTACCATTTAATCTTCACGACAGCCTTTTGAAGGTCATCAGTGCTCCTAGTTTACAGAAGTTAAGCTTCAGAAAACACTGCCTGAGAGATACAAACTATTGGTGTAAGAAAGGTTCAAGTATATATTGTACAACACAGGAGATATATCCAATATTTTGTAACAACTGCAAATGAAAGTAATTTTTTAAATGACATTTATTTGAAAAATGTAAAAATTGTAAAAAAAAAAAAAAACTCCCATTGGCCAATAAATAGGCAACTGTTATCTAAACTTCTAGAAAGAATTCTTCCAAAAATACCTATTAAAATTGTTTAAATGTTGGTCATCTAGTCATTATTGACTAGACAAGATGATTCATTCTTATGATAAAAATGGAAAAGTATTACAAAATGGGAAGATATTGTTATTATAATTCATCTTTATTCTATTTCACTGATATTGTTTCTTTGACTAATGTATTCAAATAGCTTTGAGAGTTTTATTCCACAGCAAGAGAGGAAGAAAAGAGGTCAAAGGAAAAGAGTGACCATCCTTGGGGAAATGCTTTAAAGGTTCCTTATGAGATGTTGCTAAGAATTAAACATAGAAATACCAAACACCGAGAGGTGGCTGATGAAGGGTCAAGAAAAATATGAGTAAATAGTTTTCTAAGAAGCCTCTCCACACTGTCCCACAGACTTGTGGTTGCCAAGGCGGAGAGAGGTGGGGAGGGAAGGGCTGGGAGTCTGGAATTTGCAGATGTAGATTATTACACATAGGATGGATAAACAAGGTAAAATAGCACAGGGAAGTATGTTCAATATTCTGTGATAAACTATAATGGAAAAGAACAGAAAGAAAAAGATTATCTATATGTGTATAACTGAGTCACTTAGCTGTACAGCAGAGATTGGGACTACACTGTACATAAAAGTGAAGTCGCTCAGTCATGTCCGACTCTTTGCGACCCCGTGGACTGTAGCCTACCAGGCTCCTCTGTCCATGGAATTTTCCAGGCAAGAGTACTGGAGAGGGTTGCCTTTTCCGTCTCCAGGAGATCTTCCCAACCTAGGGATCGAACGCAAGTCTCTCACATTGTAGGAAGTTATTCATTGTACATAAACTATGCTTCAGTTAAAAAAATAAAAATAATAAAGCCCAAGAAAGTAGCAGTGATGTGACTCACGTTCCTTCTGACTCTCTTTTGAATTCAGCTGTGATGATAAAGCTGATCACTTTTTCATTTTTTTCTTCATTTTTCCTTTATCCCATTCTAATAGAGTTTGTTATTTAAGGAAGAGAGAGATAATCCCAACAATCTTGAGTATAACATTGATAAAATAATCCTTACCAGAGGGAAGTATCCAATAAATTGTTGATAGAAAACAATCAATAAATTCAAGAACTTTTAAAGAATTCCCCCACTCACCACTACACCAGTAGTAACTGGTTCCCTTCGTTGTACTCAGCTAGGATTTTCTTCTCTTCAATCAGTCCCCCAATACTGAGCATTCTCCTTAGTGCAATGCTCCACAGGTTGCAAAGTGCATTCATACCACTAACTCATTTCATTCTCACCACAGCACAGTAACCACAAGTTTAACTGTCTAGGTCCCAGTTGGTGTGTGTGAGTGAGTGAATAAACCACATGTGCCCTGGTCATCAGTACACAGCCATGAGAATGCTTGAGCGAGGGGAGGTTTACCCAATAGTGAGCAGAAGTGCATAATTAGATAAGTGCCATTCCTGTTCTACAGATGACAAGACTAAAGCTCTAAGGCTTTAGAGCTGCAAGGGGCATTTGGAAGCCATGCCTAGTGACTCTTAACCCAGTATTATTTTCACATATGCTGAGTCTCTGCACAGTTTAAGCCCTTACCCTTCCTGCAAAAGACTGGAGGTCTGCAACAAAACCATCATGTGAAGGATGAGTGCCTAGTTTAAATTGCATTTAGAAATAAGGTTATGTGGTAGGTTATGGTATCATACTGTACATTAAATGACTGTATGTTCTGTCATACTTCTTAAAATGTAATTAAATAGAGTTTTTACTAGCAAAATATAAGTGCATGTATATATTATGTAAAGGGTTAGATGATTTATTACCCTTGGAAATCATTTGCATAGGTATGATGCTATGACAAATCAGTCTTACTATACAATTAACATAACTTTACGAAAGCTTTTAAAACTTTCAGTTAATAGAATCGCCCCTTTTAATCTCACAAACGAGACAGATAGTTTTTTCTTAGATTAAAGTACAGTATGATTTTGTACTAACTCCTCTTGTAATTCTTTCTAAAAATATGTTAATCATTTTGTATATTATCTAAGGATAAAAAGCTGCTGCTGAATTTTTTAAATATATGAATTGCACTTTTGCTTACACTTTTATTTACAAAGTAAATCCCTGTCAGTGTTTCCTAGTGGAATTGCAGATTTCGAAAACTTAAAATTTTCATTTACATCAGTCACTAGATGAAGTATAATAGACCAATGAAATGGAAATGCAATCACAGAAATCTTTATGCTATCTTTTTAAAATAGAGATGTTAAACCAAGCATGGTGCACTATTCTGCTTTTAAAGTATAGCCCAAATGTGGTAATTTTTCATCATTCTTTCAGCATTTCAGCTTGCATTCTATTGATCACTTATTGATCATGGACAACAGCTAACAGAGACTACATAGGTGTGTCACCTACAGGGCCAATGTGACTTCTTCATGTTAGGTGTAGTTTCAGATCCTACCACTTGATGGCAGAGCCTGTAAAATTCAGTCAAGAAAGGGGGAAAGCAAATTCCAAAGTGCACAGAAGCCTTATTGGAAATTCAGGGGCTTTAGACCTGGTGGTCCCTACATGTTTCACTTCAAGAATTCAGAATCAAGAGGCAACTCAGAGCAGTGTGGAGTTAGAGCAGTGTGGAGTTGATGGGGTGCACATGTGTGCCAGCTGAGGAGTGAGACGGTGCCAGGAGGACACAGAGAGAAGTGGAAAAGCGAGGAAGAGAGGACAGCGAATGGAATTGGGAAGAATAGATATGGAATTCAGCTACAGGTCGTGAGATGACATTAATAGTGAAATAATGAGCGTGGCACAGTCTGTGTCTTACATTTATGATGAAGCTTTATGATGAAGGCATCTATACATGGAAGAGAGAAACAATTTAATCTCCACATGGCTATCTATACCACTTTGTCTTTCATATATAGTACACATATATATGTACATGAGCTCCTGGTGACTCAGATGGTAAAGAATCTGCCTGCAATGCAGGAGATTTGGATTCCAGCTCTGGGTTGGGAAGAGCCCCTGGAGAAAGGATTGGCTACCCACTCCAGCATTCTNTATCTATACCACTTTGTCTTTCATATATAGTACACATATATATGTACATGAGCTCCTGGTGACTCAGATGGTAAAGAATCTGCCTGCAATGCAGGAGATTTGGATTCCAGCTCTGGGTTGGGAAGAGCCCCTGGAGAAAGGATTGGCTACCCACTCCAGCATTCTTGCCTGGGAGAATCCCTCAGGCAGAGGAGGCTGGCAGGCTACAGTTCATGGGATCACAAAAGAGTTGGACATGACTGAGTGACTAAGCACACATATACGTACATATAAACATATGTATACACACACATACCTATATGTGTATACACATATTAGTTACCTAGGGCTGTTATAATAAACTACGACAAAGCAACAGAAGTGTATTGATGCTCTCACAGTAGTTCTAGAAACCAAAACTCCCAAATCAAAATGTCATCAGGGTTTGGCACCTTCCAGAGGCTCTGAGGAAGTCTCTTCCCTAGCTTCTGCTGACTGTCAGCAATCTCTGGTGATCTTTGACTTATGGACCCATCACTCCAATTCCACCTCTGTTTTCACAAAACCTTTTTCCTGTGTCTCTGTGTCTCAGATTTCCCTCTGCCTTTCTCCTATAAGGACTCCTGCCATTGGTTTTAGGGCCCACTTCAAATCCTGGCCAATCTTGTTTCAAGATTCTTAACTAATTACATCTGCAAAGGCCCTTTTCCCAAATAAGTTCACATTCACACGTTCTGAGTTGGGCTCTCCAATTCAACCAGTATATATATATATATACACTTTGCTTTGCTGCACTGAGTCGCTCAGTCATGTCTGACTCTTTGCGACTCTATGGACTGTAGCCCACCAGGCTCCTCTGTCCATGAGATTCTCCAGGAAAGAATACTGATATGGGTAACCTTTCCCTTCTTCAGGGAACCTTCCCAACCGAGGAATTGAATCCAGGTCTTCCACATTGCAAGTGGATTCTTTA
>SJYA01001806.1:572506-671672 GCA_006410615.1 Neotragus moschatus
AAAACAGAAAAGTTTGAACTTGATGTCATTTTATTTGAGTCTTTAAAAATTCCTTTCCCTGTCCAGTTGTGGAGGGAAGACTGTAAGATATTCTCAGTCATCCTCAGTTTAGTTTAGTTGCTCAGTGGTGTCTGATTATTTGTGACCCTGTGGACTGCAGCACATCAGGCTTCCCTAGACATCACCAACTCCTGGAGCTTGCTCAAATTCATGTCAGTCAAGTTAGTGATGCCATCCAACTGTCTCATCTTCTGTTGTCACCTTCTCCTCCTGCCTTCAATCTTTTCCAACATCAGGGTCTTTTCCAATGAGTTAGTTCTTCACATCAGGTAGCCAAAGGTTTGGAGTTTCAGCTTCAACATCAGTCCTTCAGCTCTTGAAAGTCCCTTGAACATTCTTCTTCATTGCCCTTCTTTGAGATTAAAATGAAACCTGACCTTTTCCAGTCCTGTGGCCACTGCTGAGTTTTCCAAATTCGCTGGCATATTGTGTGCAACACTTTAACAGCATCATCCTTTAGGATTTGAAATAGCTCAACTGGAATTCCATCACCTCCACTAGCTTTGTTTGTAGTGATGATTCCTAAAGCCTTCTTGACTTTGCATTCCAGCATGTCTGGCCCTAGGTGAGTGATTCCACCATCATGGTTACCTGGGTTATGAAGATATTTTTGGTATAGTTCTTCTGTGTATTCTTGCCACCTCTTCTTAATATCTTCTGGTCTATACCATTTCTGTTTTTTATTGTTACCATCTTTTCATGAAATGTTCCCTTGGTATCTCTAATTTTCTTGACTAGGTCTGTAGTCTTTCCCATGCTATTGTTTTCCTCTGTTTCTTTGCACTGATCATTAAGGAAGGCTTTCTTATCTTTCCTTGCTATTCTTTGGAACTCAACATTCAAATGGGTATATTTTTCCTTTTCTCCTTTGGCTTTAGCTTCTCTTATTTTCTCAGCTATTTGTAAGGCCTCCTCAGACAACCATTTTGCCTTTTTGCATTTCTTTTTCTTGGAAATGGTCTTGATCACTGCCTTCTGTACAATGTCACAAACCTCTGTCCATAGTTCTTCAGGCACTCTGTTTATCAGATCTAATTCTTTGGATCTTTGTCACTTCCACTGTATGATCGTAAGGGATTTGATTGAGGTCATACCTGAATGGTCTAGTGGTTTTGCCTACTTTCTTCAATTTCAGTCTGAATTTGGCAATAAGGAGTTCATGGTCTGAGCCACAGACTGCTCTCAGTCTTATTTTTGCTGACTGTATAGAGATTTTCCATCTTTGGCTGTAAAGAATATAAGCAATCTGATTTCAGTGTTGACCATCTGGTGATGTCCATGTGTAGAGTCTTCTCTTGTGTTATTGGAAGAGGATGTTTGCTATGACCAGTGTGTTTTCTTAGCAATACTGTTAGCCTTTACCCTGCTTCATTTTGTACACCAAGACCAAATTTGACTGTTACTCCGGGTATCTCTTGACTTTCTACTTTTGCATTCTAGTTCCCTATGATGAAAAGGACTTGTATTTTGGGTACTACTTCTAGAAGTTCTTGTAGGTCTTCATAGAACCATTCAACTTCAGCTTCTTCGGCAACCACTAAAGCTGAAGAAGCTCAGTCATCCTACCTCCTGATTTTCAGACACTGTATAACCCTCCTCCTTCAAGTGTGGGTGGAGCTAGGAACTCACTTCTGATGAACAGAGTGCAGCAAAGTTGATCGACTGCACTTCTGATATTTGATCACAAAAATCCTATGGTTTCCATAATAGGAAAGAATATGAAAAAAGAATGTGTGTGTGTGTATATCATCGAAGCAATTGCCTCTCAAGCAGTAGGAAAGTAAGGGAGGCCTCCTTCCAACAACCAACTCAGGCCCTCTGTGCAATAGCCCTGGAGGAACCAACTCCCACAAGTGAACTTAGACATGCCTCTTTCTGGGAACCTTAGCAGATGATGAAACTTCTGACACATTGATTGCAGCTTTGGAACAGACAAGGAGCCAGAAGCACCTGGTTAAGTCATACCTGATACCTGACCCACAGAAACTGGGGAATTGGAAATGTTTGTTACTTTTCTGTGATGTTAACTGTTCCATAAGAGTGAAGTAGTTCAAGTATTTTAGCAATGAAAGTCATTTGTTGATCTCTTTATATGTGCCTCTCTTCAACAAAATTGTCGATACATTGAAATTAATATTACTTCTTAATTATCGTGACCATAGCTCTCATTGTTTGATAGTAATCTAGACTGATTATACTTCTGATATAATCCTAAAATATTATAAATTATGTAGTTGATGGGTAATTACTAAAAACAAGGCAAATTTGTATTGAAAATACAATTCTTAAAGAACCAATGATGTGATTTCTCATATCTGTGGATGACTATGGTATTTAATGTGTGATAATGTTCATTGTTGTTGTTCAGTCACTCAGTCATGTTTGACTCTTTTCAGCCTGGACCACAGCACATCAGGCTTCCCTGTCCTTCACTATCTCCCAGAGTTTGCTCTAATTCACGTCCATTGAGTCAGTGATGCCATCCAACCATCTCATCCTCTGTCGTCCGCTTCTCCTCGTGCCTTCAATCTTTCCTAGCATCAGGGTCTTTTCCAGTGAGTTGTCTCTTCACATCTAGTGGCCAAAGTATTCGAGTTTTGGCTTCATTATCAGTCCTTCCATGAATATTCAGGACTGATTTCCTTTAGGATTGACTGGTTTGATCATGTTTATGAGTAAAAGCATTATGAACTTTGCTTATTTATCTACATAAAGAAGTAGATGGAAATGAATGCTTAAACTTTAGGACCAGATAACTATTATGTCTGGAGAAGGCAATGGCAACACACTCCAGTACTCTTGCCTGGAAAATCCCGTGGACAGAGGAGCCTGGTAGGCTGCAGTCCACGGGGTCACTAAGAGTCGGATAGGACTGAGCGTCTTCACTTTCACTTTTCACTTTCATGCATTGGAGAAGGAAATGGAAATCCACTCCAGTGTTCTTGCCTGGAGAATCCCAGGGACGGGGGAGCCTGGTGGGTTGCCGTCTACAGGGTCGCACAGAATCGGACATGACTGAAGCAACTTAGCAGCAAATATTACTTGGGCCCAGTGCAAAATAAAAATGTGGGCCCTTATTCAGAAAGCAGAAAAAAATGATGGTAAATGTATTCAAAATATAGTTTTTAATTTATTCCAGACTTCCTTTTGACATATCATGACATTTTTTATTTGCTGTTTAATGTCATTCTAAGTGAAGACATTGAAACGCTAAAGTATTAGCGTGACTTTTACCACTCATCTTTATAATATGCAAAGGTAATTTTACATACAAATATAGAAACATTTCACTTGTAAGCTGAACCACCTGAATGATACAATTTGCATTTTGTAGCTCATAAGTATCTATATATTTTATTCTTACAAGAGTAGAGGAAAAACTATACAAATTAGCAACTGTTACTGTTTTGCTGTTTGGTTTTGGTATATACATGTGTTCTACCTTTGATGTACCAGGGAAGAAGCAAAGATTGAAAAGAAAAGCCAACTCTGGCTTGCTCTCTTTCCCTTTGCTTCAGTGTCATCATTTTGTTAATACAAGTTGATGTGCTCGACACAAGGTTAGGCCAAACAAACTGAAATATCTGTTGGAAGAGGAAAAAGGTTTATTGCAAGGTCATGCAAAGACACGAGGTGGCTCATGTCCTGAAAAGCCTTTAGTTCCCCAAAGGATTTTGGCAAAGTAGTCTTAAAGGGCAGGTTAGGGTGAGCGGTTGGTCACAGAGTTTGAGATCAGCTTGCACACAGTTCTCTGATTGGCTGGTGGTAAGGCAGCAGAGTGGTGTTCTTAGGCTCCAGGAGGCCTGAGGCTATGTACTCATGGTCATCAAGTAGATCCTCCATTTGACTGAGGAAGGCAGGGGCTTCTCATCTGGAAAACAACTCAGGAAATGTGCATCAAACACTGTTATCTAAATACTTCAGAAAGGACCTAGGCCAGAGGATATGGGGAACGACTGTCCTGGCAGGTTCCATAAGGTCCTTCCTGGTTATAATTTTTAGCATAAACAGCTGGCCACTATAGAGAAGTAACTCAAATAGGAGTAGATATGTTAGGGTTCCTTAGTCCTTTGCATTTGTTAAAATGTCCTTTTTTTACCTTCTTTCTTTTTATGAAGCAAGTTCTGATTCAAATGCAAAGTGTGTCCTCTTAAAGCCATCAGCGGCCTCCATTTATTCAGTTGTCCTGTAACACACTTACCTGTAGTTGTTTTGTTTTGCTGCATTCTCAGGCATTGAAGTTTCACCAGTGCCCATGGCAACACAAACACAATTTGAAAAATGGCCATAGGAATGGTAGACACGCATACTGTGTGTGTATATCTCCTCTACTCATTTTCACATTTTATTCTTCCATCAGATGTCATTTGTAAAACACACGTTCAAAGAGTAAATTATTAAAATTTTCAAAACATTACCAGCAGAAGCAATAAACCACGCATGGGACTCTCCTGAGCATAGGGCCTTGTGCTACTGTATGGGTTTTTCCTGAAAAACATCTACTTCATTGACTACACTAAAGCCTTTGACTTCATGGATCACAACAAACTGTGGAAAATTCTTAAAGGGATGGGAATAACAGACCACCTTACCTGCCGCCTGAGAAACCTGTATGGAAGCCAGGAAGCAACAGTTAGAACTGGAGATGAAACAATAGACTGGTTCCAAATTGGGAAAGGAGTATGTCAAGGTTGAATATTGTCACCCTGCTTATTTAACTAATGGCAGAAAGTGAAGAGGAACTAAAGAACCTCTTGATGAAAGTGAAAGAAGAGAGTGAAAAAGCTGGCTTAAAACTCAACATTCAAAAAACGAAGATCATGGCATCTGGTTCCATCACTTCATGGCAAATAGATGGGGAAAAAATGGAAACAATGACATACTTTGATTTTTGGGGCTCCAAAATCACTGGCTGGTGACTGCAGCCATGAAATTAAAAGACTCTTGCTCCTTGGAGGAAGAAAAGCTATGACTAATCTAGACAGCATATTAAAAAGCAGACATATCACTTCACTCACAAAAGTCTATATAGTCAGAGTTATAGTTTTTCCAGTAGTCATGGGTGGATGTGAGAGCTGGACCATAAGGAACAAGAATCGATGCTTCTGAACTGTGTTACTGAAGAAGACTCTCGAGAGTTCCTTGGACTGCAAGGAGATCAAACCAGTCAGTCTTAAAGGAAATCAACCCTGAATATTCATTGGAAGGACTGATGCTGAAGCTGAAGCTCCAATACTTTGGCCACCTGATGTGAAGAGCCAACTCACTGGAAAAGACCCTGATGCTGGACAAGATTGAGGGAAGGAGGAGAATGGGGTGGCAGAAGATAAGATGATTGGATGGTATCATTGACACAATGGACATGAGTTTGAGCAAACTCCAGGAGACAGTGAAGGACAGGAAGGCCTGGCACGCTGCAGTCCATGGGATCACAAAGAGCTGGACATGACTGTGTGACTGAACAATGGGTTTTACACACCCATGAAGCTGACCTTGGTAATGTTACTTGATTCTTTGAAAACATTCCTAGGTATATTGCAAAAGAAATTACACAGTAACTATCATCAATAAAACTTCACATGATTTTTCAACTAACTGTAGTCCAGAATCCTCCTTAGGTTTCATTCAAGGCCAAAAATTGAAACCTAGAATTGGACACCCTAGCTTGCAGAGGTTTTCATGATATTCATTAAGACCATTTTCTTTCTGGCAGCACACATACAATTACAGTCTTTCCCATTGTCCATTTGTTTGGCTCCCAAAGGGTTTCACACAGCAGACCATGTACCTTAAGTGAAGATCAAGGCCAATGAGAGATATGCCTACATTTGCAATGCAAGCTGAGGGGAACTGGGAAATGAGAGACAGAAAAGAACTTTCCCTCCTTTGTAGGTATTTAAAAAGTATATTTGGTATTTTGAAGGTGTTAATCCCATACTCCCAATTTATCCCTCCTCCTACTTCCCTTTTGGTAACCATAAATTTGTTTTCTATGTCTTGTGAGTCAGTTTCTGTTTGGTAAATAAGTTTGTTCATAATATTTTTTAGATTTCATGTCTAAGTGATATCATAGATATCTTTCTCCCTCTGACTTAATTCAATAAAATAATCTCTAAGTCCATTCATGTTTCTGCAAATGGCATTATTTCATTCTCTTTTGTGGCTGAGTAATATTCCATTGTGCATGTGTGTATATTTTATATATATACATACGTATATATATATCACTTCTTATTTGTTTTAAAATGTTTTTGAAGTATAGTTGATTTACATGTTGTGTTAATTTCTGTTGTAGCGCAAAATGGCTCAATCATACATATATATTTTGTCTTATATTCTTTCCCATTATGGTTTGTCACAGGATATTGAATGTAGTTCTCTGTGCTATACAGTAGGACCTTGTTGTTTATCTGTCCAATATATAATAGCTTGTATCTGCTAATTCCAAACTCCCAATCCTTCTCTCCCCCACCACCACTTTTGGCAACTACAAGTCTGTTCTCTGAGTCTGTTTCTGTTTTGTAATGTCCACTTCTGTCATACTTTAGGGGATTCCTAGGTGGCACTAGCAGTTAAGACTCCCACCTGCCAGCTCAGGAGATAATAAGAACTGCAAATTCAGTCTCCGGCTCTGGAAGAACACTTGGAGGAGGACTTGGCAACACACTCCAGTATTCTTGCCTGAAGGATACCATGGACAGAGCCTATTGGTGGGCTATAGTACACAGGTTTGCAAAGAGTCAGACATCACTGAAGCGAATCAACACTAACCCATGCATGTCATATTTTAGGATCCATGTACAAATGATATCATATATATTTGTCATTCTCTTTCTGGCCTACTTCACTTAGTATGATAATTGCTAGGTTGCTAAATGCTATTATTTCATTCCTTTTAATGGCTGAGTAATTTTCCATTGAATATATATATATATATATGCTTATATATATGTTTGTATTATATATATGTTTGTATTATATATATATATATATATATATATAATGTCTTCTTTATCCATTCATCTACCAATGGATATTTAAGCAGTTTCCATGTCTTGGCTATAGTAAATAGTGCTGTTATGAACATAGGGGTGCAGGTATCTTTCTGAATTATAGTTTTCCCTGAGTTATACATATGACATCTTCTTTATCCATTCATCTGTCCATGGCACTTAGGTTGCTTCCACTTCATAGGCATTTTTCAGGCAAATTAGTTGTAGCAAAAAGTATACTTGAAAACTGCAGACCTAGAAATTGATTCCCTTAATACTATCTGCACTTTCACTCTTAAAAAGTCCTTGCATTACTCCCAGTGTAATGTAGTTCCTCAGTAAGAAGCTTGGTTAGGGAACTGAAAACAAATTCATAACTCATAAAAAGAGTCATCACAATTTAACAAAATTTAAGTTGTGCAAAAAGTTTCTGATTTTGTCCAGAAAGTTTAAGTACATTAA
This sequence comes from Neotragus moschatus, assembly GCA_006410615.1. Classification (NCBI taxonomy): domain Eukaryota; kingdom Metazoa; phylum Chordata; class Mammalia; order Artiodactyla; family Bovidae; genus Neotragus; species Neotragus moschatus. Next base: position 580,021 of record SJYA01001806.1, read on the forward strand.
TTCCTTGCTAGAGGAACTAATCTTGTTCATTAAGATGAAGAATAATGCAGATACTCATCACAACTCCAGTGGATGTGGTTGAGGAAGGTAATATATACTGAATTCTCAGAAACAAAATCTCTATTTTACTTAGCTTAATAATATGAATATTATTCCTTTATCTTTTAGGCTCAGGTTGTTTGTTAATTGAACACATTGTTTATATACAACATCTAATTTAAAAATTTAAGTTAAAATTACCAAAACCAGNAGATACTCATCACAACTCCAGTGGATGTGGTTGAGGAAGGTAATATATACTGAATTCTCAGAAACAAAATCTCTATTTTACTTAGCTTAATAATATGAATATTATTCCTTTATCTTTTAGGCTCAGGTTGTTTGTTAATTGAACACATTGTTTATATACAACATCTAATTTAAAAATTTAAGTTAAAATTACCAAAACCAGACAAAAACAACACACAAAAAGGAAAACTACAGGCCAATATCACTGATGAATATAGATACAAAAATCCTCAACAAAATTTTAGCAAACAGAATTTAACAACACATTAGAAAGCTCATACACTATGATCAAATTGGGTTTATTTCAGGGAGGCAAGGATTCTTCATTATATGCAAATCAATCAATGTGATAAACCATATTAACAAATTGAAGGATAAAAACCATATGATAATCTCAACAGATGCAGAAAAAGCCTTTGACAAAGTTCAGCACCCATTTATGGTTAAAACACTTCAAAAAAAATGGGCATAGAAGGAAGCTACCTCAACATAGTAAAAGTCATATATAATAAGCCCACAGCAAACATTATTCTCAGGGGTGAAAAGCTGAAAGCATTTTCCCTAAGAACAGGAACAAGACAAAGGTGTCTACTTTCACCTTTATTATTCAACATAGTTTTGGAAGCCCTAGCTACAGCAATCAGAGAAGAAGAAGAAATAAAAGGAATCCAGATCAGAAAAGAAGTAAAGCTCTCACTGTTTCCAGATGACATGATACTATACATAGAAAACCCTAAAGATACTATCAGAAAATTACTAGAGTGAATCAGTGAATTTAGCAAAGTCACAGGATGCAAAATCAATACACAGAAATCACTTGCATTCCTATATACTAACAATGAAAAGAAGAAGAAATGCGCTCAGAAGAAATGGAATAGCCATCATGGTCAACAAAAGAGTCCGAAATGCAGTACTTGGATGCAATCTCAAAAACAACAGAATGATCTCTGTTCATCTCCAAGGCAAACCATTCANGTGCTGCGATTCATGGGGTCGCAAAGAGTCAGACACGACTGAGTGACTGAACTGAACTGAACAGTGAAAGATCAGAAAGAAAAATTAAGGAATCAATCTCATTCACCATTACAACATAAAACAAAATATCTAAGAATAAACTTACTGAAGGAGACAGAAGAACTGTATACAGAAAATTATAAGACACTGGTGAAAGAAATCAAAGACAACATAAACAGATGGAGAGAGATTCCACATTTCTGGGTAGGAAGAATCAATATTGTGAAAAAGACTATACTACAAACTGAAAATCTACAGATTCAATGTGATCCCTATCTAATTATCAATGGCATTTTCCACAAAACTAGAACCAAAAATTTCACAATTTATGTGGAATCACAAAAGACCCTGAGTAGCCAAATCAGTCAAGAAAGAAGAATGGAGATGGAGAAATCAAACTTCCTGACTTCAGATTACTTTACAAAGGTACAGTCTTCAAGACAGTTAGGTGCAGTCACAAAAACAGAAATGTAGACCAATAGAACAGATAGAAAGCCCAGAAATAAACCCATGCATGGATCCAAAATAAGGTACTCTCCTTTTTGACAAAGGAGGCAAGAATACACAATTGGACAAAGACAGCCTCTTCAATAAATGGTGCTGGGAAAAATGGACAGTTACATGCAAAAGAATGAAATTAGAACACTTCCTAACACCGTACACAAAGATAAACTCAAAATGGATTAAAGACCTAAATGTAGGACCAAAAACTGTAAAATTCTTAGAGGAAAACATAGGCAGAATACTTGACATAAATCAAAGAAAGATCCCTATGACCCACCTCCTAGAGTTACAGAAATAAAAACGAAAATAAACAAGTTGGACCTGATTAAACTTAAAAACGTTTGCACAGCAAAGGAAACTATAAGCAAGGTGAAAAGACAACCCTCAGAATGGGAGAAAATAATAGCAAATGAAACAACTGACAAAGGATTAATTTCCAAAATATACAAGCAGCTCATATGACTCAATACCAGAAAACAAACCATCCAATCAAAAAGTGGGAAAAAGACCTAAACTGACATTTCTCCAAATAAAACACGCAGATGCCTGACAAACACATGAAAAGATGCTCAACATTGCTCATTGTTAGAGAAATGCAAATCAAAACTACAATGAGATATCACCTCACACCAGTCAGAATGGCCATCATCAAAAAGTCTACAAACAGTAAATGCTGGAGAGGGTGTGGAGAAAAGGCAGCCCTCTTGCACTATTGGTGGGAATGTAAACTGATACAACCACCATGGAAGATAGTATGGAGATTCCTTAAAAAACTAGAAATAAAACCAAAACATGACCCAACAATCCCACTCCTGGGCATATACCCTGAAGAAATCAAAATTGAAAAAGACATATGTATCCCATTGTTTATTGCAGCACTATTTACAATAGCTAGGACATAGAAGCAACATAGGTGTCCATCGACAAATGAATGGATAAAGAAGTTCTGGTACATTTACACAATGGAATATTACTCAGCCATAAAAAGGAATACATTTGAGTCAGTTCTAATGAAGTGAATGAACCTCGAGCCTATTATACAGACTGAAGTAAGTCAGAAAGAGAAAGATAAATATCGAATACTAACACATATATATGGAATCTAGAAAGGTGGTACTGAAAAATTTAGTTGCAGGGCAGCAGTGGAGAAATAGACATAGAGAACAGAATTACAGACATGGGGAGAGGAGAGGAATTGCCGGAGTCCTGCCCCAGTGGATCCAGGGAATTCAAAGGGGAGACGGTGTAGGCAAGGAAAACTTAAATAAATAAAAATATAAAAGAAATTTAAAAGAAATAGTATAGTAGGAAAATTTAGTGGAGAAAAGATGCTGAATAACTTGGTTTACGGGGAAAGCTAATAAAACCTCATGACAAGAGATTTGTACCATCTACATTGGGCCACCGGTGCCTGTTTGAATATTGAAAGGTGCCCCACCTTGGGCTCCCTCTCTCACGGATCTTAAAAGCCAGGGCAAGTGAGTAGACATGGTGAGCTTCCCCACTCCAGATGGGAATTCAGCCTGAAAAGGAGAGAAGGAGAATAGACCACATGGGGGAAACCAGTCTTTCCAGTGACTGAGCCATCTTCTATTGTTGTAAAGGCTTTTTATACCATTTTTTTGTACATAGAGATCAATGGATAATATAAAATTATGCAGCGTCAGCAGCCCTGACTCTTATGGAGACCAGGCTTTCTCTCTGCTTACCTAGTTGTATACACAAGTCCTAGGTGATTTACATCACCTTCTGGCCAGAAGGCCAATTAACATTTTAAGGCCTTTTTCTGATAAGGGTTTGTCAACCAGAAGACTTATTTGCCCTAACAGTGTTTTTCTTCCCAAAGTCTGGTGCCACTCTCAGAAAACACTAAATAAAGTTACATTCTTACATAGCAAAGACACAACAATTTATAACAATGAAAGAAGTACAGTGATTTATAACCAAGGGAAAAGTAATTAACTCAAAAGTCTAGTGTTGCTAACATCAAAACTACTATATTCCTTTTTCTATATCCCAATTACATTGATTAATATCCTTCAGGTGCCTAAAAGATAACAAATATGGAGGCCTGGCAGCAGTCATTGACTCAACAGTGAAATCCATCATCAGTATAATTTTTAGCTTTTTAGAAAAGGCTCTGTATCTTTAAGATGCCTTAAGCTTCATGCCTCTCGTGGTTGGGGGGCTGTAAGCAATTCACAAGTTGTAAAAGTCCGGGGGAACCTATCAGGCAAGTTAGAGAGCCATCAGAGGGGTTTGAGCTGAAACATTCCTTTCATATGCAGGAGACTGAAGCCCTGAGTTAACTTTTTCCAGAGAATGTCAGAAGAGTGGTAAGTACAGTACAATAAAGCAGGCAGACTCTGGGGTAGATGTTCAGGAAAACCCAGGGGGAATCCCTGAAGCCAGATCACGCCTTTCCGTTTTGTTGGGCTTCCTTCCTCATGACCTTTGCCATGGGCGAGATTCCTCAACGCTGGCTCCCGGCAAGGAATGGGTAAGATGTATGAAGAAAGTAACATGGAAACTTACATTACCATGTGTAAAATAGACAGCCAGTGGGAATTTTCTGTGTGTCTCAGGAAATTCAAACAGGGGCTCTGTATCAACCTAGAGGGGTGGGATGGGGAGGGGATGGGAGGGAGGTTTAAGAGGGAGGGGACATATGTATACCTATGGCTGAAAGCTCAGCATTCAGAAAACGAATATCATAGCATCTGGTCCCGTCACTTCATGGGAAGTAGATGGGGAAACGGTGGAAACAGTGTCAGACTTCATTTTGGGGGGCTCCAAAATCACTGCAGATGGTGATTGCAGCCATGAAATTAAAAGACGCTTACTCCTTGGAAGACAAGTTATGACCAACCTAGACAGCATACTTCAAAGCAGAGACGTTACTTTGCCGACTAAGATCTGTCTAGTCAAGGCTATGGTTTTTCCTGTGGTCATGTATGGATGTGAGAGTTGGACTGTGAAGAAGGCTGAGTGCCGAAGAACTGATGCTTTTGAATTGTGGTGTTGGAGAAGACTCTGGAGAGTCCCTTGGACTGCAAGGAGATCCAACCAGTCCCTTCTGAAGGAGATCAGTCCTGGGATTTCTTTGGAAGGAAGATGCTCAAGCTGAAACTCCAGTACTTTGGCCACCTCATGTGAAGATTTGACTCATTGGAAAAGACTCTGATGCTGGGAGGGATTGGGGGCAGGAGGAGAAGGGGACAACAGAGGATGAGATGGCTGGGTGGCATCACCCACTCAATGAGTGTTAGTCTGAGTGAACTCCAGGAGTTGGTAATGGACAGGGAGGCCTGGTGTGCTGAGATTGATGGGGTCGCAAAGAGTTGGACACGACTGAGCAACTGAACTGAACTGAACTGATGGCTGATTCATGTTGAGGTTTGACAAAAAACAAAATTCTGTAAAGCAATTATCCTTCAATTAAAAAATAGAAAAAAGTTTAAGATTTATTGATAAAATTCTTACCTTTAGAATTATTAAAGATACACTTTCACTGATCGGTCCTCATCCTAGACCCTCTATCTGCCTCTTTCACCCTGTGCCTAAGATCTCATGGGGCTAGACGTAATGCATAATCTGTCCTATGATTTAAAGGACTATTATTTACTATTCTTCTGAAAAAAATTTTATAAAGCTTTAATTAAATTATTTCTCAATTTTGCTCCAGTATTCTCCTTGATAAATTACAAATTTGAGTTTTTCAAGATAACAGTCTCTATAAGAATAAATTTCAGACTCAATAATCCACAATTTAACAAAGAACCCATTTTTTAAATCAACAAAGCAAGATTGAGCACCAACTGTGTGCCAGAGGCTTTGCAAAACACTTTTATTGTCTACCAGTGGTGGTAGAACTGAGAATTTTTGTAGCTTGGAATGTAGAGGACTAGGGTGACCTAAAAAGATCTGCAGCTTTTATGCATCATTCTTCAGTTTTGGAGTTAGTGAACAAGTGAAGCTATATAGCAGCTCATGGTAGAGGACCTATTCATGTTTTACTGCTTACCCAAAGTTTTCATCTTAATATCCCCTAGTGACAAAGTCTGCAGGTATGGTCTCTCGAGAGACAAGAAAATTCATTTCAAATGAGACAAAATCAAGAACATGTTTTAGATCCTGCTGTTTGTATTTTAGTGACTTGAATCTGATTTGGGCTGAGATATCTACATGCCATTCTGGTACTTAGAATAGGGGAACAAGTACTCGCTTCTATATTGATGGAATGGTTTGATTGTCATGTACTAGAAATGACCTCAGCATATAATTGATCCTGCCTTTTAATTATTGTCAGAAATAGTGGCACAGGATCAACTATTCAAAACTCAAATCATAAGTTTTGGCAGATGTCCTCCAGCAGTAAATGGCTTCTAGCCAACACTTCTATGTAATAGGTCAAATCATTCAGTTATCTATGGATACATTTTGCCAATTAATCTACCCCTAAGGTTCACCAGGAATTACATTGTTTAAAATGAGATATGTTTTATAGATACTTTGTGTGAGATGTTTTATGACCATGATGGGAGGCATAGGGGTGGGGGAATTAGTAACTACCACCTTGGAAATTATCTAGACTGTAAGTCTATTTTTGAGGCATAAAGAGAAAACATTTTTGAGAAAAATCTTAACTTTTCTCACGGTCACTTTTTTGACCCACCTCCAAGTAAAGTAAATATATTTCAAGCCTCTCTTCTGTTAGTCAAGTGTCAAGCATATAACACCACTTTGAAATTTCAACACAGAGTTTTTATATTTTCCTTTTTTTCCCAAACAATATTAACCTTGAACTCGCTAGTGTCAAAATCTTCTCAAGGATTCAAGAAACAATATTCATGAAAGATATATGATCCACAGTTTATTATTAATATTCTAAATTTTATTCTGTGGTCAGTCCAGTTGCATATTTAGAATACATTGTTTTGGGACCATAATGATTGCTTTCACAGCATTTTCTCAGGAGAAGGGCACTGACATCATTAGGGGATATAATAAAAACATAATAAGAAACAACAACCATTAGCAGGACTAACACTAGGGATATTGAGGACATTTTCACTTTTATCACACAGAAAGGAGATCAAATAATGCTGTGTTTCCCTTATAGGAACTATGATCAAATTTCCTTATTTTGGAAACCAGCTCACCTTTAGCAACTAGAATTTTTGATATATACTCGTGTATACTATTTTATTTTATTTTTTATCTTTATTTTTATCTCATTTGCTTTTTGATTTCCTTTCCTCATCGGTTATTTTCTCCTATTCTGTTTTTTGTGTTGTAGTAATCTGATAATGTTTAAGGCATGCCACATTTTAAGTAAGATATTTTCATAAGGTATGTGAAATAAAACACGACCACAGGATTGAGTTATTGACAAGGAGTGGAGCTGAAGATCTTTAGAGGCTCCAGACTGAGGCTGTAGTCTTAACTTTGTTATGCATGAAACTGAAATTGCTTAAGATGATACTAGTAGTCAGAGTGAAAGACAGTAGGATGAGCTGACTGTCTCAGTGATTGAAGACCATCATTGGTTGCTGAGTGCATGGCAAGTCCACACAAGGAAAATGAAAGGGATGTAAACGCATAAAATGGGCAAGTCTCATGCATAAGAAGATGAAAAGATATTTTAAGAAAAGATGTTTAAGATATAGGTGATTTGCAGAGGTAACAGTGAAAAGGTTGCTGTAATAATAAGTACAAGTAAAGAAGAGCATATTGAAATGGGGGGTGGAAGTTGGAAATATTACTGCCTGTGTGTGGAGGAGCTGGGAGTCCTATATTTGGGTAGAACTTAGATGATAAGGATAGAAGGTATATATACAACTAACCAGTGTCTGGTTCTAAATGATACTAATTCAAATAGGTCCTGTTCCCTGTAGGCCAACATCTAGACTTGCTCAGCATCAGATCTGGCATTTTTTAAGTGAAACAGTTAAGTAAAGAAGTTCCTTATAAACACAGTAACATGTGTGTTACTTCTTCAACCCCTTTAAGCCTCTCATTCTGTCTCATTAATCCACAAATCTAGAGTCAAAATTAAGAAGGAAAATTTAACTTGTGCTGAGTGCAAAATGTACAAAAGCAAAATATTTATGACTTCTGTGTATGTATGAACACACTGTGTCTTTTACTCAGTCAGACTCATCCAAACACCCTGCAGACAGCATGAGAGAGAGCTAGGTGTATCATCCAGGCTTGTTCTCAACCCAAGGTTTACTTATGGCTTCTTGCCTTGTTCTTGTCCTGTTACTTGTCTCTAACGCCACTCCTAAATTTATCTAGTTCCTGACCTTTCAGATTTCATCTTCCGCTCCAGACCCTAAATCTGTTTCTTCGACCTGATGACAGATTTAGTGTCTTAAGTATGATCTTTTGTGTTTTCATCTCAAATATGATTTTATGCTGATCTTTGTCTACATGTGCTTATTGGTGTACACACACTAAATAACTACCCTCCAGTCAAATCCACCACTAGGCATTCACCTAGCTACAGTGGTCAGAGTTAAACCCTTCACCTAGAGGATTAATAAACAAGTCCCCTTCATCTAATCTAATTTATGTTTGGTATAATATTCCCTTAACACTCTGCTCTTATCTAAGTGAGGATCTGTTAATGCGGTCTAATTCAATCTGTCACTAGTTCAAGTGTGCTAGTGGAATTTCTCCTAAGAGTTAAATATATATTTTAATTTGGTCCTCTCTGCATTTTTCTACTTAAGTGTTAACATTTCTGTTAAGTGGCGTGAAGACACGTAATTTGTTAGTAAAGAGGGACTTTGGGGCTATTAAACATTTCAGGATGGAGAGTCACCCACTCGGTGAGTTTTTTGTTTTACCTTTTCACCACTGAAGGAATCCACAGACAGTAAAGCAGATGAGGATAGAAAAAATACAATGAGACACATGACTGGAAATCAACAATATTGTTAAAAATAGGTGCTGTGCATTTGCTGCAGCATGAATGACCTAAGATTATCATACTAAGTGAAATAAATAAAAGAACGATAAGTACTTATATGGCTTGCATTTGCAATCTAAAAAACTGATACAAACTAACTTGTTTACAAAAGAGAAATAGGTTCACAGACATACGAAAAACAAATTTACCAAAGAGGGAAAGGGAAAACATAAATTAGGAGTTTGAAATGAAAGTGTACATACCAGTACGTATAAAACAGATAACTAACAAGGACCTACTGTCTAGCACAGGGAACTGTACTCAGTATCTTGTGATAACCTATAATGGAAAAGAATCTAAAAAGGTATATACAAAACTGAATCCCTTTGTGACACATTTGAAACTAATACAACATTGTAAATCAAATCTATTTTAGTAAAATATTTTAAAAAACACATTCTATATTCTGGAAAACATCATGTATATGAGCTGTCTCTTATACACATCTTGGTATAATATTCCCTTAACACTCTGCTCTTATCTAAGTGAGGATCTGTTAATGCGGTCTAATTCAATCTGTCACTAGTTCAAGTGTGCTAGTGGAATTTCTCCTAAGAGTTAAATATATATTTTAATTTGGTCCTCTCTGCATTTTTCTACTTAAGTGTTAACATTTCTGTTAAGTGGCGTGAAGACACGTAATTTGTTAGTAAAGAGGGACTTTGGGGCTATTAAACATTTCAGGATGGAGAGTCACCCACTCGGTGAGTTTTTTGTTTTACCTTTTCACCACTGAAGGAATCCACAGACAGTAAAGCAGATGAGGATAGAAAAAATACAATGAGACACATGACTGGAAATCAACAATACTGTTAAAAATAGGTGCTGTGCATTTGCTGCAGCATGAGTGACCTAAGATTATCATACTAAGTGAAATAAATAAAAGAACGATAAGTACTTATATGGCTTGCATTTGCAATCTAAAAAACTGATACAAACTAACTTGTTTACAAAAGAGAAATAGGTTCACAGACATACGAAAAACAAATTTACCAAAGAGGGAAAGGGAAAACATAAATTAGGAGTTTGAAATGAAAGTGTACATACCAGTACGTATAAAACAGATAACTAACAAGGAACCTACTGTATAGCACAGGGAACTGTACTCAGTATCTTGTGATAACCTATAATGGAAAAGAATCCAAAAAGGTATATACAAAACTGAATCCCTTTGTGACACATTTGAAACTAATACAACATTGTAAATCAAATCTATTTTAGTAAAATATTTTAAAAAACACATTCTATATTCTGGAAAACATCATGTATATGAGTCTGACTATTGAGGAATCTTTAGTGTAGTAACAGATATTAACATGCATCATGCTGATAGCATTTATGGGCTTCCCAGTTGGTGCTAGTCGTAAAGAACCCATCTGCCAATGCAGGAAACATAAGATACATGGATTCAATCCCTGGGTAGAGAATATCCCCTGGAGGAAGGCATGGCAACCCACTCCAGTAGTTTTGCCTGGAGAATTCCATGGACAGAGGAGCCTGATGGGCTATAGTCTATCAGGTCACAAAGAGTCAGATAGGACTGAAGCAACTTAGCACACGTCCACATATAGCATTTTATGAAGTTAACAAATTGGTATTCTTATCTAGAAGTTCCAATGAGAAAACTGAGGCTGAAAGAGTTTATATAAACTGCTCAAGTCCCATCATTTACCGATAGTAGCTGTAATTTATTTTGAACTTGCCATATTAAGATTTAACTGCATTAGCACACTTTATTGTCACATTTCTACGAATACTTACTTATTATCACCATTCACTCAGAAGTAAATGGAAGAATGGAGAAGTTCACAACACACAGGTAATAAACAACAGAAAAGGGCTCAAATTCAGAAAGTTTTACTCAGAGGCTGCATTTTCATTCTTCTACCAAGCTGCCTATAAAAGGAACACTGAAAATGAGGTACCTCCCAACTCAGTAACCCCTGTTCCTGCTAGCAAGTGGGAGATATAATGACAGTACATCTGTTTATATATCTCCTTGGGAGGAAGCCCCACTATGAACTGAGAAGGGGACTGTGCCTTGCTGGTACTCAGATGCAATGTAGAAAAGAGTGAAAAATGACTGCTAATAAAATCTAATCCCAGGAAATACTAGTTGCCTGCTGTAAGTGTGTGTAACTCCACAGTATCGTTGAAAGATAAACACTGAGTCTTCACAGGAAGCTACTTAGTTTGGGTAGCAGTGATCTTTGACATGCAGGAAAAAGGCTGTACCTTCAGAAACCTAAACAACTTCTATTGTACTGCTCAGTAGTGATAAAATGTTCCAGAAATAAATATTTCACTTTGTTTCCTTCTTAGTCAAATTATCTTTGCAGCTTCGATAGATTTTTCTAGCATTCAGGGCAACCTGTCCTAACCTCTGTTGGAAGAAAATGAGAAAGACTCCCTATATACAAGATACGACAAATCTAATAGTTGTGTTTGCAAACATCAAATAGCAGTCGGCTCAAGAAGTGTGATATAAAGCTATCAATTAATTTTGTTGTAACTGTATGCACCTGTGAACAACTGCTTAATTAAAGAGGCAAACAAATCTCTTTCAATAATACCTCACATTACTTCACTTACGTGACTGTCAATTAGCTGGAGTGGATAAACACAACTGGAAGCGTGCCATGTGGATTTCTGGTAAAAGAAAGAAAGAAAAAAAAAAAAAGATATATCCAGGAGATATGTGAATAGAGAAAGGAGGACCTACAGACAAATATGGACAATTCTCTGTAGCATAAATATCCGTTTCAATAAAGGAAATGAAAGTAGATACTTTATACTGGAAGGACCAAACTCCCTCAATCACTGGAACAAAGAAAATAAAGCTTTCATACCCAAATATACATCAAAAGGAAAGAGAGAGGAGCATCTGGGCTGCCTGTGAAGACAAGCTTAGTGCTGGTGTTCTATTTCTATATGAAAGAAAGCAAAATGAATCCCCAGGCTTCTTGTCTCTCAAGATAATAATGTTCTACCTTAAGGTCTCTCCCAGCAATTTTATTTTGTCCACAATTCTTCAGTTCTTTAAAAAAATAATAAAATAAAAACTTTGGTGAGGGAGTTGGAGGAGAAAACTTAAAACTTATGAGAAGAGATTGTCAAGGTTCCTCTCTGGGGTGGGGGTGGGGAATATATATATATGGCTCATACAAGTTGGAAACTTCCAGTTGTCAGCCCTGGCTTCCCAGTGATTGATTTTGCTAATTGAAGGGAAGGGACTATGGAGTTATGAAATTGAAAATTGAACAAACATCGTTTGAATTATGATGAAATTACAGCCCATCCCTAAAAGCTGCCTTCAACCTTTGTCATCAAAGGGAGTAATGAAACAGTTACTGCTTTTATCCAGGTACTCTTGAGGAAAGTTTCAATGATTTCTCAAGAAACCAGACAAAACATTTGCTGTGTTATTAGAGAACAATTCCTATGGCCCTCTGAACCCACAATGTGTTGGAAGCTTCTTGAGGGCTGGAGTTAACATCTTTCTCTTGTTTCCAGAGTACATAGTTTAGGGTCTGGTACTCAGTTAGAACAAACTTAGTAAAAATTATCTTTTTTAAAAATATATTTTAAGAATGAACCATGTTCAAGTCACCATGCTTGGATTAGGTGGTGATTGAGGGAGTACTCATATATTTTTTAAAATATTTACTTATTCACTTATTTGGTAGGATCTTCACTGGGGCATGTGGGATCTAGTTCCCAGACCAGGGATCAGACTGGGGCCCTGGCATTTGGAGTGCAGAATCTAAGCCACTGGACCACCAGGGAAGTCTTCCCATATTATCCTACTTTAAGCTCCCTAGTCCATCCTTGGCCTTCTAGTTCTAAAGCTTTGGAGGCAGGGATTGGGTTGTTGTTGTTGTTTTTTTTTTTTCAATAAGTGCAAACACAAAACTGTAACTGCAAGAAAGCCAGGCTCACTTCACATCGTGGTTTGCTGCTAACTCCTTGCTTANAAAAAAAAAAAAATATGGTGTCAATTTTTCTTAAGTATAACTATTTTTAGGTGGAGGAAAAATGACCAGAGGTATAATATGGAAAACCCTAGTGAGGTAATGAGTTGATACTATATAGTACGTCCATCCATGTTAAAAGTTGAATGAAAGAAACAATTAACATGCATCCAGACAGGTGTCTTTTTAGTGCTCTCTACAATCCCTCTCTCTCTCATTTTTAATTCAGTCCGATACTACCAGAATATAAATTAAATTACTCCCTGGAAACAAGTTGAGCACTTTGGAAGTTGAATGAACTCTCTCAATAGAGGTTAGTATAATTTATCATTTTTACAGACTTAGTTTTATCCCTATGACCTTAGACACAAAAAGAACTTTAAAGTAAGTAAATATATATGTATAGCTTTCTTTTTCTGGATATTTTGTATGACATACACTTGACAGATTTTTTAAAAGGAAGGGAAAATGATGCAATCTTTAAGTACAAGCTAGTCAAGCTAAAAAGAGGAAAAAAAGTGAAAATCACTCAGTCATGTCCAACTCTTCGGGACCCCATGGACTATACAGTCCATCAAATTCTCCAGGCCAGAATACAGGAGTGGGTAGCCTTTCCCTTCTCCAGGGAAACTTCCCAGCCCAGGGATCAATCCCAGGTCTCCTGCATTGCGGGTGGATTCTTTACCAGCTGACCCACAAGAAAAGCCCAAGAATATTGGAGCGAGTAGCCTATCCCTTCTCTAGCAGATCTTCCCGACCCAGGAAAAGCAAATTTATTACTGAACATACAGGAAAAGAAAGAAAAAAGGAGGAGAGGTTTGATGGAAAATACAAGGTTGATGTGCTTTGGAAAACGATGAGGACAATAGTCTAATTAAACAGGGATAAAGGGTTAAATAGGGCTTCCTAGTGGCTCAGATGATAGAGAATCTGCCTGGAATGTGAGAGACCTGGCTTCAATCCCTGGATCGGGAAGATCCCCTGGAGAAGGGAATGGCAACCCACTCCAGTATTTTTGCCTGGAGAGTTTCATGGACAGAGGAGCCTAGCAGGCTACAGTGCTGGGTCACAGTCAGACACGACTGAACGACTAACACTTTCACATTCGAATGGTTAAATAACTGTATCTTTCGACTATAATTCCTTTTTAAAAGACATTATAATATTAAGAAAGTTTGGAGAAAACAATTCTCTATCAGTCCAGGATGCAATTCTATTATTACTTCCTTGCTTCCATGATGCTGAATTTTCAGACAGTATTATTTTAAATTGGAGGCAAAGCAAGAAAATAATATACTTTCCTTCATTTTGTATTATTTGGTAATTCAAAAGAAGAACCTCCTCTTGCCTTAACCCTGCAACTCTGGCTGGCTGCAACCTGGTTTTCATGAAATATGGGAGTCACGAAGGCATTTGGCCCCAAGAATATGAGAATACCATGTGGACAATTTACTATCAAAGGATAGTTATCCATAATTGCCAGTCATTAGGGCAACTTTCTTAACATCAAAGCATATATTTGTGCTTTATGTACCAAAGCAAAAACGACTTGAACTCTTTCACTGGCACAAGTTTACACTCTGGTATGTGTGAGTTTTCCTTAAATTGACTTTTTATCTTTTAAGGGAAGTAATATTTTTGTATTAAAATACAATGGAATGCAGCATGATGGGTTAGACAGAACAATGGGAGGTTGAGAGTCCTGAGTTCATTTTTAGTGTGATGAAATTTATTCTGGCTCTTTAAAGTGATACACAGGAAAATCGTCTATGGAAAAATCACTGTATGTGCTCAGTCACCCAGTCTTGTCCGACTCTGCAACTGCATAGACTAGCTCACCACGCTCCTCTGTCCAGGGGATTCTCCAGGCAAGATTACTGGAGTGGGTTGTCAGTTCCTGACCCAGGGATCAAACCCAGGTCTCCCACACTGCTGGCAGATTCTTTACCAACTGAGCCACCGGGAAGCCCATAGCAGAATCATTAGTCAATATCAAAACCTTAAAAACAATCTTGATCACTCTGTTCCCTGGTCAGTCAACAAATTGAATATACAGACTGTACTAGTAATCCTGTACTAGGATTAGTGTAGAGGATACAAAATATTAGTTTCATCAATAACTAGCCTTTGAATACTGTTTGATAATTTTTAAAAAGACTTTGGCATTCATTGTCTAATTTAATCTCAACATGTAAAGAAGCAGAACCATGTGGGGTCTTCCTGAGGACAAATTGCACCTCCCCCACAGAAGAAAATCTACAAGCTGATCAGGCACCCCACCACCCTTTCCTTACCTTGCCTTTGAAAATTCTTCTCTGAAAGCCATCAGGGAGTTTAGGTCTTTTAAGCATAACCTGCCCATTCTTGCTTGATCCCATGCTGAGCACCTATACTACTTTTCTACACTGCAGCCCAGTGTCAGTGGGTTGGCTTTACTGTGTATGAGTGAAAGGATCCAAGTTTGGTTTGGTAACAAACATACTATAGAAACTATATGAACTCTATATACTTAAGCTTCAAGCCTTTGATGAAAGGTTAAAAGATGCACAGTAAATGAATTAAATCTTCTACTGCGACTTAGGTGGTGACAGTGTTAAAGAACCCACCTGCCAGTACAGGAGATGTAAGAATCAGGTTTGACTTCTGGGTCAGGAAGATCCCCTGGAGGAGGGCATGGTAACCCACTCCAATATTCTTGCCTGGTGAATCCCATGGACAGAGGAGCCTGGCAGGTTACAGTACATAGGGTCACAGAGAGTTGGACACAGCTAAAGTGATTTAACATGCAGAAGCAACAAACAAATATAACAATAATTTAGTAGGTAAATAGAGCAAACTGGATGAAGCAGTTATAAACCTGTATTATTATAGTGACTTTTCACATCATGTATCTGTTCATACTCTCTTTGGAACACTTTTTTGAACTGACTTGTGAAAATATTTTCATTTTGTAGATGTTTTGATGAAAATAACTATTACCCAAGGTTCAAAATGATTATTGGTTGTCTCCTAAAAATTCAAGTTTGCCTTCAAAAGATGCACATTAGACTTTTAATAAATACTATGAAATTTAAGGGACTTCCCAGGTGGCACTCGTGGTGAAGAACCCACCTACCAATGCAGGAGACACAGGGTCAATCCCTGATCCAGGAAGATCCCACAAGCCAAAGAGCAACTAAGCCATTGCACCACAACTATTGAGCCTGCGCTCCAAAGCCTGGGAACCACTGCCGAGCCCGTGTGCAACCACTGAAGCCTGTGTGTCCTAAAGCCTGTGCTCTGCCACAAGAGAAGCCACCACAGTGGGAAGACCATGCCCCAAAGCTAGAGGACAGCCCCCACTCTCCACAGTGGTTAAAAGCCCACACAGCAACAAAGACCCAGCACAGTGAAAAGCAAATCAATAAATGAAATTATTTTAAAAACCTAATTTCAAAAAATGTATATACTTACACACATATATATGCATAAGTAAGTGAAGTAAGTGAAGTTGCTCAGTCGTGTCTGACTCTTTGTGACCCCGTGGACTGCAGCCTACCACGCTTCTCCATCCATGGGATTCTCCAGGCAAGAATATTGGAGTGGGTTACCATTTCCTTCTCCAGGGAATCTTCCCGACCCAGGGATCGAACCCGGGTCTCCCACCTTGGAGGCAGACGCATTAACCTATGCATATACAATCATTGGGGAAAAATTACTTTCCATTTAGATATGTAAGTCCTCTAATATTTGACACAAAAATTCACACCTTAAAGCATTTCTGTGCTTCAAACTTAAACTAATGTAAAACAAACAGCTAATCAAAAAAAATTAAAAAAAAAGACAGGTTAACAAAGGAAGATACTCTCAAAGTAGGAGAGACTGGATAATTATTTTTAACTGGAAAAATATCTGATTTGGCTGATGGGAAGTGTAGCTGAAGAGATTGTGTTGGATAGAGGACAAGGTATACAGCTCCTTGAATGAACTGTCTATTTCGATTTTGTGCTTTCCATCCACAACCACCATCTCCTAGAACTGAGCCGTAATGTTCTGATGAGGCTCAATTTCCTCAAAATCAGTTCCCCCAAAGAGAACTCAAGAAAGTGGGACTGAATTAGTAGATCAGAAACAGAGTGACAGAGATGGAGGTCACAAACAGGCAGGAGGACCTGGGTGTCACTCCACAGACTGGCTACCAGGAAGATCGAACTGTGACACACCTCTCACAAGTGTAAAGAACAGTATCATGGCAACATTCTATGTAGTAACTTTACTACTGATGCTGCCTTAATTCTGTACACATATTTTTTGCCTTTTTTTTTTTTTAGCTATTCAAAAATAATTCAACATGGTATATCTTTACTGTACACTATGAATTCACCACAGGCAAAAGGTAAATCTAAGATCAATTATACATTAGATGATTTTACTGGATGGGTAGGGAGAAGTCGTAGCATCAATGTGAAATATATGGAAAAGGGGAAACACTATGTGTTCAGTTACTTTGGCTGAAAAACGGTGCCAGTTTTGAAGATGGCATGCATTGGACTGCACCTGTTTGGCTCTCTTCCTTCCTCTGTCTTCAAGACCAGGTTAATTTCTGCTTTGGGGTTCACAAGAACTTGACACTAACTGATGAAACTGAATGACAATTAATTCCACAGTAGATGGAATTAACACCACGCTTGTTGAGAGTGGCAGGTAGGTAGTCTAAAAGGAGACTCTTAAAGGTGATAGTAAGAATGTATTGAGCTTCTAGTACACACCAGACACTGTCTTTTTTAAAAAAAAAAAAAATCTTTTATTAGTTTGGCTGTGCTGGGTCCTCACTTGGCATCTGGACTTCTCTGGTGGCAGAGCATTGGCTCTAGAGCTTGCAGGCTCAGTAGTTGAGGCACTCAGGCTCTGAGGTTGCAGCGTGCTGATTTCCTTGCCCCAGGGCATGTGGGATTTTAATCCCCTGACCTTGGATCAAACCAGCATCCCCTCATAGGAAGGCGATTATTAACCCTTGGGCCACCAGAGAAGTCCCTAGGCATTTTCCTGAAGAGTGGAGACAGGTGAGTGAGAAAATCAGGGGCTCTGTCATCCTAAGGTCATCACCTGGGAATAGCACAAGTGCTTCACAAGTGTTAGAAGAAAATCATTTTCAAGGAAAATGTTTATAAAATCAAAATATGGAGTAGATTAGAGCAGGTAGGTTTGGGAATAAGGTTATGAAGAAGACAGCAAGTAGAATAGACATTAGAATTTTCCAGTGTTAATTTCCAATATTCATTCAATACTTAGCCTGAAGACTGAGAAGGAATCAGTAAGTTGAAATGGAGAATATGATGGATGTTAACTAGACTTATTACAATGATCATTTCACAATATATACAAACATCAAATCATTATGCATACCTGAAACTGATATAACGTTATATGTCCATTTTATTCTCAAATTAAACACTTATTTTAACAATGAAAAAAAGTGAAGGGAATTGGGAGAATTATTTGTGGGAAGAAAGGAGGTGGATGAAATAGGAAAGCCTTTCCACACAACAGGTTTCTGTGCAGTAAGCAAATTGAGACGTGGGTGGAGGAAATTGTAGAGAAGTCTATAGAACAATATTAAATATAATTATCAGACAGAAGAAAATCCCCTTGGATCGTCAAGAAAATCATCAGTTGAAGCAAGAGGAAAACACTTTTCACTCAAATATGTACTTATCCAGAAAAGCTAATTTCACCACTTGAGTATAAAGCATTCACCCTGTAAATACACATACTTGATTTCTTTTACAAATAGTAAATAGCAAAAGGCACGAAGGCCAAATACGGATTTCTTCAATATATTCTTTGACTTTGTTAATTAAGAAGACAGATAATGAACCTCAATTTTCTGTATCCCTATGCAAGTTAACTGTGAAAACATTTGGGCCACTGGAAGTATTGAACAGGATCTGTTGCTTCTTACACGCAAAGGGGAAATTCCATTTTAAATATTGATTTATGCAGCCTAGTTCTGATTGCTGCCTCTGAATTATCACTGCTTCCCTAGTCAGGAAACTGAGTTATGTGAATCAGAACTCTGCAAAGAAGCAAAATCTCCATCTTGCAAGGACATAAGGAAAGAGACTGCTGATGCAGGTCAATCAAGTTATAATGGGCTCTAATTAGCACTCCACGAGCTGTTAAATTCTTTACCTGCAGCTGAACGGCTGTTTAAAAGGTGTGATATTTTTTCTTTCCTTTGAAAACATCACAGAGCTTGAAAATTTTTCCCCATTCTCTTTTCTTATGCCTTCATGTCCAAGGAAGGAACTAGAAAGAACAGAAAGAGAAAGAGAAAAGGTGGTTCATATTCAAAAGGCTGTTATTTTGTAATCTGTTGGGATCATCAAATACCTACATGGCTACTGCCCCTCAGTTTTCAGGTCTGTAAAATGGGATGGGAACAAAAATACCTATCTTGCCGAAGCATTGTGAGGAATAATTATGAGTGTTTATCATGCTCTTTGAAGATAAAGAACATGAGTCATGTGTTAAATTCTTGTAATCACAAACCTAAACCCAGGCAGAAATATCAGAAAAATTAAAGCTACCTTTGAACGAAGAGAAAATTTATTCTCGATGCATGTAGTTTTATATTTCTGACACTAACATAAATTCAACAAAATTAGAGATTTAAGACAAAATTATAAAGAGGAAACTTCTCATACTGCTCCATCTCACATGCCTTCTGATCTTGAACTAGACAGCATAAAGCAATCTGCACTTGAAATGGAAGAGTATTTCTCAGACGGTTTTCACCATCCTTTATTCATCCACACGGAAAAATTAATTTAGCACATGCAGGTGTAAGTGTAATTGTGCATGAAAGATTATTTACAAAAGAAAGCAAAATGATCCACTAATCATATTTGTGTTTGGTGTCTCTTTTCACTTCCTTTTTGTGTTATATAATTATGACTACAATCTTAGAAAATTTAAGTTATATTGCATTTCTTCTGGTTTCTATTTCAACTTAGAAACACCTCCATGTTAAAATTGTCATCAGTGAACATGTGAAAGCCCATTGGATGATTTCCACTTTAATAGATCCTGTTTGGAACTAAATAAGAAAACAAAAACAGTCTCTACCAAATACTGAAAACAATAGACATATTCTCAAAGACAAATGATATTGGCCAGGAGAGAGGGGAAGAAAATGAATCTTTCAAATCTGTGTTTATATTATCTAGCCTATGGACTTTTTTTTTTTCTGTAGGTGTTGAGAGACTTTAAAAAATACTCATGAAAAAGAAAACTACTGAAGAAAAATAGGTGATTGAAAACTCAGTAGTTGAAAAGAGAGAAGTTAAGAATCTGAGGTGTCAGATCATTGAGTGGAGTTTGTCTGTTGAACTTGGTGATACAAGCAGCCAAGTCTTAAAGTGTCAGCTTCTATGGATTAACAACTACTACATGTATATTCCCCCACTCAGGCTCTGGTCCCAAATTTCAGACCTATATTCAAATGTTTACAGGTTACCTGCAATTTCATGACAGACAGGCAGGTCAAAATCTTTTGTCTGAAACTGAATGCATTAAATTCCCTAACTGTCTCCTGTTGCATCTTATTTCAGTTAGTGGCTTTGTATTCACCTAGAATGCTGGGTTAGAAAGCTAACTACCCACATCTACTCCAACAGCAGATCATAACAGTCTTAATTCCTGAGTGTTGTTCAAATCTGTCCCCTATCCTAGTTTATATCGCTGTCATTCTTTGGCTAAAGAGGGCATTTCACTTGGATATCTTTATTTCAAACAAGAGAAATGACTTCAGCTTCCTGAAGCACAGACCAAGAGTTTATGAATAAGGTTGAAGGTAGCTCTCAGAATAACAAGGCAGGCTGAAAAAACTGGCTTGAGAAAGAAGAGGAACTGGGGCTGAAGGAGTAAATGGTGCCTCTGTTGATCTGAGTGAACACCAAAAATTGCTGGGATTTTTTTGGTCATTTATCTCAAGGGTAAAATTCCATGAACTGAACATGGTTTTCCTAACAAGTCTGGTGCCCAGTACTAAGCAGGTCTGGGTGCCACAGTTGGAAGGGGCTTTAGATGCCAAGCAGAAAGTCACTATAAGATGTGATATCCTCCTTCCCAAGTATCCTTGTTTCCAATCTGAACTTCTGCCTTCCCTTTTTCCTGCTCTGCACACAGTGACGTTCCTGAAACATATGTGTAAAGAGAGCAGTGCTATTCCACTTAAAATGCTGCAATGTCTGCCTATTTATCTCAGGACAAAAAGTCTTCATACCTTCATGAATTCGAGGCACTCCTTAAACAAACATCTTCACTTTTTACTAATTAATCCCCCTCTCTCCCTATGAAACCACATAACTTGTCTCCAGCTTAGTGACACTCGAATGCTTTATGTCTCAGTGCAGAAAGAATTCAGTGAGGGACAAACCTGTAGATAAGAAATGGATTTAGTAGTACAGGACACTTATGAAGGATAAAGGGCAGAGGATGAGATGGTTAGATAGCATCACTGACTCAATAGACATGAGCAAACTCTAGGAGGTAGTGAAGGACAGGGAAGCCTGGGGTGCTGCAGTCCATGGGTCACAGAGTTGGATATGACAGTGACTGAACAACAAATGAAGGATAAAAGCAGGCAGACAAAAGGGCTCTGCCCCAAGACTAAGTGGGCTACATTTTTATAATCAAAGGAAAAGTGGGGAGGGGGAGAAAACCATCTTCTTCCCTTCTTTCGTAAAGATGTTCAGGAAAATGGGGTGTGAGAGGATGGTCATGTCCTAGATCTCAGGTGAGTCCCTAGGATGGGTCAGGTGAGGGTCAAATGAGGATCCCTGGCTTCATGCCAGAAAGAATTCACGCCTAAGCCATAGTGAATGAAAGTAGGTATGGATATGAGAGTTGGACCATATGAGAATTGGACACATTTCATAGGCAGAATGCTGTGCATCTCAGATGGCAATATTATCTCTGAAATATGGGACGGTTAGTTTTTACAGGCTGGCTAAGTTCACAGGCTAATGAGTGGGAGGATTATTCCAACTATTCTAGAGGAGGCAGAGATTTCCAGGGGTTGGGTCAGTGCCCACCTTTTGGTCTGGTATGGTCCCCCTCAGGGCTGTCATGCTGCCAGTCATGGTGCTGGTAGGTGTCTCGTTTAGAGGTTAAGTTCAGTTCAGTTCAGTCGCCCAGTCATGTCCGACTCTTTGTGACCCCGTGGACTGCAGCACACGAGGCTTCCCTGTCCATCACTAACTCCTGGAGCTTGCTCAGACTCATGTTTATTGAGTTGGTGATGTCATCCATCTCATCCTCTGTCATCCCCTTCTCCTCCTGCCTTCAATCTTTTCCAGTATCAGGGTCTTTTCCAATGGGTTAGTTCTCTGCATCGGGTGGCCAAAGTATTGGAGCTTCAGTTTTAGCACCAGTCCTTCCAAGGAATAGTCAGGACTGATTTCCTTTAGGATGGACTGGTTGGATCTCCTTACTGTCCAGGGGACTCTCGAGAGTCTTCTCCAATACCACAGTTCAAAAAGCATCAATTCTTTGGTGCTCAGCTTTCTTTATGGTCCAAATCTCACATCCATTACATGACTACTAGAAAAACCATAGCTTTGTCTAGACGGACCTTTGTTGGCAAAGTAATGTCTCTGCTTTTTAATGACCAGCTCTGTCTAAGTTGGTCATAACTTTTCTTACAAGGTTCAAGTGTCTTTTAATTTATATATTAATGCTTTACAATGGGCACATGATGAAGCTCAAGGTCTCCTGGAAATCGAATCTTCTGCCGTCTTGAGCCTAATAGGTTCTGCCAGTTTTTGTCATATCCCCTATGGTTATCCTGCCCCCTTCCCTCCTGTCTCACCTATACTCTCATGGTTTCCCACCACATTGAATTTCCTTTGAACCATTCCACATCTTTTCCTTAGGATCTTTTAAAATATTCTCTGCCTAAAACTCTTCACTCTCCTCTTTGCCTCCCTTCTGTGTCCCATGTCACTTTTCCCTGAACCATCCTGTATTAAAACTGAGGGTATATGTGTTTGGTTTCCTTCCTTGATATACAGCATTGAATAATGTCCTCCAAAAGTTCAGATCCACTCAGGACCTCTGAATGTGATCTTATTCAGAAAAAAAATGGTTTTTATAGATGTAATTATCTCAAGTTCTGGAGAGGAGCTTATCTTGGATTTAGGGTGAGACTTACATCCAATTACGGGTGTCCTTATAAGAAGGGGAGGAGCACAGAGGCAAGAAGAAAGATGGAGACAAATGGAACAACCAAGGTTATATGCCCATGGAGGCAGATATTGAATTGATCCCCAAGGATTGCCTGAGGCTCTGAGACCTCAGAAGAGGCAAGGAAGAATCCTTTCCTAGAGATGTCAGCTGAAGCATGGTCCTGTTGACACCCTAATTTCAGATTTCTGGCCTCCAGAACTTTGAGAGAATATATAGCTGTTGCTTTAAGTCACCAAGGCTGGGGGTAATTTGTTAAATAAGCCTCAGGAAGCTAACCTACTTGACAATATGCTCTGTAAGGAAAGGAAAAGAATTTGTCTAATTTTGTATCCTAAGATCTTAGCATGACTATCACATAATAGACTTTCAATTAATATTTGTAGAATGAGTAAATAAAGGCAAGTTCACGCATCTTCCTCCCCATTTCTAGTCTTGGCTCTGTCCTAACCCATCCCCACCCCTATTCTGGGTGTTTTCATCTTTCTGTCTTAGTAATCCACAGACCTGGTAGATGAAAATCTATTAATACCTATTAATAAACAGCACCTTGGGAATATTAAGCTAAAGCTCAAGAAGGAAAATATACCTCCTGAAGAAGATTTGCATTTTATCTGAAAAAGAAAAAAAAAATCTTAAACTAGAGAATAAATTTCTTGCTGTAGAATTTCACATCTAAGTAAAAAAATACAAGAGATGTTATCTTAGGCAAGGGAGATAACCTTGCCTTTCTGAAACTGTCACATTTTCAGATTCTCTAGACTATATGACCTTGTCTGACCCCAATCATTTGCACATAGATCTTTTAGTTAATAATTTTAAGATTTTTACCAAGCAGACACAGATATCTCAAATTCCAGAACATCATCTTCTGGGTAAAAGATTAGTCATTTGATTAAATAAAAACTTGAAACAGGAAACAGTGTCAATCCAGTTTCCTGCACAAAGGTAAATAACTGATGATAGAGTCAGCCCTGGAACCAAGGAGAGCCTCTATTTTGAATGCCTCTCTGCAGGACATTGGCAATATTGATTGAATCAACCTGCTTTCAGTACTCATATACTAAGTGGATATCAGTCCACTTGGAAGCCATGATGACATAAGCAAGTCAAAATAACAAAGACCTGCCTGTGGATTCAGATTTCCTCGTCTTTTGTGGGGCACATGTGCACATACACATACAGACACCCACTGGATATTACATAAAGTGTTTCACTCTATACATATCAATTAAAATTAAGAAAAGAGCTGAACTTGCAGGGTTATTAAGAGCTCTTTACTCACCAGCTCCATCAGTCATTGTCCAATCTCAGAAATGGAATCACAAAACCTCGAGAAGGCATAAGCACTCACCCTAAAGATCTATATACTCTCTTAATATTCCAATTTTTGAAGATTTCTTAGATGACACATTTTAAGATTGCTTTGCAGGTAGGGTTTATATTGAAGTCCTTTGAATCTCCTAACAAATATTATATTACTTATCACTTAGTACTGTACCTAGGAAAAGGCTGAAAATTGTAGGAGTAGGTATTTTAAAATGTAGTTTGTAATATCCAGATAATAAACTAACTGTATAAAAGGGCTCTAAAAACTCTATAAATAAATAATACACTTGAATATAAAAGTGTAGATTCTAATTGTCTGTGCTATGCCAAAAACAAATTTTCTGAAATTTAAAATTTATGGAATGATTGTAAAAATAAAAATTTTACTAGAAAGTGAATATAAATTTTTATCATCTTAGAAAAATAAAAAGTATCACTTATTCAACTGTTTTTCAAGAGATGCTTCACTGAAGAAACTTAAAATGTATTGCTGATGACTGATAGACTGACCTAGAAAGTTGATTGAGTGCTTGAGCGTATTACAGAGGAATAATATTACACATGTACCCAGCTAATGCAATGAACGAGTTTTAATGCACTGGGCTCCAGTATTCTGTATTTATCTAAGGAAAATGTAGACCTAGACTGCTGGAAGGAATATTAAGATTTGGAGGAGGAATCAGAAATGGGAGACTTCTGATTAGCAGAAATGGGAGAAGTTAGGTTCTCTGTCCTCTGGGTCTCCTCTCTATTAGGTTTTATTTTGCACAAAATTTCACTTTTTCATTGCTTATTGTGTTTACTGTACTACCTGCTATCCTTTGTGGACATACACTTAATTAGCTTACCAAAGGAAATTTCTGATAATTCAGATAACTTTCTATTATTTAGTACTCAACAATCCACAATTGTAAACAATATTTTCACAGCAATTCTTACTTGGAGTCATTACAAAGTGGCTTGCTTATAAAAGCAGGGGATAGGAAAAATTGACAGTTGAGAAACAGTGTTCCAGTCACTTGATTCAAATGCCTTAGAGAAATTTTCATTAGCTCAGCATAGCCTTTACACTGAATTCTTGAGCTAGATTTTTATCTCTGGTCCAGTAAATTCTGGTAGGGGAATGAATAGGGTGGGATATTGGTTACAGGTAGATAATAGCAGTTGATTTTGAAAAAGAATTTTTCAAACCTAACTATTAAGTTAGTTGGACAGAGAGACAAAGAGTTCAGCTGAAATTCAGCTTTCAACTGGCCCAAATTTCTGTGCTCCCTTCATTCCATTACATGATGATATTGTCCTTGGCTGATAGTTTTCATGAGGTGGCGTGAACATCTTGGTGATTACACTGTCTCTCACTGTTTTAACTCGGAGGAGCCTGGTGGGCTGCAGTCCATGAGGTCACTTAGAGTCGTACATGACTGAGCCACTTCACTTTCACTTTTCACTTTCATGCATTGGAGAAGGACATGGCAACCCACTCCAGTGTTCTTGCCTGAAGAATCCCAGGGATGAGGGAGCCTGGTGGGCTGCCGCCTATGGGACTGCACAGAGTCGGACATGACTGAAGTGACTTAGCAGCTGCAGCAGCAGCATACCCAGTTCTATGTCTCCAGTGATGACCTCTTTCTGAATCTTAAACTTGAAACTAACTACCTGTTGTCTATCAAGTTTCCTCAGTCGTGTCCAACCCTTTGCAACCCTATAGACTGTAGCCCACCAGGATCCTTTGTCTATGGGGTTCCCCAGGCAAGAACACTAGAGTGGATTACCATGTCCTCCTCCAGGGGATCTTTCTGATCCAGGGATTGAATCTATGTCTCTTATGTTTCCTGCATTGGCAAGTGGGTTCTATACCACTAGCGCCACTTGGGAAGCCCTTAACTACCTGTTAGTTATAGTCATTGGAGTGTCTTAGAGATCACAACAACCTTAGAGTACCCTTACAGGATTACTCTGAGAATGAGAACTAATTCACTCAAAAGCATTCGGCATGTTGTCTGAAATAGAGTTCAATAAAACAGAGTGTTTATGTTTTGTCTTCATCACCCAGCCCTACCAAATCTGTCCTTCCTTCTTATCCTCCCAGCTCAGGTAACTCACTGCCACTCAGCCAGCTGGCCCACTCCAGAGTCCTGGGTGTCATACTGAATCCTCTCCTCTCTGTATCCTACCAAATGCATCTACCAAATGTTTTTTCAATATTTATGCTCCTAGGTATCACCATCAATGCTGTTCTAAACACCCAAAGGGAAAATGAACATTTCTGAGAAGAAAACAGTAGCTGTGATAATGCCGTTGGTAGCAGAGTCAAGCCATTGACAGCGGAGACACGGAATGCTGAGATAACAAGGAAAGTGGGAGACAATCTGGCAGAACAAGGAAGGTGCTGATTCAGCTCAATGACTGAGACCGGGGGTCTGCAAGTGCAGCTAGCCTAGCACAACCTGATCACACTCTGGATGACTGTAAGGATCGTCACACAACAGCAGCACTGCATGCGCTCATGAAGGGAGGGAGACGAGAATGTTGACCAAAAATATGGTGACTTTAAAAGCAGGTCCTAAATTTCATTTTTTCATTATCATTTTCATTTTAGTATTATAAACACCATCAAACCTCATCCTTAGAATGAATTGCTTGACCAAGTGTGGCAAAAGAAAACAAACGAAATCTCCCTCGGTTCTCTTTCTCACTGCTGAAACACTGTAATTTCTTCAGGAACTTACCACATGCTAAATAGAAAAAAAAAAAAAAAGAAAAAATGATCACAGAAATGGAACATCTTCATCACAATTACTTTTCCAAATTATAGGGTTTTGATGCCACAATTATAAATTTAGGACTCAAAATACCGGTATAGCTTGCCTTCTCTCGCAACTACAGCCTGTCTCCTCTTGTAAGATGAAATCTTATCTTTCACCCGTCTAGGATCAGTCTCCCAGACAAATCGAATCGTTCTTTTTTTTTTTTTTCCTTGTATGTTTTGTTTGTTGGTTTGCTTTATGGTTTAGTGCAAAATTATAAATTCTAGGGAGACTTCTCTGGGCCTCTCCATTCCTTTCCAGTTCCTGATCCATGATACTGGAGCCTTCAGAGATAATAGCAGGAGGATTCCAATGACCAGGNGTTCTTTTTTTTTTTTTTTCCTTGTATGTTTTGTTTGTTGGTTTGCTTTATGGTTTAGTGCAAAATTATAAATTCTAGGGAGACTTCTCTGGGCCTCTCCATTCCTTTCCAGTTCCTGATCCATGATACTGGAGCCTTCAGAGATAATAGCAGGAGGATTCCAATGACCAGTGTCACAGTGCTGCTGCTCTTCCCAGCTCAGGAAGAATGCTAAGTCTCCTCTCTACTTGGGGCTTGAGGCTCTATGGAGTGCCTTTATTTTGAAATCTGTGTCTATCATAGCCTTAATGTTGTAATGCTCATGGAAACTAATTACACCTCCAAATCACAATGATGCTGTATCCTCACAAACACCCACAGGACCTGTAGGTAGATTATTTCCATGAAATCATTCTGCAGCAAAGTATGCTTGTCCTATAAAAAGAATTCTCAAATCCAAAAAACTCAGCTAGTTCACCCATCCCAATATTTCCTACCCTTACTAACCTTAGTAACTTCTACCCTTACTAACTACATCTTCAATGTCCAATAGAGAGAGCCATGAGCAGCCCAGATCTATTGATAGCTTACGCCCCAGGCTCTTTCAACTAACTTCTTTTCATTATTTCTATTTCTGTAGCCCTATCTTTAAATACATTCTTACGTATAACTTTGTCTTTTATTTCTGGATGTTCATTTACACCTTGGATCCATTTCTCTAACTTGACCTTTTTTATTTTATTTAGGTGAAGGTATTTTGTCCTGGTTCCTGGCCACTGTCCCACTGTGCCCTGTTTGTTGACCCAATCCTTATGTCAACTTGCACTACCGTACTAGTCAAGGGCCTTTTGACACACTTTTTCACGTAATCCAGTAACTTCCAAATCTAAATTTGGACAAGAGTCCTCTGAATTGATATATTTACTTGTGTACTTACTAAATATGAGGGTGTGCCACAATAAGTTTTTAATTTCTGTTAACCTTGACTATTCAGTTCAGTTCCGTTCAGTCGCTCAGTCGTGTCCGACTCTTCGCGACCCCATGAATCGCAGCACGCCAGGCCTCCTGTCCATCACCAACTCCCGGAGTTCACTCAGACTCACTCCCATCGAGTCAGTGATGCCATCCAGCCATCTCATCCTCTGTTGTCCCCTTCTCCTCCTGCCCCCAANGAACTCTAATACTTAAGACTGGCATCTGCAGTGAGGGAAGTCTTGTGGATCTGAGTCTTTAAACCTGTGAAGTCAGACACTAATCTGGGTAGTGAGTGTCAAAACTGGATTAAACTGTAGGATACCCAATTGGTGTACAGAGTTGGAGAATCCATTGGTATGAGGAAAAATCTCACACATCTGGTGTCAGAGTATTGTGAGAGAAACCAGCTTATCCAGATTCCAAGATTCAAATCCAGATCTCACTAGTTATCAGCTATGTGGCTACACCAGATCAAAGGAAGACATTCAGAGACCTAAACACTAAAAAAATTTAGATGTCCATTTCTAAGTGGAATTTCCAATGAAAGCAACTCTAAACTTATAAAATAATCCAGAAGACCATTTCAATTCATTTAAGAAAGAAGAAAAAGATTCTTCTAATCATTTATCTTTGGAGTTTTTTCTTGGATGGTACTACAAGGATGTGCTCATTTTTCTTCCTGGAACTGAGCCTTTTAAAGTAAGTTCTACTACTAAAAAGTGAGCCTCCCTTGTAGCTCAGTCACTAAAGAGTCTGTCTACAATACTGGAGACCCAGGTTCAATTCCTGTGTTGGGAAGATCTCCTGGAGAAGTAAATGGCAACCCACTCCAGTATTCTTGCTTGGAGAATCCCAAGGACAGAGGAGCTTGACAGGCCACAGTCCACTGGGTCCCAAGAGTTGGGCTTGACTTAGTGACTAAACCACCACCACTAAAAACTAACTGCAACATATTTTTCCATATCCTACTCATTACTACCCCAGTNTGGCAACCCACTCCAGTATTCTTGCTTGGAGAATCCCAAGGACAGAGGAGCTTGACAGGCCACAGTCCACTGGGTCCCAAGAGTTGGGCTTGACTTAGTGACTAAACCACCACCACTAAAAACTAACTGCAACATATTTTTCCATATCCTACTCATTACTACCCCAGTATCCTCTTTATTTCTCACCAGCTTGGACCACTATTGTAATCAGAGTCCGTCATACATTGGATATTTGTAACTCTGCTTCCCCATATTTTGATCTTGGCCGTGCCCTGAACTTTCAAGAGCTAGGTTTTGCCACTCTCACTAACTGTCAAGCCATCCTTGATTTTGTGTTTTTGCCTTCCATTTTAGAACTAAGAGCTTATAACAATATTATTTGCCTTATGTTTGACTAAATTTGAAAATCTGCAACAAATCAAAGTGATGTCTTTTTAAAGTTAATACAGTGTTACAGTCTACTGATTAAGACATTTTGTGGCATGGGCTTGCCAACATGAAGATGCTTCCCAGCTATTTAAGAAGTTATTGACTTATAAGCTTCTGTTACCACATTAAGATGAAAATTGAATTTGGCATCTGTTGCTCTTGCTTGCTCAGCTTTCTACAAATCCTTGTGATAGCACTGGGACTGTCAAATCCAGTCTTGCCCAACCTCCCCTCCCAGCCTTAATTAAGCAATAAGCCAATCAAACTTCCCCAGGAATCTGAATTTCTAATGAAGCTACAAATGATGAAATGTATTCCTTTACCAGTTTGCAAAAGAAGCTATCCTTGAGCCCCTAACTGAGATCCTCAAAGCTGCATATATTTTTTTTCAATACTCAGTTTGCTGTTAAGCCTTTCCTTTCAGCATATGAGTTGCCTAGTGTCCTTTCCATAAAGCCCTTTTTACTTTTCTTTCTGTTCCATACCACCAACGAATTCTAACTGAAACAAAAAGTTTCTCATTAATTTTTACCATTGACATATCTCCTTCAAGTGTCAGAGCTTTGCTTAATCTCCAAATGCCAATGAGCATTGAGAATAGTGTCACATTCAGAACAGGTCGATATGTATATCGACAAAGGAGACTTTGTAGTTATCTCAGGAGTCAAGAAGTTTCAAGATCACTTCTATACTCTGTCTGTGTAATATATACATAGGATATGATCAGAAGTCTCTTTGAGGATCCTTTATAGATAACGTTGCACTCTTGCTTATATAAGCATGCATGCAATGATGGATTTATTAATACATGATACAGTGCAAGATTTGTTTCTATGCTTTTGAAGGTCTTTTACTATCTGTGCTGTGCTGTGCTAAGTTGGTTCAGTTGTGTTTGACTCTGCAACCCTATGAACTGTAGCCTGTCAGGTTCCTCTGTACCATCTACAATAAACCAAATTATATTGGTTTATTCTCCATAAGCATAAAAGGAAGAGAAATCAGTATCAGGAAAAAGATCAATAGATTTAATTACTTAAAATTGTTAAAATTCTGAATAGCAAAAGAAAATATTCAGATCTTTTGATTTCGTCATTCTACACTTAGAAATCTAGCCTCTGGTCATGTTTCCCAATATTACGTGTAGTTGGCAAACAATAAATATGTAAACATAAGGAGGGTTGTGTTATTCAGGGGAATTTTGCACAGTCACTGAAAATGCTCATATTCTGTCACAGAAATTTGGAATTCAGCTGAAGTTTACATTCTAACTCCATCACTTTCTTCAAAGACCTTGGGTAAATTACTTGACCAATTTGTGCCTTATTGCTTTCATCTGTAAAATGTAGATAACAATAATGTTCAAATATTATGAGATTCAAATGTGATACTATATTCAAAATTATTAAAATATTACCTGGTACAGGTATTAAGGGAAATGCAAAATTATGTATATGCTGTGTAGTTATAACTTTGTTTAAAAACAAAATAGAGTACATTTAAAACTCTAGAGTGATTCCTCAAGGTTTAAAAATTATCTAATGGAATAATGGAACTCTGGCTGATTTTTTTTCCACCAAGTTTCTTTATTTAAAAAAAACATAATTTATAATGAAAAAGTAGGATTTCTCTGAATCACTTCATATACTAATCAAAGTATTTGATTAACTGCACAAAACTGCATATATGTTCATGTAGCATCATTAAAAATTAAGAGAGTGTCAATCAGAGAAATCTAGATTACAAGTCATTTCTAACATGTCAAATTGACTTTTCTGTCTAGAAAAGAGCTCTTGTTATTATTCGTCAGAATAATTATGTCCATTTGTCCACACTATACTCAGTCCATATTTCTCATGCATGCTTTCATTAAAATCAATGTTGGTGACTATAAGTTAATTTCCATACAGAAAACACATTAAAGGAGTGTACAGCACATGCCAGGCTACTCAGCACAGTTTAAGGGAAGGTAACACTTCCTTGGGAAGACACCAAACATCCTTGGTCAAGATCTATGTTAATTTTCAGAGAAGCTTTTAAGAGAAAGATTTTCTGATTTGGAAAACACTTCAAAAGAACTTAAAGTGCTCTTGGGTCTGGTTGAAACCTCATTTGCAATGATCAGAGCTGTGTACCAGCTATACTATGATTTCTGATAATGGGTTCCGCTTTAATTTCTGTTGTTTCAGGAACTTCCGTAGATAAAGCTCATCTAAGCTTGTCAGTCTTATCACTCTAAGGGTTAGAAGCAGACTAATTGGGATGGCTTAACAGGGGCTGTAGGAGGAGAAAATCATCCACAACTTACCCAGAAAAATAGCTTCCACTCACTGAGTGCCTAGAAGATGGCTAATGTCTTATCTAGTGTGATTGAAGTGAAAACTCCCAATGAAGTTTCACTAATTTTTATTTGTTTGTTTCAACCAGTTTTTTTCCCCAGGACTTCTTAAGGAGCAAGAAGAAAGGCACAACCTTTTTTCAAAGGTAGTTTGCTCGCTACTATCTCTTTCCACACAGAAACATCAATAAAAAGACAGTGATCAGGGAGCAGGAGGCTTTATATTGTGATCCTTGACTCAGGGGCATAGATTCTCATAGA
Source organism: Neotragus moschatus (assembly GCA_006410615.1). NCBI lineage: Eukaryota > Metazoa > Chordata > Mammalia > Artiodactyla > Bovidae > Neotragus > Neotragus moschatus. The sequence continues at coordinate 612,424 of SJYA01001806.1, forward strand.
TTAAAGAGGCTACTGGAGAACTCCCCTAGAGGCAGGCTATGCTGATCGCCGGCCAGCTGTGGTAGTCTTCTGCAGACAGGACAGGAGAATACTCCATTCTCTTGATGTGTGCTGAAATCCAGGATCAGTACCTCTTGTGGGACTTCCTTTCCTCTATGTACCTCCAAATTAATTACCTGAAACTTTTTATTTTCTTTTTGTTATTCAAAAACCACTTTTGGGAACCTGTCTGATAGCCCAGTCTCTACTGGGGGTGGGAAATGGTAAAGAGAGCGAAAGTTTATTCTATTCCTAAGATTATGGTCTTTTCTTTCTGGCTATACCTGACTCCTATCCTACAAAGACTCCCCCTCTCCCACAGAATCCCATTCTCATCCTGTTGATTGACATCCAAATACAGCCAAAAACTCCAAATATCAGCTGCTGTTCTAAATGCTTATTAATACCATTGGCTTGCTGACCCCTTTTCCTGGATCATAGGTCATCATTTCAGCTGTTTGCATGAAAAATGCCTAGACAGTGTTATTCCCATTGAATTACTTGCTTTATACTAAATAGGACCTCATTTCTCAGCCCCTTGATTTACGTCAGTATTTCTGTACTATCAAGTTGACGGGTAGCATCCTAGCTCTTCTTCAACAACTTGCAATCAGCTGAACTTCAAATCCTGAAGCTTGAATTTAATACAATGTCATATTTAACATGGCATTTTGCAATAAATTTAAGGAAATGGAATTTAATGTACCTTAATAGCTCCTCTTGAATCTATACCTTCAATTGTTAATAAGCCACATCACTGAGGAAATTATTTCCATGATTGATTATGTATCTTCTAGCACAATTTTAATTTGTTAAAATCCATAAATAAGAATCTTTAAGAAAATATATGCATAACAGCTTCTGAAGTAGTAATGTATTTCTTTTAAATCAGAAGAACTGGATTATTATTGAAATATTTGTATGTGAATTAGATCACATATATCTTAACAAATGAAATATACTCATTATAAGAAATATTGAGTTATTTTATATTCTTCAGTAGAGATTTTATTAAGCGATCTTCATTTAACCAATTTACAAGTAACAAATTTAAAGCTGGCTAATTTAAAGAGAAAGGCAATTTGTTGAATAGCTAGACTCTACATATATTCAGGAAAAGGGAAGCTTGAAAACCAATCAACCAAACTAGGGTAATATTTTAGGCACTTGGAACTCTGGACACTGAATGAATGTCCATTCATGAAGGTACTGATGCTCAACACTACATGAATCTTCTATCTCCAGGCTCTAGACACAGCAGTGTTCACTGTGAATAATTCCTCAGAGTTCCTCAATGTATTATTATTCTCCTAAAAGCCAAATTTTTGACAAGAAGAGACAAATTATCTGGCCCTACTGGGGCCACTTTTGCCCCAGTTCCAGTAGATAAGAAGAGACTACCTCTTCCTCTTTGGTTTCTACAGGGAGAGGTGAAAGGAAAGATGGCTTTCAACAAAATTCATACAAAGGGGCTTTCTCCCAACTAAGAGAAGCATGTGGATGTCAGGCAACAAGAAAGGACAGGTGTCTCCCCAGGTAATTATACTTATTCAGTGCATTCCTTTTCACTTCAGAGTAAGACTGCCCACTTTATACCCAAAGGATTTAATTTCAAAAATCATAATTAGAAAATGTTTATATGTCCACATTAGCTGTCAAGACAAAGAAGAAAGGATACACATGTATGTGTGTGTATGTGTATATATATATAGTTATAGTTATATTTACATGGGCTTCCCTTGTAGCTCAGTCAGTAAAGAATCTGCCTGCAGTGCAGGAGACCTGGGTTTGATCCCTGGGTTGGGAAGATCCCTTGGAGAAGAAAATGGCAACCCATTCCAGTATCCTTGCCTGGAAAATCTCATGGACAGAGGAGCCTGGTGGGTTGCAGTTCATGGGGTTGCAAAGAGTCGGGCATGACTGAGCAACTAACACACACACTCTATATACATATATATGAGATTACATTTGCTGTTCTTATTTAGCTGCTAAGTTGTGTCTGAGTCTTTGTACCCTGTGGACTGAAATCTGCCAGACTCCTTTGTCCATGGGATTTCCCAGGCAAGAATATTTGAGTGTTACCATTTCCTTCTCCAGGGGATATTTCTGACCTGGGATGGAACCTGAGCTTCTGCATCTCTTACATTGGCAGGCGGATTCTTTACCACTGAGCCACCTAGGAAGTTCTAGATTCTTTATATATATACACACACATATATATATGCACACACACAGAGCTTCCCAGGTGATGCTAGTGGTAAAGAACCCAACCGCCAATGCAGGAGACATAAGTGACGTGGGAGGGTATGGCAACCCATTCCAGTGTTTTTGCCTGGAGAATCCCATGAAGAAAGGAGCCTGGTGGGCCACAAACCATAGTGTTGCAAAGAGTTTGATGTGACTTAGCACGCGTGCACTCTCACATACACACACGGTTCATATAAAAATCTAGGGTTGAAATGAATTTGCAAATTCATTTCAAGGGCAATATGAGGAGAAGAATATGAGGGGAATTCTGGTTCGGCTAATGGCTATTAGGTAATTCAGAATACAATTCATTAAATTCAGCAGCAAAATACAATTTTTTTAATTTACTTGAAAATATCAGAAATATTACAGGATAGCAAAGGAAAAGTAGATGAGAGCCAAGGGGAAAAGAGAGGCTCCTGGGAGGGAATAATACTAGCATTTATGGTCACACCTATCAAGAGGGTATTTGGTAAATCAGAGGGGCTGATCTGAGGTAGAGAAGCTAAACAATGAGTTTTGAAAACTGATGGAGCTGAGAATTAGGAATTAGAGTCCAGAAACTGTTGGAAACAGATCACAAATAAACCCCAATCATATTAAGTTGGGAATTCCAAAAGATTCCTCTATAGCAGCAAAGATGAAACAAAAATATAGCGTTTTACAGAAAGTGTGATTCTGCTTCAAATAATTTCCATCTAAGACAATGCTTTAAAGTTATCCAGATGACTAATTGTCATGTGTCCTTTATCGATTCAAACACAAATGATCTCTGGAGAACTCTCTTAGATCTCAGAGTATTTCTATGTGTAATTTTGCAAATACAATGTCTTTCACAGAATAAAACAATTAAGACACACAGAGAGATAAGACAGAAATTAAAATGAGCAGAAACAAGAAATAATAAAAATAGCCCTATATGGTTTCTAAATATTGAAGTCTGTAGGACTGTAGTTCTTGCTTCTTCCGTCTACACTCTGATGGATGAGTATAACAGGATTGTGCAAGCTTCTTGACTGAGAGGGGCTGCCTGTGGGGAAAACTGGGTCTTGCTCTAGTGGGCAGAGCCACGCTCAGTAAATCTTTAATCCAATCATCTACCAATGGGTGGGGCTGTGCTCTCTCTCCATTAGTTGTTTGGCCTGAGGTGACACAGTCCTAGAGTCTGTAGGCTCTGGGCTCTAGTCCTCCAAGAGGACTCTGCCAGTATGCACCTCTCTGGACTGCTGCTGCCAGTGCCCATATCCCCGTGGCAGGCCCCTGCTGACCCATGCCTCCTCAGGAGACCCTCAAACACTCACAGGCTCAGTCTCTTATGGCGTCACTATTACTTTCCCCTTGGTCCCAGTGCACACAAGGTTTTGTTTGTGCCCTCCAAGAGTCCCTGTTTTAAAACTGGAAATAGAACTGCCTTATGACCCAGCAGTCCCACTGCTAGGCATACACACTGNAGTCGAAGAAAGCTAACCCAAATGATCACACGGATCACAGCCTTAGGTAACTCAGTGAAGCTATGAGCCATGGCACAAAGGGCAACCCAAGACGGACGGATCATGGTGGAGAGTTCTGACAAAACCTAGTCCACTGGAGAAGGAAATGGCAAACCACTTCAGTATTCTCGCCTTGAAAACCACATGAACAGTATGAAAAGGCAAAAGGAAGATATCCGTGGTTGGAAGATATCCCCTGGTTGGAAGATATCCAATATGCTACTGGGGAACAGTGGAGAAATAGCTACAGAAAGAAGAGGCTAGGCCAAAGAAGAAACAATGCTCAGTTGTGGATGGTCTGGTGGTGAAAGTAAAGTTTGATGCTATAAAGAACAATATTACATAGAAATCAAGAATGTTAGGTCCAAGAATTAAGATAAATTGGACATGCTAAGCAGGAGATGCAAGAGTGAGCATTGACATCTTAAGAATCAGTGAACTAAAATGGATGAAAATGGGCGAATTTAATTCAGATGACCATTATATCTACTACAGTGGGCAAGAATCACTTAGAAGTAATGGAGTAGCCCTCATTGTCAACAAGATCCAAACTGCAGTATGTGTGTGGAATCTCAAAAATGACAGAATGATATCTACTCCTTTCCAAGGCAAACCATTTGGCATCACAGTAATCCAAGTCTATAATAGCATAGAAGCTGAAATCAAATGGTTCCATGAAGATCTACAAGAACTTCTAGAACTAACACCAAAAAAGTGTCCTTTTCATCATAGCAGATTGAAATGCAAAATTAGGAAGTCAAGAGATACCTGGAATAACAAGCAAGTTTGGCCTTGGAGTACAAAATGAAGTAGGGCAAAGGCTAATAGAGTTTTAACAAGAGAACACACTGGTCATAGCAAACACCTTCTTCCAACAACACAAAAGAAGACTCTACACATGAATATCACCTGATGGTCAATATTGAAATTAGATTAATTATGTCCTTTGCAGCTAAGGATGAAGAAATTATACTGTGAGCAAAAACAGGACCAAAATCTGACTGTGGCTCAGATCATGAACTCCTTATTGCCAAATTCAGGCTTAAATTGAAGAAACTAGGAGAAATCACTATACCATTCAGATATAACCTAAATAAAATCCCTTATACACAATGAAGGTAACAAGTAGATTTAGGGGATTAGAGTTGATAGACAAGAGTGCCTGAAGAACTATGGATAGAGGTTCATAACATTGTATAGGAAGTGGTAACCAAAACCATCCCTAAGAAAAAGAAATGTAAGTAGGCAAAGTGGTTGCCTGAAGGGGCTTAAAAATAGTGGAGAAAAGAAGAGAAACAAAAGGTAAAGGAGAAAGAGAAAGATGTANCATTCAGGTATGAGGTAAATCATATCCCTTAGGATTATATAGTGGAAGTGACAAATAGATTCAAGGGATTAGATCTGATAGACTGAGTGCCTGAAGAACTATGGATGGAGGTTCAAGACATTGTACAAGAGGCACTGATCAAGACTATCCCCAAGAAAAACAAATGAAAAAAGGTAAAATGGTTGTCTGAGAAGGGCTTACAAATGGCTGAGAAAAGAAGAGAAGCTAAAGGCAAAGGAGAAAAGGAAAGAGATACCCGTTTGTGTATATATATATATATATATATAGACATATATATATATAGACATGTCTATATATATAGTCCTAAAGAATAGCAGTGAGAGATAAGAAAGAGTTCCTCAGTGATCAGTGCAAAGAAATAGAGGCAAGTAATAGAATGGGAAAGACTAAGAGATCTTGTCAATAAAATTAAAGAAACCAAGGAAAATTTTATGCGAATTTGGGCACAATGAAGGACAGAAATGGTATGGACCTAACAGAAGCAGAAGATTAAGAAGAGGTGGCAAGAATACACAGAGGAANGATAGGCACAAAAAGGGAAGAAAGGGCAAGAAACTAACAGAAGAACTATACAAAAAATATCTTAGTGACTCAGATAACAACAATAGTGTGATCACTTACCTAGAGCCAGACATTCTGGAGTGTCAAGTCAAGTAGACCTTAGGAAGCATTACTATGAACAAAGCTAGCAGAGGTGATGAAATTTCAGTTGAGGTATTTCAAGTCCTAAAAGATGATGCTGTTAAAATGCTGCACTCATTAAACCAGCAAATCTGGACAACTCAGCAGTGGCCACAGGACTGAAAAGGTTGGTCTTCATTCCAATCCCAAAGAAGGGCAATGCCAAAGTATGTTCAAACTACCATATAATTGTGCTAATTTCACATACTAGCAAGGTAATGCTCAAAATCCTTCAAGCTGGGCTTCAACAGTATTGAACCAAGAAACTCCAGATATAGAAGCTGAATTTAGAGAAGGCAGAGGAACCAAGTAACAAACAGCCAACATCTGCTGGATCATAGAGAAAGCAAAAGAATTCCAGAAAAACATCTACTTCTCCTTCATTGACTATGCTAAATCCTTTGTGTGGGTCACAACAAACTGGAAAATTCTTAAAAAGATGGGCATACAAGACTACATTATCCATNACCAAGAAACTCCAGATATAGAAGCTGAATTTAGAGAAGGCAGAGGAACCAAGTAACAAACAGCCAACATCTGCTGGATCATAGAGAAAGCAAAAGAATTCCAGAAAAACATCTACTTCTCCTTCATTGACTATGCTAAATCCTTTGTGTGGGTCACAACAAACTGGAAAATTCTTAAAAAGATGGGCATACAAGACTACATTATCCATCTCCTGAGAAACCTGTATATAGGTCAAGAAGTGACAGTTATACCTGGACATAGAACAATGGATTGGGTCAAAATAAGAAAAGGAGCCCGTCAAGGCTGTATATTGTCACCTTGCTTATTTACCTTATATGTAGAGTACATTCTAAGTCACTTCAATCCTGTCTGACTCTTTGTGACTCTATGGACTGCAACCTGCCAGGCTCCTCTATCCATGTGATTTTCCACACAAGAGTACTGGAATGGGCTGACATGCCCTCCTCCAAGGGATCTTCCTGACCTAGGGATGGAACTTGCATGTTGTATTCTCCTACATTGGCAGGTAGGTTCTTTACTACTAATGCCATCCAGGAAGCCCTATTGCAGAGTACAGGCTAGATGACTCACAAGCTGGAATCAATTGCCAGGAGAAGTATCAACATGCTCAGATATGCAGATAATGCCCCTCTAATGGCAGAAAAGTGAAGAGGAAGTAAATAACCTTTTGATGAGGATGAAAGAGCAGAATGAAAAAGCTAGCTTAAAACTCAACATTCAAAAAACTAAGATCGTGGCATCCAGTCACATCAGTTCACAGCAAATAGATGGGGAAAAATGAAAACTGATGGATTTTATTTTCTGGGGCTGCAAAACACTGTGGACATGATTGCAGCTATGAAATTAAAAGATGCTTGCGTTTTGGAAGAAAAGCTGTGCCAAATCTTGACAGCATATTAAAAAGCAGAGCCATCATCAACAAAGGTCCATAGAGTCAAAGTTATGGTTTTTCCAGTAGTCATGTACAGATGAGAGAGCTGGATCATAAAGAATTGATGTTTTTGAATTATGGTGTTGGAGAAAACTCTTGAGAGTCCCTTGGAAAGCAAAGACATCAAACCAGTAAATCCTAAAGGAAAATCAACCTTGAATATTCATTGGAAGCACTGATGCTGAAGCTGAAACTCCAATACTTTGGCCACCTGATGTGAAGAGCCAACTCATTAGAAAAGAGCCTTTTGCTGGGAAGGTCTCAGAGCATGAGAAGAAGCATGCAACAAGGATGAGAGGATTGGATTGGATCACCAACTGAATGGACGTGAGTTTGAGCAAACTTCAGGAGACAGTGAAGCACAGGGAAGCCAGACTACTGCAGACTATACGGTAACAAAGAATTGGACACAGCTTAGAGACTGAACAAGAGCGATATTGAAGTAATCACTTTTTATCTAGAGTTTCAAATGATCATCTCTTCTATGTACAAGGAAATAAAAAAATTCACCAAATGCCTGGAAGGAATTTAAAAAAATAAAAAATCATAAGAGTGACTATTAAAGTATTTGAAATGAGAATTTCATGGATGAGTTTAGCATCGTATTAGACAACAATCAAGAAGAAATTAGTAAATTAGAAGACAAGTTAAAAGAAAACATCCACCAGATAAGACAGAGAAACAAAGTGAAGGAAAATACAAAAAGAATAAGAGGTCAAAAAGATAGTGTGAGAGGTTTAAGATACATGTTATTGAGCCTGAAAAAGCAAAAGGGAGAGAAAATAAGAGAAAAGCAGTATTTGTTGAGATAATGGATAATAATTTTCAAAAACTATCAATACGGGATTTCAAACCACAGATTAATGAAGTTTCACCAGCACAAATTAAAATCCAGCAAAAGACATCCACACCTGCTAAACATTCTAGTAAAACTTCCAAAATTTAATGCCAAGAAGCAAAAAAACCTTAANATAGTGTGAGAGGTTTAAGATACATGTTATTGAGCCTGAAAAAGCAAAAGGGAGAGAAAATAAGAGAAAAGCAGTATTTGTTGAGATAATGGATAATAATTTTCAAAAACTATCAATACGGGATTTCAAACCACAGATTAATGAAGTTTCACCAGCACAAATTAAAATCCAGCAAAAGACATCCACACCTGCTAAACATTCTAGTAAAACTTCCAAAATTTAATGCCAAGAAGCAAAAAAAACTTAAAAACAACAGTAGAAATCATGATAAACTGAAGAAAGCTAAAACCAGATAGTCAATTAATTACTGAATTTAAAAAATGAGATTATATTTTTGGGTGATGAAAGAAAAAAATTTTTAATAATTTTAAAGGGGATAAAAGTGTAATTATGTGGGTAAATTTATATTGATTTTGATGACATTAATTATTAATAATAATGTCTTACAGGACTTAAGCAGAAAGACACAATAAATCATGAGTAGCAACTAAGTTAAAGGTAGATAAATAGACTTCAGGTGTTTTGAATTCCTTGCATTATCCAAGAACAGGATAAAATTATAAATAATTTTAGGCTCTACAATCTGAAATTTGTATGCTATAATTTCTATGAAAGTTAGTACAATAGTAGGAAAGAGTATATAATAGTAAAAAAGTATACAAGAAAATTGGAAGAGAATGCTGAATGAAGTAACAAAACATAAATAGTCCAAAGGAATAATGAAATAAGGGAAGCATAACTTGGGTGGAAAAATAGAAATCACTAAATACACTTATATAAACTTTATTGAATCAGTAATTGTGTTAAATTATACAATCTAAATCCTCCCATTAAAGATAAACTGTCATAGAGGATCAAAACCCAAATCCAATCATGTGCTACTTACTGAGACACATCTGAAGTAAAAGAACAAAAAAAGATTGTAGACAAAAGATGGAAATAGTATATGATACAGAATTTAAAGAAAAACTGGAAGATTTTTAAACATTGATAATAATAAGGAGGCACTGCAAAATGACAAAATATAAAAGCCACTAGGAAGATATAATACATTTTTATTTTTAAAAGTCTAGTGACATAGTCTCAAATCTAAAATTAACAGAATATAATGAGAAGTAGAAAATCCAAAATCTGCGAAATATTTTGAACAAAATTCTCTTAGTAACTGATTTATAATAGAATACTTATCAGTAGGGCTTCCCTGGTAGCTCAGATAGTGAAGAATCTATCTGCAATGCGGGAGACCTGGGTTCGATCCCTGGGTTGGGAAGATCCCCTGGAGAAGGGAATGGTAACCCACTCCAGTATTCTTGCCTGGAGAATCCCATGGACAGAGGAGCCTGGTGGGCTACACTGGATGGGATCGCCAAAAGTTGAACACAACTGAGCAATTAAGCATGCACATATCAGTGAAGGTTTAGAAACTTTAAACACTTTCAACAATGGGATTAGTAAACCTGGCCTAATGGATATCTACAGAACCTTACGTCCAACATCTGAAAATAATATATCCTTTTCAGTATATTAATATAAATATAAAATAGTATTTTATTTTCAGTATTGTGCTCAGTCATTCAGTTGTGTCTGACTCTTTGAGACCCCCTGGACTGTAGCCCACCAGGCTCCTCTGTCCATGTGATTCTCTAAGCAAGCATAGTGGAGTGGGTTGCCAGTTTCTCCTCCAGGGGATCTTCCTGATCCAGGGATTGAACTGCATCTCTTGCATCTCCTGCACTGGCAGGCATATTCTTTACCACTGGGCCACCAGGGAAGCCCCATATAAAGTTTTGTATATATGTAAAAATATGTAAAATCTTTTTTCAAAACTGATCATAATCATGCAATAAATGATATCTCAACAAATATCCAATTTGTTCTCTTACCACAGTGAATATACTCTACAGATCAATTTTTAACAAAAATGATTAGAATATCTCATATATTCAAAAGTCTAAAAATATTCCTATAACAAGTTCTATGAATTCAATAAGGAAATTATAACTGAATTAGCAAATGAAAACAACATATCAAATCTTGCATAAGATGACTAAAGTTTAGGTTACTAACAGTTTTAAATGAGTGTATCAGAAATAAATACAAGATCATAGGTTAATAAAAGCATAATAAAGAAAAATGAACAGCTTGTTGCTAGTAAAATTGAAAATATGATTGAAAATGCATAAAATCCTAGAAAAACACAACATGTAGCAAAATATATTAAATATATGAAGTATTAAATTTGTTAATAAATACTTTTCTTGAAGACAACTCTAGGTCCAGATGCCTTCATCTTGAATACTACAAAATACTGAATGGAGAAATTATATCAATCATACAAAACATTTTCCATAGGCTGGAAAAGTCTGTAGAGCAGGCATTCCCCCAACTTTACATAAGGCTAATATCCAATACAATTTTGATCAAGAAACCTGAAGCCAACAAAAGTAGGGAGAATTATAGGGAAATTNTGAAGACAACTCTAGGTCCAGATGCCTTCATCTTGAATACTACAAAATACTGAATGGAGAAATTATATCAATCATACAAAACATTTTCCATAGGCTGGAAAAGTCTGTAGAGCAGGCATTCCCCCAACTTTACATAAGGCTAATATCCAATACAATTTTGATCAAGAAACCTGAAGCCAACAAAAGTAGGGAGAATTACAGGGAAATTTCACCTAGTAACATAAAAGCAAAATTTTAAACTATGTACAAATAAAGGCAGGAATATGTAAAAAAAAAAAAGTCTATATATATTATGATCAAGTCAAGTCAAAAATCAATTAACTTATTTCATTGTATTAGCAGAATAAAGAGGGAAACATTAGATTGTCTCAATAAATGCAGAAATACATCTTACAAAATTGGCAATTTGTATTTAAAATTCATAGGAAAGTAGGAAGCAAAGAGAATTTACTGAATTTATGTAAGCAGAAGATACAAAAACCTTAGATCAACCACATTTAATAATCAAAGATGGCAAGATTTCCCTTTGAAATTGGAATCTTGGAGACAAAATAAAAATATCTGCTATCACCATTCAGTGATATTCAACACTGTCCTAGAGATTTCCACCAGGGAAAGCAAGTCAGAAAAAGAAACAAAACATAAATGGTATAGATAGAAAGGCATAAAACTGTCATTTTAATGTGATGATTATATTTGCTGAATAACCAAAAAATTATAGAGATAAATCATTAGAATTAATAAGCGAGTTTAGCAAGACAAAGTCACATAAAAATCAATTACATTGTCATAAATCAACAATAAATGTAATTTAAAATATAGCATATAGACATAATTTATAAACTTTCAAACACCTAGGAACAAAATACATTCAAGACCTTTAATACAGGAAACTATAAACATTAAAACTGTAAAAATTAAATGGAGAGATATACCCAGTGTGGACTCTTGCTGTCTGAAGTGTGGTCTACTGACCAGCAGCATCAGCAGTATCTGGGAGTTTGTAAAAAGAAAGGAAAATCAGAATCTTGGGCTCCATCCCAGACTTACTCAATCAGAAATTATATTTTAACAAGACTCCCTTGTCAATTGCATGCATAAATGAAAGTCTGAAAGCCAATATGGCAAGATCTCAACTCTCTCTACACTGCCATATAGATTTGGGCTATCTCAATCAAAATTCTAATATGCACACATATAAGTGTGAATTTGTGTGTGTGTGTGTGTGTGTGTGTGTGTGTTAAAGTTGCTACTTTAGTCCTAGGTTGAATATAAAAATGCTAAGGGACAAGAAGAACTAACATATTCTTTAATAACAAGATGGAGAACTTTTGATATTGAAATAAGACCATGTTAGTTAGGGTTTAACCAGAGAAGCAGAAGCACTAATACACAGATATAGTTAGATGAGTGTTTGTGTGTGTATGTGTGTGTGTGTGTGTGTGTGTGTGTGTATTTGGAACAGAGATTTCAAATTACATGATTGTAGGACCTGGCTAAGCTCCCACAAGGTTGTTGGGTTTGTACCTATTGTGGGGTTTGAAGTCTGCAGGGCGGAAAGGAAAAGTGATGTGAAGTGTGCAGAGCAAGGTAAACCCAAACCCATTAGCATGAGCTGAACTCAACAGGCACAGAATAAAAACTGTGTCATGTCACACTGCTTCAAATCTTGTTTTTAGTCAAAGTATTATCGACTTACAATATTAGATTGGTTTCAAGGGTACAACACAGTGATGTCATATTTTCAATATATTACATGCCAAAGTTTTTAAATTAATAATATTATTGACTATATTCTCTGTGTTGTATGCTACCTTGTGACTTATTTATTTTTTAACTGGCAGTTTGTATTTAATCCCCTTCCCCTATTTCAGCCATCCCCCACTTCCCTCCTCTCTGGAAACCGCTAATTTATTCNCAAGGGTACAACACAGTGATGTCATATTTTCAATATATTACATGCCAAAGTTTTTAAATTAATAATATTATTGACTATATTCTCTGTGTTGTATGCTACCTTGTGACTTATTTATTTTTTAACTGGCAGTTTGTATTTAATCCCCTTCCCCTATTTCAGCCATCCCCCACTTCCCTCCTCTCTGGAAACCACTAATTTATTCACTGTGAGTCTGTTTCTGTTAATAATTGTCCATTTGTTTTGTTTGTTAGAGTCCACATATAAGTCCACATATAAGCATACCGTATTTGTCTTTGTCTGATTTCTATCATTAAGCACAATCCTTCCAGTTTCATCCATGTTGTGATAAATGGCAAGATTTTCTTTTTTATGGTTGAATAATTATATATTACATATAATATTATATATGTGATGTATATGTGTATATATATCTTATTTATCCATTCATTGGGCAGTTAGTGGACACTGAGACTGCATCCATAGCTTCACTATTGTGAATAATGCTGCAACAAACATAGGCGTGCATATATCTTTTCAAATTAATATTTTTGTTTCCTTCAGATAGAAACCCAGGAGGAAAATTGCTGGATCATATGGTGGTTCTATATTTACTATTTTGAGGAACCTGTATACTTTTCTATAGTGACTGTACCAGTTTACATTCCCACTAACAATCCATGATGGTTGCCTCATATAACATAATGTGAAACTCCATTCCCTCTTTGTGGGAGAAGGGAGAAATATTAAGAAGAGCTCTGGTTGTTCTCTCATTGCTCTTTTTGGTCTCTGGGCAGAAAAAGTAAATTTCCCTTGTCTTCTCTTTGATTCAAGATGACTACCATTTTGACCTGGGACCAACCACATCAGCTATCTATTCTGAAGGCTACTTTCAATTTTCCTAATGCAGAAGGAGGTCAGAGCTTAAAATCTTAACCCTTATCTAAACAGGATCAAAAGGGCAATAGTTATTATTTTTATATCACTGTATTTGAAAAGAGAGTGATAGAATGAGTTAGAACAGCTCTTTAATATATGGATTTACATGTACTGCAAGACAAAATTTCTGAAGCTGATGAAGGGAGCTTAAGACTGCTGGGACCTCATGACTTTGCTAAACACAGCCTTATTGAGTGTTTTTGCTTTATTTGTGTGGTACAAGTCATTTTATTATCTTCTGTAAGATTCTTGCTGCCCTTGTGTTAATCTTTTCAATTTGCAAAATACACTAGAATAAAAAACTTAGCGCTCGGACTAATTTTTGTATCTGAACTCACACACCAGCCAGATGCATTCTGTCACATCTTGCTAGTATATGCTGTTTGATGTTGTACATCATAGTATTTTTTAAATTATTCACATATTGAATTTAAATTTATGCAATAATGTGAAGTAGAGAAAATGCTCTCTTAGTTTGCTTTTTTAGCCTCTGTTTATCCATCTCATTTTTTGATTCAAATGGCAAATCTCCAATTTTGAAGTGTTATGCGAGGGCTTGAAATTCCAAGGAGAGTGAGTGTTGTTATTTTCATTGTTTGGGAAACAAAAATGTACCTCTGATAATTTTTGTCTTTGATTACTTCTTCTTCAAAGGATTTAAGCCAGAATGAAAGCCTTTGAAATCTTCAGAGATAAGGAGACATGAGAGTTATTCTGTATGCACTGGATAAACAGATGTCTTAGCTTTTCAAACCAAACCTGAAAAATATAATTACAAGCTTCATCAGCAACAGAGAACAATTTTTGCAGGTATATAGTGTTTTATACTTTACTAATGTGAAATGGAAGAAAGATGTCATTTTATTCCTTTTTCTTGTCTAAGAATTTAGTCCCAATTAACATTTCAGAAAACTTTTTTTTTTTCTGAAATGGAAAAAAAGTTCTCAGGAATCAGCATGTTTCCACCGAAGGGGGAAAAAAAATAGCTTTTCTCCTTGTCATTTTGGGCACCAAGAAGCATCATTAGAAACATATCTTTAAGCTGCTTGGGAAGTTGAGATCCCACTTGAGAAATACCAAGTTGATAAAAATCTAAATGTCTTTCATTTACTGAATGGACTAAACCTTGTAATCAAATTGATTCTGAGATATCCATGGACTTCAGTGAGAGTGTCTCATATGGAATAATTACAGAATTAAGTTCAATGCTATGCACAGAAACAAACAATCAAAAAAAAAAAAAAACCACTAATACATTTTGGATTTGGCAACTGATGACTTAAACTGGATGAAACAAATTCTCTGGATGCTGATGCTACAGCTGCCCACTGATTCACAGCAGTACAGAAATGGACCCAATGATGCAAAGAAACAAATAACCTCTATCTGTCATGCTTTCAACTTTTTCAAGGTAGAAGTACTTCTTACTTAAATACTATGAGGGTAAAAGAGAAAAAGAGAATCATGCTACTGACTAGAAGGTTTCTTTGTGCTAAATAAACATGGGTAATTTTGAAGTTTAAACCTAAAGTCAGGACTCAGCAACACAACTTACAATTCAAGGCCTTTTTAAAATATCCACTTGCTGTATTCAAGCTACTTTTGGAAAACACTGCCAACAACTCTCTCATTGAGTAAATTGTAATTTTTTTGGTGATAGAAGAGAAAAAAGGCAGCCAGTGTACTTAAATACATCCTCTCAGGGAAAGGTTTCAGTTTTGTTCAACTCCATGTCCTCAGGAACTTAATGCTTCCTTGACTGGAACCTTAAAATAAACCTCACTATATTTATTTTGAAACTTAATGATGATGAATGAGAAACACCTACATTNTACATGCACGTGTACATATACAGACATATATGTACATGCACGTGTACATATACAGACATATATGTACATGCACGTGTACATATACAGACATATATGTATATACATGTACATATACAGACATATATGTATATACATGTACATATACAGACATATATGTATATATACATGTATATGCATACACACATATATACAGACATATATGTATATATATACATGTATATATGCATACACATATATGTACATGTGTGTGTGTGTGTACACACATACTACACAGTCCTTTATGATAGAGAAATGATTTACTAAACAGTATAGTCTTGGGGGGAGGTTAGCAAAAGGAAAGGAGAAACTATAAGGGCCCACAGTGGTGTCAGTTATGCTAACAGATACACTCTGTGAAGAGTTTAAATTTTTCCTCAAGCCTATCCATCTTATTAGGACTCAATCTCTAGACGGCCTCCGCATGAAAATTGTTAGGATGTGGCTTTAAATTTTGCTACTGCGTGTTTAGAGTATGTTTTCCTTTACAATGTGGTCCTCACTTTCAAGGTAGAACCTTTCTGGTATTTCCACTGAATGCCAGACTTACTAAAAAGGTGTTCACGTTAGTTTTCTGCTCTGGCAGAACTAGAAATCCAGCACTGCTGGTACATTGGCACCGTTCAACCTCTAACAGTTTCTTCATTTCACTCTCAATTTCATAGGAGCTGCTTTCCAGTAATCCGTGGAAAGTTCTCCTTGCTCATATATAATCTAAGCCTATAGATGCAAAGGAAATTTTTATATGGACTTCTGTGACTCTTTGTGTACCGATCTCTTAACAAATATTCTTCCCTAAGGATTCTAGGCACTTCATCTGCCCCATACTCTTATATTTATCCCCTGAGTTTAGGGAGATGATTGTCTCTGCCCTGGTTGCAGCTGTCCTTCTAGTTAGATAAGAGTCCCCTAGCTGAGAACTGGTTGATTGTGGGACTTTTCTCATTTGTTTTCCTTCTGTCAAGGACCAAAGATCTATAATGCTTGTGACCTATCCTGAAAACTCTTATTTTATATCTTTTTCCATTTCTTTATGTGTTTACTAATAGCGAGCTAGTCCAGTACCAGCGACTCAGTCGTGGTTGGAAGCACAACTTAAACGGATGCATTCTTGAGCAAATAGTTTAATCCTTTGAGACTCCGTCATTCTTCAGCATAAAATGAAAAGTCTTGTCTATAAACAGCCTTATTGTTTTAAATGCCTTGTTGAAATGCAACAAAAAGAAACTTCAAGATTTATTCAAATATGAAGATGTCAGTNTGGTGGGAAGCACAACTTAAACGGATGCATTCTTGAGCAAATAGTTTAATCCTTTGAGACTCCGTCATTCTTCAGCATAAAATGAAAAGTCTTGTCTATAAACAGCCTTATTGTTTTAAATGCCTTGTTGAAATGCAACAAAAAGAAACTTCAAGATTTATTCAAATATGAAGATGTCAGTTTGATAGTTTAGTGACTCTCTCCAAATGCTGTGATTTTCAAATTCTTGTGTGTGTGTGTGTGTGTGTGTGTGTGTGTGTTTGTGTGTCTTTTAACACCCAATGTCATTTGGGAGCTACTCAGTTACAAAACCATATTTGCTTCAATATTAAAGAATATTGTTCTGTTACACATTAATTCAGCAAATATTTATTGACTATAACTATTTTCAAGAACAATGAGATTTGGGATGATACATAGTTTTTACTAATAGCTTTTAATATTTCCTTCTTTAATATCATTTGTGTATTGTAAATAAATCTGCCTCCTATATTCCTGAATGCTTGCTTTTATGTCTTTTTTAGAAATCCATTACTTAAAACATCATTTATTGTCTACTAAAGATGTACCAGACACGGTTGCCTGCTGAGAATAGAAAGGAAGACTGAGACTTAAAACCTACCTCTAAGGAGCTGTGTCTATTAAAATAGACTTAGGCGTATGAATAGTAAAAGTTAACTAATAAAACTGTGCCCAAAATGTTTTGGGGATACAGATGAGAGTGATTAACTCTGCCAGAGGCTTCTGATAAAAGTTCCTGAAAAGGGTCAACTTTAAGCTGGAAGCTGTGTGAGAAAACTCAATGAAGGCTTAAGGTTTTAATTCTGATCCTAGTACTTATTGGCTATGAGGTCGCTGCATAATTTTCTCAGTTTCAGTTTGTATGTTTTTCTCGATTTCACTTTGCCCCGTTCTAAGTTCGGGATGATAACAGTGACTTTGTTGTTTTGTTGTAAGGATTAAAATTTTTTCAGGTTCAGAAGTTTATGGATGTTTTTGTTTATATGCATAAAATGATATTTATAGACTGTATAGTCCATGCGGTCGCAAAGAGTTGGACATGACTGAGCGACTTTTACTTCACTTTGCTAATTCAGGATTGGCACTAGATTTTTGCAGGGTTCTAGGATAATGGTGGATATTTCTGTTCTTCTTAGACATAAGTTAAGAAGTTTGTGATGAAGTTTTTCAGAAACTTAGCATTTGTCTTATAGGTTATATAGTAACATACACTGAACTTTTTCAGAAAAACACATCCTATTGTTATGAATTTGTCATTTTTTTTCCTCCCAAGTCAAAGTTCCTGCCCCAAATTTCCTATTTCTATATTTTGGTAACTACTTTTTTCTTTTTCTCTTTCATGTTTCATCATTATCGTTCTTCAAAATTAGTTTCCAATTAAAGACTCTTTTAGAGGTGGATTCTTTTATTGTTTATCTTATTATAGAATCAACCTTATGAAGGAACAAATAAATATAATAAAAACTATCCATGTTAAGTGTATAGTTTCAAGTTTTGACAAATTCATATAGCTATCATCACAATCAAATTAGAGATTATTTCCACTCACTCCCAAAAGCAGAGTGCCTTGGATATTATCCAAAAGATTCGATGTTTATGTGAATTATCTGAACCTTGTGTGTCAGTAAAACCTGACTCAGATTTTGGCAAGATGTGGTCATCTACGGTCTCAAAGACTTTCTTTAGCCATTCATGACAGAAATAGCACCAAGGTGGCTTTTCTTGTTCCAATGCCTACAGAATTTGGAGTTGAGAAGATAGAAGAGAGGTGAACAGAGGGGTGTGCATGTGTACCCACGCAAGCAGCACTCATTATTATTACTCTTCCAGACGTTTCCAGCGTGGAATATGGAAGTCTGGAGGTCCCTTCTTTTCAGGTCACCCTAAAGAGATGGAAGTGTGTGCTCCTCTGTTATTTTCTCTCCAGGGCTTTCTGATTGGTTTGCTGCTCTTATGCTTGCTGGGTCTTCCCTAGCACTAGTTTGGTGCCTTTTCTGTGGATAACTTTGGTTTCAAAGATAGCCAGGAAATCTAAAACTGCATTCCAAAGAGCTTTTCCCCCTTTGGCAGCAGTAACACTAGAATTCTGTGCTATATTTGTATGCACTGTGTTGACTTATGTGTATTTTTCATGTATCCATATGCATGCGTGTGTGTCTGTATATGTGTGTTTTTGTTAAGAACCAATCACTAGCTTTCATGTAGAGAGGAATGTTGCCAAATAAGTGTGCATATAAACTCCTATTTATTGAAAATGTAACTATTATGGCAACATAAAAAATCAATGTTTGTCCAATTATTTTCTGCAGGCAGTATCATGCATTGCAGCATAGTTTCTCATTAGACTAAATCAAACTGTTCTTAAATACCATTTTACCAGCTGTTACTGGATAAAGGGTGAACAGAACAGTTTGTAGTTGCAAATACGCAGCTCTCTGGCAAGTGTCTTTGCCAACATTGCTACCAGCTGCATATATTGTTTATAAAAAACAAGTGCCCTTAGTGGTTTTTAAAAAATTTTATGGAAGTGTGGATTCTTTTCCCGGTATAATTTCATATGTTTCTTGCAGAAGAAATGCTGCCAAAGTCTGTACAATAAGTCAAATTCAAATCACAATTGCAAGTATTTTAGGTTTTAATGTAGGAAAAAAATGTAAGAATTAGATCACTAAAAAGTAGATGTATCAAAATAGAATCAAATAAACTTCCCAGATCCCCCATATAGATTTTATATGGCAGGTTTAAAAAAATAATTTCCAGTAGTCTAAACTGGGACCTAATCAAAGAGCTAATAGCCAAAGCTTCTTAAACACTGTCCCAATATGATATTAAAGAACATACTTCCCAACTTTTGGCCTTATTTCCAAATTTTAAATAATTTTTCTGAATAAAGTCAAAAATTTTCCCCTAAACATAAGAAACTGAGAGACTTAGATGCTTGAGTCTGGCCAAGATTATGCAACTTATTAGTAAGCAGGACCATTCAATCACATAAAGTCCAAAGATACTATTTGTTATTCAAATGAAGCTTTATTACTAGAGATAGAGATTGTAATATCTGACCTAATTTCAGTTCACTTTTGACTATATCCTTGTTGTTGTTCAGTCACTAAGCATGTCATACTCTTTGCAACCCCATGGACAGTAGCATACCTGGTTTCGCTGTCCTTCACCATCTCCTGGGAGTTTGCTCAGATTTGTGTCCATTGAGTCAGTGATGCCATCCATCTCATCCTTTGTCATCCCCTTCTCCTCCTGCCTTCATTTTTCCGAGCATCAGGGTCTTTTCTGATGAGTTGCCTCTTCTCATAAGGTGCCAAAGTATTGAAGCTTCAGCTTCAGCATCAGTCATTCCAATGAATATTCAAGGTTGATTTCCTTTAGAATTGACTGATTTGATCTCCTTGCTATCCAAGTGACACTCAAGAGTCTTCTCTGGCATCACAGTTCAAAAGCATCCATTCTTTGGCATTCAGCCTTCTTTATGGTCCCACTCTCACATCCACATATGACTACTGGAAAAACCATAACTTTGACTATACAGACCATATGAACCACCAGAAAAGCCTAGCTACCAGGGAAGCCAGACTATATACTGCTGAACAACAAAGTTTTTATAAGTTATAAATGCACAAGGATAGTACAGAGCTTTAGCATCCTAAACTACAACAAAAATGAAATTTTAACGTTGATTTCTCTGAAGGCTTTACAAAAAAGTATTAAAGATTCCATGCAATGAATATCCTCTAAGTATATAATTACCTATAAGATGATGTAAAAGAGTAATTATTTCCTCATTTAATCATTAGCCTTCTTATGATTTTTTTTATCCTCTTCTAACATCTTCACTTCTCTATNATATGACTACTGGAAAAACCATAACTTTGACTATACAGACCATATGAACCACCAGAAAAGCCTAGCTACCAGGGAAGCCAGACTATATACTGCTGAACAACAAAGTTTTTATAAGTTATAAATGCACAAGGATAGTACAGAGCTTTAGCATCCTAAACTACAACAAAAATGAAATTTTAACGTTGATTTCTCTGAAGGCTTTACAAAAAATTATTAAAGATTCCATGCAATGAATATCCTCTAAGTATATAATTACCTATAAGATGATGTAAAAGAGTAATTATTTCCTCATTTAATCATTAGCCTTCTTATGATTTTTTTTATCCTCTTCTAACATCTTCACTTCTCTATGAACAAGCACGTGTGTGTGTGTGTGTGTGCGTGTGTGTGCGTGTGTGTATACACATACAATGCTTATGTGCATGCATGTTCAGTTGCTCCATCGTGTCCGCCTTTGCGATCCCATCTACTGTAGTCTGCCATGCTCTTCCATCTATGGGATTCTACAGCCAAGAATACTGGAGTGGGCTGCCATTTCCTTCTCCAGGGGCTCTTCCTGACCCAGGGATTGAACCCACATCTCCAGCATCTCCTACATCGGCAAGCAGATTCTTTACCATTGAGTCATCTGGGAAGCCTATAAGGTTTATATATGTTACATATTAAGTGTATATATAAGTACTGTCTATATATATATATAGACATACATATATACATTGATCTATAATATTGTGTTGAGAAATAGAAGAAAGTGTTTGCCTCGGTAGAAGTTAGTTTATATTACTCTTCCCCACATGCTTTATTCTCAGCTCAGTACTTAGACAGCTTTTCAACAAATTGAAATCAGTGCTTCTTCTGTGCTTTACCACGAAATTTGCTGCACACCTGAACCCTGAATTAAACCATTCTGATTATCAGGACTAGGATTTTTGAAGAAAACATAAACAAGGGAATAACAAAAATTTCTCCCAATGTGATTGCGCATAAATAGTCAGTTGGCACCAAGTAATGGCTTCCCTGGAAATGGGCCTCAAAGCCCTCCTTTGCCAGAGTCATCACCACTGCTCATTACCTTATAACAGTGTACTTCATGCACTTATCTGTCAGACTATTGCAGGCAATTCCATTTGAGATGCCTGGTAAATATTGAAAGTGACCAGAAACTTTTCTAGAGAAATCATTTCTTAAAATTCAATTCTTTTCCATGATTTAAAAAAAACCCAACTCAACAAACCTTTAGGGAAATGAAACTAAATACCACAATGAGACACCACTTCATGCACATTATGGTGACAATTTTATATGTATATCCCAGAAAAAGGAAGATAACAAGTGCTGGTGAGGATGTGGAGGAATCAGAACCCTTGCATATTGCTGATCGGAATGTAAAATGTTATAACTGCTATGGGAAACAGTAAAGAAGCTCCTCAAAAAATTAAACATAGAATTACCATAATATATGGTCATTGCTTTTCTGGGTATATACCCAAAATAATTGAAAGCAATGATTTAGACAAATATTTGTACATCCGTGTTTTGCATTAGTTCCAATAGCGAAAATGTTATTGCAAAGCTAAAAGAAAGCCACGTTTCCATTTGCACATGAGTAAATAAATGAAATGTGGTATATATCCATACACACACACACACACACATATATATATAATTTAACATTACTTAGCCTTAAGAAAGAAAGAAACTTTTACACATAGTACAACATGGATGAATTTTGTAAACATGCTAAATGAGGGCTTCCCAGGTGGTGCTAAAGATAAGCAATTCACCTGCCAGTGTTGGAGACAGAAGAGACATGGATTCCATCCCTGGGTCATTAAGATCTCCTGGAGAAGAAAATGACAACCCCACCCCACAATTCTTTCTGGGAGGATCCCGTGGACAGAGGCGCCTGGCGGGCTCCAGTCCACGGGGTCGCAAAGAGTTGGACTTGACTGAGTGCCTGAGCACGTACTATCCGGAATAAGGTAATCACAAAAGGATGAGTATTGTATCATGCCACACATATTAGGTACCAGAGAAGTCAAACTCATAGGGACAGAAAGGAGAATGGTGGTTACCAAGGGCTGAGAGGAAGGAGGAATCGGGAGTTATTGTTTAATGAGTACCGAGGTGCAATTTGGGAAGATGAAATTATTCTGTAGGTGGATAATGATATTGTATAACGTTGTGAATGTACTTAGTGCCACAGATCTGTACACTTAAGAGCAATGTTTTATGTTGTGTGAGTGTGTATGTGTATATATATATATGTATTTTACCACAATAAACAAGATGAAAGTAGCTGTTGGCAAAGAAGAGAGTAGAATAAACGAGGAAATTGGAGACAAGGACTGTAAAGTGGTAAGCTGTCTAGACTTGGGAGTAAATTTTAGACGGAGGGTGAAAAATGCACCAAAGAGAAATTTGGGGGAGAGCATTTACTGCTCAAGTAGAAAATATTCAGAATAATAAAAAATTGAGCAGAGATAGTTTTTCAAAATCTTTTGCTTTGCGCTATAAATTCATTTTCTTCTATTAATAGTCCTACAGATAAGTCAGTAATGAACTACATTGTGTGTAATTTATTTTGGCTGATGGATTTTTTTTTTTTTAAGAAAATCCACATGGATTTCCTCACAAACCCCAGGTATGTTGGAGTTGCACACTTGTTTGTTCAACACTTATTAAAAACCTACTATATCTTCTCTTAAGATCACTTCAGATATCAGAGAAAAGGAATTTAAGACATATTGAATAATGTTTATTCTTGTCTTCTGAAAGAACATGAAGGAGACTTGTATATATCCTCCTTTGACCTTATCCTAATTTTTCCCCCAAAATATTTGTGAAGCATTAGATATTTCCATATTTGATTTGCTCACTTAGGGAAACAAATTGGAACATTAAAAATCAAAGAATGACCTCTTTTGCTGGAGAAATGTTAAATGCTCTATTTTTAAAACAACAAACGAACAGAGAAATGAAAAGGGGCAGAATAAACATTTCATTTGACAATCTGTCACATACAAAATCGAGCAGCGAGCCTGTGATAAACGGACCACTATCGCAGATGAATCCTCTACATATGGAAGGAACAATAATTTCTCCTAGAATGCTCTTGCTTTTATTCTTCTTCCACAATTCTCTGTAAACTTCCAAATACAAGTGTCAGTAGAGGGGAAAATGAAGACATGGCAAATTCAGAGCAAATGTGTAAATTTAATTTACCACTGAAGAATATGAGAAATGTGTAGAGAGAGCTTGAAATTATGTTTTCATCCCTTTAAGATAACAAGAGTTTTCAGTCTTCTATTGAAATAAGTTCAATAGAATAAGCTTCTTTTTTCCAAAACACTTTAAAGTTAAAATTCAATTGGAATATCAAATTAGGTTTCTTTTCAGAGAAACTCCCCATTTCATCTATTTTTTTAAGGATTTTTTTTCAAGAAGAAAGAAGTTTCTGATGAAAATCCTACACAGAATTGTTGGGTTGTTGCTATCAAAAATAGCATGATCTCTTTAGCCTATCTGAACTTATTCCACTCAGCAAAACATTTCTTTGCCTTCAGACAGCTGCCATTCTGATTTTATGACTCTCAACCTTTTCAAGACCACTGCTTAATAACTTTCCAGTCTCCTCTTTCTCCTGTAAAGGAACTCCTCAGTAATAAGCCTTAAGTAAACTTATCAGGAGTCCACTATTTTTCATTTTACCTTATTACATATATCTGGAAACATCCTATTTTCTTTACAAATTAAAGGCAGTTTTTCATTTATAAACTGGGGTAATATACGATGATATATGAATTGATTAGTGTTATTAATAATAGGTGTATTAGGGTTTTCCAGAGAAACAAAATCAGTAGGAGAGACAGAGAGAGGAGGTAGAGAAAGAGAGAGATTTTATTTTGGGAGCTGTTGGCTTATACATTTATGGAAGCTGGGAAGTCCCACGATCTGATGTCTGCAAGCTCTTGAAAAGCCAGAAAAGCCAGTGGTGTCATTTAGTCTAAGTTCAAAGGTGTTAGGATCCAGAACTGATATTGTCAGTCCTAGTCTGAATACAAAAGTCCAAGAATCAGGAGTTCTGATATCTGAGGGAAGGAGAAGATGGATGTCTCAATTCAAGCAGAGAAAGAGAGAGAGAGAGAGAGAGAGAATTCTCCCTTTGTTAGCCTTTTTCTCCTGTTCAAGTCCTCAGTGGATGGGAAATTGGTGGGGAGGATGGTTTCCTTTACTGATTCAAAAGCTAATCTTCTCCAGGAATATCCTCATAGACACACCCCCCAAAAATGTTTAATCAGGTATCTGGACATCTTGTCTAGTTGACATACAAAATTAACTATCTCAATGGCTTGTATGTATTGACTGTATTATGTGCTGAGCACTGTTTGCTGCCTGAATCTGGGACCATGGTCCAGTGGCAAAAGCCCTGGACTCTGGATTCAAACTGCTTGGTTTGAAATCTTGCCAGTTATTTTCTGCCAATTATTACCATGTCATCATGGGCAAGTTACTTCACTTCAGTGTATTTCTCTGTAAATAATAGTACCTACTTCATAGGGCACTTATGAGGAGTAAATGAGTTATTAATAATGTCTGCTGTTTGTTAAATAAAATATGCTTACATGGATTAAATACTTAATATCTTAAATATAATACTTGTGAAATGCATGAATATCATGAATTCTTAATAAGCACTTAGTTATTATTAATATGTGTTTCTCTGTCTCTCTCTTAGTCATGACCAACTCTTTGCAGGCTGATGGACTGTGGCCTGCCAGGATCCTCTGTCCATGGAATTTTCCAGACAAGAATGCTAGTTCAGTTCAGTTCAGTCACTCAGTCGTGCCCAACTCTTTGCTCAGCTTTCCTGTAGTCTAACTCTCACATCCATACATGACTACTGGGAAAACCATAGCTTTGACTAGACGGACCTTTGTTGGCAAAGTAATGTCTCTGCTTTTTATGCTGTCTAGGTTGGTCATAGCTTTTCTTCCAAGGAGCCAAGTAAGTGTCTTTTAATTTCATAGCTGCAGTCACCATCTGCAGTGATTTTGGAACCCAGAAAAATAAAGTGAGCCACTGTTTCTATTGTTTCTCCATCTACTTGCCATGGAGTGATGGGACTGGATGACATGATCTCAGCTTTTTAAATTTTGAGTTTTAAGCCAGCTTTTTCACTCTCTTTCACTTTCATCAAGAGGCTCTTTAGTTCCTCTTCACTTTCTTCCAGGGTGGTCTTCACTTTCTTCTTAAGGGTGGTGTCATTTGCCTATCTGAGGTTATTGATATTTCTCCTGGCAATCTTGATTCCAGCTTGTGCTTCTTCCACTCCAGCTTTTCTCATGATGTACTCTGCATATAAGTTAAATAAGCAGGGTGACAATATACAACCTTGACATTCTCCTTTCCCAATTTGGAACCAGTCTGCTGTTCCATGTCCAGTTCTAACTGTTACTTCTTGACCTGCATACAGATTTCTCAAGAGGCTGGTCAGGTGGTCTGATACTCCCATCTCTTGAAGACTTTTCCACAGTTTGTTATGATCCACACAGTCAAAGACTTTGGCATAATCAATAAAGCAAAAGTAGATGTTTTTCTGGAATGCTCTTGCTAGAGAATGCTAGAGTGGGTTGGTATTTCCTACTCCAGTGGATCTTCCTGACCCAGGGATCAAACTCACATATCTTGCATCTCTTGCATTGGCAGGCAGATTCTTTACCACTGGGACCACCTGGGAAGCCCTAATCTGTGTTTGGCTATATTATTTTTTATAGTATTGACGGATTTGAAAATTGAAAAACAAAATCATTAAAGCAAGACTGAAACTCGACACTTAGAGGTCTGGCTTAACTAGACCCTCCTTCTTCCAGGCCAGTCACAAAATCAATGATTCTGTAATGGCCAGAGAATGTTGCAGGGATGGCAGGGTCTTCTGTGAGAATAAATATAGTCTTAGGAATTTTTGTTGTTCTTCTCCACAAATTTGGGAGTTCCTTTGGCTCAGAGACTCTGGACAAGAAATACAGTTGCAAATTCTCTGACCTCTGTGGCAACTTTCCCTAATAACCTTGGGGGGGGGTCACAATTCACAGTTGGAGACTTACTGGTTTAAGTTATATTTTCTCTGCTAGTTGATGAGTGTGTCATATGGGACAAAATCAAAGGCCGTCCTGAGGCTGAGATGTATTGCATTTATTGCTTTTCTGTTATCTACAACATGCCTTGCTCTGTCAGCAAAGGCTGTGAGATTGGTCTTTGGTAATTTGCTCCTCTAACTCAAGTTAGTTATTTCTCTGCAATCTTAGTGTTTAGGGATTGATTTTCTGATGATGTGCTCCAGTATTTTTGCATATCCTAAAGCTTAACATGTATGGGTCTGCAGTTTCTAGCATTTAGAAAAAATTTAAACAAATCTTTCAAAGATCTCTCGTATCCTTTAAGCATCTCTCCCATTACCTATACATTCTCAGGATAACTCAGCCAATTCATTATTACCCTGCAGGGTGATCATCATCAGGCCTGCTGAGAAAAGCACGTGGAAGTATTCTAGGTGATTAGACTTTACTGCTGGTATTTAATCTTGTTATCCTTTCTTTTAATCTCTAGCTTTTTCTGCTTTTTCTCCCCAACTCTCTACCTTCCCTTTTCTTTCCTTTGTTATATAAGGAAAAGCAAAGGACATGTGAGAAAGCATTTGCTATGAACTTCCTTTAAATTCATCTCTCTCCCATAATGGGATACTGGTAATCATTCCAAGCGATGCTACTCCACTCAGAGCCACTTAAACCCCAAACTCAAAATCCTGGGAAGATCTAGGAACAAGCTAGAGCTAAGGCTGCCTTGGACCTGTTCCAAATATAGATATAGATATACAGATATATTTATATATATCCCAGAAAACACACACGACTGACTCAAAAAATTTACCAACAAAATGTAAAGCTATTGTGCATGATAAAGGCTATTTTCTATTCCTTTTCAGTATAAAAAATCTATTAAATTCATTTACTACACTACCAATGATTTGAGATTTGCAGTTAGAAGAACCCTGTCTAGAGCTGCCTGGATAACAAGAGTTAAGAGGCAGTCTGCCTGAAAAACTCAAAGAAATACAAGAGAGTAAAATAGAGGTCTTTCTCTTTTCATGTACAGTCTCTGTGTCTGTAAGTACATGTGTATACTTTCTACATGATCATACACTCCTTTTTTATTTTAAAAAACAAAATATATTTTTTTCAAAAGTGTACCAGTCAATATATCAGGATACTTGACCAATAGGAAAGCTTTTCCCATGTAGCTATAAGCACTGCTGTTCTCCTTTTGCCCAGGGAACTCAGAAAAATGAGATGTATTAATATATGCAGTGTATATTGAAGTTATTAGAAGAAAAGTGAGCTGGAGGGGGTTTCCCTTTCTCAAAGTTTGGTTTCAAAGTCTAGAATTTGAATTTTGCTATTGACTTGTTTTAGTGACATTTAATATTAGTCTTTTCTTCTTTTACAGCATAAGCTGACCTTGACTCTTAGGTAAGTGATATTTACATGTTTCACTTGTAAATGACAAATTGGTACACATACAAGTGTGGCTTGATGTACACCCCACATGTGTTATTGTTGTTTTATTCTCATTATGAAGAACCTGGAGTAAAAACGCTGAGAACCGTCATCATTAAAATAGAAAGAAGGTATTGGAATTAAACATGATAGTAGCAAATGAGATTTTGAGAGCACAAAAGGAATTGTCATCAAAAGACAAATCAAAGCCTGGGATTCAGCCAGATAGAAAGCAAACCCCAGCAAGCACAATTGTTGGGATCACATACAACATTCATTAGGTTGAACAGAAGCAGCAAAAACCCAGTGTGAGGCTGGAAAATATACAGACATTAGATTTAGAAAATAACAGTAATTTTAGCAAAAGTGAATGCATCTAAGCTGGCACTAAGAGAGATTTGGAAAAACATTGGATTAGCTTTGGAGATTGAGTTTGGGAGGATTTGTCAGTGTTGGGGTGAAAGGGGAATGGTCCAGATCAGAAGACTTGTGTTTCATAGCACAAGGATTCGATGAAGGAAAGTGGCTGCTCAATTTGTCGGTTTCCTCTCACTCAGGCTTGTGGCCAATCAGAGAACCTCTGCAATCAGCAAAATGCAGAATGTGAGAAACTCCACAGATTCTCAATTTTTTGACAAGTGACTTACAAGTGGAAACGTACAGTGAAAGGGTTAAGATATATGTCAACCAAAAGCAATGCATGGACTTTCATCTTAATTTGAACAAATTAAATTAATGAAAACTGTATGAGACTACTGAGGGAATTTGATTTCCCCCACATTTACTGATATTAAGGAATTACCATGAATTTTTGAGGTATGATGGTTTTGGAACATGTTTTAAAAAAGAGTGCTTATCTCTTGCAATACATGTTAAAATGCTTAAGGATGAAATTATATGATATCTGAGACTTCCTTCAAAGTAAAGTCATATAACAGGCAGTTTCAGGTAAATGATAAATTTTCCAAGGCCCAGGAGAACATGAGTGTTTGTTGAGAACTTTGTCTTGAAATGGGTGGTCCACGGAAGTTCTGATTCTGTGATTACGAAGAGAATGAATCCTGCTTTTAGTGTGCCAATGTGTTAATATTTCAAAGGTCTCTATTAATATCCAGTAACTACTATTGATTATAATTTATCTAAGAGTGCCTAGGAAAAAAGTCCTTCATATGAAGATTTGACCAATACATCTTTGTCCTTGCTCTTTCTCTGCACGCTCTTTGTCATTCCCACCACATACGTCACCATCATCTCTGAAAGTTCAAATGCTGTTTTCTTCCAGCTCAAATGCCGCCATCCCTGCAAGAAGCCTTGTATGGTATCACTCCCTTCTGTGGATGAGACTCTGTCTTGACCTCTTTTATGACAGTCACACACCCTGCAGCGTGTGGTAGATGTGTCTGTACGTGTTCCTATCCTCTACAGACCAGAAGCTTCCTGAAGACAGGGTCCTTTCCAAACTGCTGTGTCTTTGTATTCACCAGCATCCAGTGCTTGGCTTGGCCTGAGGAGGGCCTCAACGAATGTCTACTGACTGGCTAACTTAAATGAAGAAATAGTAAGCAAAACAGGTTTGCAGGAAACATTTGTAAGGAAAAGCAAAACAACAGCATCACTTTGGATTTCTGGAAAGCAGTCTCCACAGATGAAGAGAGTCTTCTAGACTTAATTAACAATAAAAACTTCATCAACCCTCAGTAGCAGCTCGTTTTAGTTGCAGCTTTATCACAGAGCATCTCCTTTGCTTTGAATAACAGATCAATGGCCGCATTTTGTAGAACGGTTTGCTCATAAACTGTCAAAATCCAAACAGCTCTTTGGGACATAAAGTAAGATAAACTGAAGTGGAATTGGCTATCCTGAAAGTTAAACTACTTCTCTAAGTATAGAATGCATGTGTACTGTTTCAGGAGCCTGTTGGCAGTTTCCCTAAAATGACCAACATTAGAACCATGGAAACATTTTGCAGATTACACTATAGTCATTCTTGTCTTTTCTCTTCTGTAACGATTCCCATAATGTGTTCATTATGGAAAAGCACACCCTAACAATGCCTCTCTGCATTTGTAAGGGAGCACTGGTTGAAAGAACTGCTGTGAGTTCGACAGTCATTAAGAAATCAAGATATATAGACCAAAACTTCTTTTCAGAGAAGTTCTTTTCAGAAAACTTATTATCTGTCCCAGAGCCTTTCTGTCTACTGTTTGGCCTAGTTCATACCCCATTGCTAAATGCTTTGGTAGTTGGAATGAAAACTCAAAAATTTTAAGTTATTTGATATTTTAAAATAACACAATAATAATATTGACATCACTTAAGTTAAAGGATAATTGCAAAGGTTTTGCTTTAAATGTAGAAATGTAATTTTTGCATCATAAATGAAGGGAAAAAGAAAACTTTTGTTTCTGTATGGGATAATGAAATAAGTAACCATCAGATACTGAACATTCTATTTGCTTTCACAGTAGTCCTGATGGGTAGGTAGATGTGGAAAGTGTGTTTCCTCCTCAGATTCTTTCTTTGGGACAAGGACTAGGGCAGGGCAAGAGAAGAATCTAGGGATGCAAGATGCCAGGAGACATTCTCAAGTTCCTGCAAAGAGCAGCTCTGCACTCACAGGACCCTGCTCTTGCCTGACCTTGAAAATGAATGACTCAAGTTTGCATGCTAGGCACCTTTCTTACTTTACCCTACTTCCAGCAATTTTCTTGCTGGGAAGTTAGACTACATTTTCCAGCCTCCCTAATCAGGAGATTTCTTGAAACCAAATCTGCCCCGTGGAATTAGTGTTTGCCACTTCCAGTTGTGACCTAGAAAACCCTCTAAAGCATAGGTTCCCAATCCCTGGATTGATACCTGGATTGGCCTCTGAAGAAATGGATGGCACAGTGGCAGGTGAGCAGCAGGTTAGTGAGGGAAGCTTCATCTGTATTTACAGCCACTTCCCACTGTTTGCATTACCGCCTGAGCCCTGCCTCCTGTCAGATCAGTGGTGGCACTAGGTTCTCATAGGAGTGCAAACGCTACTGTGAACTGCATATGTGAGGGATCTAGATTGCCTGCCCCTGGTCTGTGGGAAAATTGTCTGGCATGAAACCAGTTCCAGTGCCAAGATTTGGGGACTGCTGCTCTAAAGTGCCAGCCTCCATGTTTTTGTCTGTTTACCAGCTGAACACAGAGGACTTTACAGACACTGGGAGGGTAGAGCCACAATTTGGAAGGAACCTGGGTTGCTGAGTTGCTACTTAAACAAGAAATGCTCAAGAGAGCTGCCTCAATAGGACCACCCATGGGAGATACCTGAGTGAGTGAAAAATGAACTTTTATTATCTTAGGATAATCCTATTTGGGAATTATTTGTCAAGTATTTTGTCACAGATTTATGCAGGTATAATTCACATTTTTTTGGAGGAAACAGACTCAGAGAGCATAAGTTAGCCTTCTAGGGTAATATAGCTCGTGATTATAGATCTAGGATTTGAACTCTTGTGTCTGACTCCAAAGTTCACTCTGCTTCAACTTAGTCCTATTATGTTCTATATATCACTGGAAGGAACTACTCGGAATATACTCAATGAAGGCAGCAAATCTTTCCAAATACATGTGTGATGTGCTAGTTTCTCCAACATGAGAAACCATAGAACTTTTAGGTTAGGACTAAAAGCCATTGCTCTTTATAGTAAGCCATTTTCTGTAGGTAATTTACTTGTCAAAGGCACCCTTGTTGTCTGTATTTAAGCAGTTCCAGGAGGATCCTCCTACCCCTCCCCACAACACACACACACATATTATAACACATTACCGCCCCTACATCTCACTTCGGTTCACTAGATCTTGCCAACTTCCAGCAGCTTCCTAGCTCTGGTTTCCACTAAGTTCAGTCTGAAGATTGTGGTATGTGAAAGCTAAAATAATAGCATGTCATAGAGAAGAAATGCTCCTTATTCTTTAATGACCCCCAAATTTTATTGGAAGAAACACATTCAAACAATGAAGCCATTATTATCTATCTGTTGTCTTTGCAAAACAGCACCCATTTAGAGATCTATAATCTGCCATATGAACAGATATTATAGGGGTCTATTGGGGTCTTTTTGCTTTTTTGAGGAGAGAGGAGGCAAGCCAATATTAGGGAGCAACACAGAGAAAAAGGCAGGGGCACAGAAATCCACTTTCGAGTCCATTTGCAGCACTCCAAGCAATGAGGTTTCTGATTTTTCTTTCCTCAGAGCAAATCAGCAAGGAGAGATGTGGTCTCAAAACAAGAAGATATTTTTAAATTCTCCATGGCTTAATGAATCACTCTGTGGCAGTTTCCCTCACAGTGTTTCCTAACTGGAAAATCTGGAAACATTCGCATTTGTATATTGCTTCTTTTAAAATAGGAGATATAAGGACTCAACAGAAATAACACTAATGTTGGCTTCCTTAATTTAAGTAGTGAAGTAATGTGATGTGATGGAAAATAATGGTTTCACTGTTGGCAAAGTGTGGTTATTTTTCTGTTTCCTTTAAATACCAGATAAATAAGAGAAGCATCGTCAATGTCTCTAAGCTTCTATTTTCCATTTATAAATTGAACACATTAGTAATACTTGAATCACAAGGCTTAATGATGTGGATATTCATATAAAAAAATTGATCAGGGGAGGATAAAATTAAATCATATATATGACAGTGCTAAGTATGGATACTCTTTCTCTTATTAGTATATTATTTTTTATTTTCCTGTTTTTCAGGTTTTGTGATGCCGCAGTTAACTCTGGTATATACTGACATAGAGCTAACACATAATGGAACACCTTTTTAAAAGGGCACTGCTTACTTTGTTTGACCAGCAAAACACTACAATTCTGATTATAGTTTTCAGGTCAAGTGACTTTTCTAGATATCTTCTCAATCATTTTTTCTCCATCTACTGTAGGAACTCCAAGAGAGCAAAAACCAGGCCTGTATCTTTCTCCATATTGTCAGCCTATGGAAGAGAACTATGTAAAAACCCATTCCTAGTGTTCTATTCTGGATTCATTCCTTATCACACTAGGAAATTTTATCCACTCTATTTCAACCTTTTTTTTTTTTNAACAGTGAAGATCAACTCTATTGTGGTTATAGCTGCCACTGAGGTCTTCTTGGTTCATTTTCCAGGTTTTAGGGTTTTTTTTTCCTTTCATTTTGGGATGTGTCTGTTTTTGTTCATTTTGGGTAGGATCTACTTGGCTAAAGGTCTTAATTCTTTATCCTAAAATATATCCAGATAATAAATATCTCTATCACTTAGTGTAACTTGATCAACCCTGTTCCATTAAAAGAATCTGAGTAATTGTAACCTTAGAGTTCCCCCAGGGGAGATAAAATCAGCCCAAATGTCAACTTTTAAGTAAAAAAATAAATTCTTTGGTGTTTATCTTGTACATCTTTCAAAATCTTTTCTGTTTTCCTTATTAGAGTACTTGCTCATGACACTTAACATCCTCAGGCATCTGTGATGTTAGTTAATAAGATTATACAAAACATTAATACATATGTGGGTATTAATGGTGGGTGAATGTGTCAGACTTTTGTAGGTAACATATTTACTTTTGAAAGTTTTTCCACTGTAGAGATGGAGTTTGGAATCAGAAAAAAAAATTGTTAGAGTTATGAGTGCTAAGTCGCTTCAGGCATGTCCAACTGTTTGCGACCCTATGGACAGTAATCTGCCAGGCCCTATGTCCATGGGATTCTCCAGGCAAGAGTACTGGAGTGGGTTGGCCTATTAGGGTTATGATTAATATAATTCCATTTTTACCCGGGTGTTGCTTTGGAGCCATTCTGGTGGCCATGGAAAAGGAATTATATTTGTCCCACATGCAGGAGACCTAGGTTTGATCCCTGGATTGGGAAGATCCCCTGGAGGAGGGCATTGCAACCCACTCCAGTATTCTTGCCTGAATATCCCCTTGGACAGAGGAGCCTGGTGGGCTTCTATCCAAGGAGTTTCGAAGAGTTGGACACGACTGGACGACTAAGCATACACATTGTTTTACAACTGGGTGCTCCAGCTGTCAGAATTCAATAGTTATTGATTGAATATATTTCAATCAGATTAATATTTTGATATGAGAGTCCTTTTATTTTGTGCATTTGTTTCACAATGCAATTTTCTTTTTCTTTTTTTGCTAGACAGTAGATACTTATTGGTTATCTATTTTATTTTATTTTATTATTTTTTTAAATTTAAATTTTTATTTTTTAGTTTGTTTTGCTTTACAATACTGTATTCATTTTGCTATACATGGTTATCTATTTTAAATACAACAATGNTTTTCTTTTTCTTTTTTTGCTAGACAGTAGATACTTATTGGTTATCTATTTTATTTTATTTTATTATTTTTTTAAATTTAAATTTTTATTTTTTAGTTTGTTTTGCTTTACAATACTGTATTCATTTTGCTATACATGGTTATCTATTTTAAATACAACAATGCATACATGTCAATCCCAAACTGCCATAATGCAAATTCATGAAGCCTTTAATATTCATTTTCACCTGATTCTCTAGATTTCTTGTATAGGACACCTAAAACCCATTTACTTTTTATATTAATAAGTTTCTACAGTTGCATTTTCTATATACCAGCATATCACAACTCATTCTTATACAACATAATAAAACACTTCAAACATTTTTCCTACCTGTTTCTTTCCCTCCACTTTTGTCTATTCACTTGAGATTATTCAATTTCAAAGATTTAAGCTAATCCAAAGAATAAGTGAAAATTCAAGAATTTTATCAAGATTCATAAATAAGATTCAACTTAGAATTTAAAATACTCAATTTTCACTTTAGTGTAGTGGAAGCTACACTAAATTTTTAAAGAAAGATTTCTTTACTTTCATTCTTTTTGCAGCAGAGGGTTTTTTAAAAACTGTGTTGGAAAAATACTAGATATTCTGTAGAAAATCTCAAGTGCCTTATCATGTCATAGGGGGAAGACCAGTAAACAGTGTCAAGACAGAAATTTCTTGAAGAAAGAATCTTACTATTTACAACAAAAGTCTAAAATAGAATTTAATACAGTAGATAACCCCATATTTCTAATCCTAAAGAATTGAATGACTGTTATCATTAGAACATCAATAAAGCTGAATAAATATTAGTATGATCTTATAATTCAAAGANTAAACAGTGTCAAGACAGAAATTTCTTGAAGAAAGAATCTTACTATTTACAACAAAAGTCTAAAATAGAATTTAATACAGTAGATAACCCCATATTTCTAATCCTAAAGAATTGAATGACTGTTATCATTGAACATCAATAAAGCTGAATAAATATTAGTATGATCTTATAATTCAAAGACTAAAAATAAATGCTACTACTTTCTGGTTAGTAAGTCTTTTTGTTCTACCCTAATGATGTAGAACATTTATTTTCCAAAAGAGTTTAGGATCATTGCTATATGGCAAGTGATTTCATGGGAAAGTTGACCTACACTCTGAGAGTAGATCAAACTTCCACTGTACCAGACCATTAAGTCATTTTTGCTTCCTCCCTCAGTATCTGCCCTCCAAAGTGCATACTCTGGAGGTTAATCCACAGGACACAGTGAAAATGCCCAAATGTTCTCTGGAGTAATCCAACCCTGCATACTGATCAATCAGAGAATACATTGTCTTGCATACTGATCAGCTTTGAAAAATAAAGTTCACTAACAGTAAAATGGAGAACGAAAGCACTCAACTATTTACATTTGGACCGAATCACGATTTACCTCAAATATCCGGACAATTGTGTAAAAGCTGGAGTCGTTACACTTTTGGGTTTGTTTTGATTTAAATTTTCTGGGTAATTGCTTTGAATCTTTTCCGTTTGCTCTCCCTGACCTTGGGAAGGTCACATTAGTCCTATAAACCTGTAAAGGAGTAATTTGAAATACCATAAATAACAGAATATATGGCATATATTTATTTGGGTTGTTTAAAATAAAAATATAAATTAATCACATATTTATATGCTCTCAGGTTATAGGTGATTATCACAGTGCAAAATATTGTACCATGGATTCAATTTCTATAACATTTATTCTAGCACACTATGATTTATAATCCTGCGAAGGCTCATCTATTGCAAAAACCTTTAGAGAAGCATGTAGTGAGCGCCAAATGGAAGAAAAATCTGCTTTTTAAGGAATATATAAATGCATCCTAAGTGCATGCTATTTGATTCATATACAGCAGCTTTCAAATACAGTATGCAATTCACAAGCTATTGGTAAGCATGCCTATTCTGAAAGTAGGGTTTAATATGTGATGGAATATGGGAACCTTTGATAAAGTATAATTGGTATCAAAAGTCAGTAGTTATAAAAATTATTTATTGCTTACTTAGCCAAGCTTCTATAACTCTGTCTTTGCTAACATTTAAAGAGACAAAATAAGAGCTGACTAATTTTAAATTTCTTTTATGTTTTCTATTATATTTCTAACTTGTATTCTAATTAGGAACTCCCAAAGATCAAGAATCACCAGCTTCCTTGAGCAGCTGGACTCCCAGCTGTGCATGCTGTATGTGTAACAGCTTCAGTAATTTCCTTTCTTTTTATGTGTCTTTTCTGTAGGTTGGCTGCATTGTTTAGAATGAGATTTCCTTTGCAGTCAGTACTGTCTATTGTTTTGATACCCAACCTGCTTTATAAACTCAGATTTTACTTACCTTAATCACTACTAAAATTTTTTCAGATCAAACTCTTTTTGCAAAAACTCTTCATTCCTGTCATTATTCAAATATGAACTCAAATATATTTAAAACAATCATTAAATGCTTTATATAATATATTTAACAAAGACTTTATCATTATAAACACATTAAACTTTGTGACACATAACCACAATTTGAAATAGCTTTTATTATCCACTTCCATAATAAGATATAGAAGACATATTGAGTAATGATAAAGAATATTCATTTTAGATCTTAGAGATCTTCCAATCTAAAGAAAATAAAGAAAATGATAGATGTTTGAAGGGTTAAAATATAATCTGAGTGAACAGAATTGGGAATTTTTACCTTGGAGTAGAAGTGTGGAAAATAAGTCAATCACCCAGTGCAGTGATACAAAATTTCAGTCTTAAACAAGAAGATGCCACTTCACATTTCTCTCCTCTCGCTGCCCTTTCACGGACTTCTTTCCTGCTTACTGTAGGCCACTCTAACTTAGGTAATCAGATACAGTTGCAAGATCATAAGAAGAATTCATAGAGAACCTGACAACACAGCCATGCTATATTCCATATTTGTATGACATAATCGTGAATAAATGCTATGTTTCACTTTCATGATATTCAAAAAACTTAGAATCATAGGCAAAATGCCTAAATTTGAGGATTTCTTTTCTGCTCTAGAATAACATCTGTTGCTCAAAGTCTCATAAGCTATTACATATATCTCAGTCACTTAAAGAGAAATTTCCTAATTTAGTCCCCAAATCAAAATGAGAACCTAGAAGAGTGAAAGAAGGGATGGTGTTTTATAAGATGAGAACTGATTTCATATCTGGAATTAGAGTTCATATAAGGAGAGATCTTAGACATCGTTAAATTCAGAACATTCGTTTCACCTGCTAATTTGCTAGTTGACTTAGGACAACTAGAAGATATGACTTACAGAGGTGCTTTAAAAAAAATTCGACAAAATTGCATCTCTCTTCCCAGCTCCTAGAAACTGCTGATCTTTTCCTGTTCGCAATTTTGCCTTTTCCAGAATATCACATACTTGGAATCATTCAGTATGTAACCTTTTCAGATTGGCTTCTTTCAAGTAATAATTTGCATTTACAGCTCCTCCATGTCATTTCTTTTTAGCACTGAATCAATCATATTCCATTTTCTGGATGTACCTACTGAAGGACATCTTTGCCGCTTCCAAGTTTTGGCCATTATATCTGATACAAACATCTGTGTACAGGGTTTTTTTTTTTTGGTGGAAACAAATTTTCCACTCTTTTGGATAAGTACCAAAAATATGGTTATTGCATCATTCAGTACAAGTGTGTTGAGTTTTGTAAGAAATCACCAAACTGTCTTCTCAAGTGACTACCATTTTGCATTCCCAGCAATGAATGACAGTTCCTGTTGCTACATAACTTTGCCAGCATCTGACATTTCCCCAACACTAGCCATTTCAGAAATGGTATGGACCTAACAGAAGCAGAAGATATTAAGAAGAGGTGGCAAGAATACACAGAAGAACTATACAAAAAAGATCTTCATGACCCAGATAACCACGATATCACTCACCTAGAGCCAAATATCCTGGAATGCAAAGTCAAGTGGGCCTAAGGAAGCATCACTACAAACAAAGCTAGTGGAGGTGATGGAATTCCAGTTGAGCTATTTCAAATCTTAAAAGATGCTGTGAAAATTCTGCACTCAATACGCCAACAAATCTGGAAAATTCATCAGTGGCCACAGAACTGGAAAAGGTCAGTTTTCATTCTAATCCTAAAGAAAGGCAATGCAAAAGGATGCTCAAACTACCACAGAATTGCACTCACTTCACACCCTCGCAAAGAATGCTCAAAATTCTCCAAGTCAGGCTTCAACAGTACATGAACCGTGAANCTGTGAAAGTTCTGCACTCAATACGCCAACAAATCTGGAAAATTCATCAGTGGCCACAGAACTGGAAAAGGTCAGTTTTCATTCTAATCCTAAAGAAAGGCAATGCAAAAGGATGCTCAAACTACCACAGAATTGCACTCACTTCACACCCTCGCAAAGAATGCTCAAAATTCTCCAAGTCAGGCTTCAACAGTACATGAACCGTGAACTTCCAGATATTCAAGCTGGATTTAGAAAAGGCAGAGGAACCAGAGATCAAATTGCCAACATCTGTTGGATCATAGAAAAAGCAACAGAGTTCCAGAAAAACATCTACATCTGCTTTATTGACTATGTCAAAGCCTTTGACTGTGTGGATCACAACAAACTGTGGAAAATTCTTCAAGAAATGGGACTACCAGACCACCTGACCTGCCTCTTGAGAAACCTATCTGCAGGTCAAGAAGCAACAGTTAGAACTGAACATGGAACAATAGACTGGTTTCAAATAGGGAAAGGAGTACATCAGGGTTGTAAATTTTCACCCTGGTTATTTAACTTACATGATAGTATATCATACAAAATGCCAGGATGGAGGAAGCACAAGCTGGAATCAGGATTGCTTGGAGAAATATCAATAACCTCAGATACTCAGATGGTACTACCCTTACAGAAGAAAGTGAAGAAGAACTTAAGAGCCTCTTGAAGAAAGTGAAAGAGGAGAGTGAAAAAGCTGGCTTAGAACTCAACATTCAAAAAATTAAGATCATGGCATCTGGTCCCATCACTTCCTGGCAAATAGATGGGGAAACAGTGAAAACAGTGGCAGACTTTACTTTTCAGGCTCCAAAATCACTGCAGATCATGATTGCACCCATGAAATTAAAATACAACTTATTCCTTGGAAGAAAAGCTATGACCAACCTAGATAGCATATTAAAAAGCAGAGACATTCCTTTGCCAACAAAGGTCTATCTGGTCAAAGCTGTGGTTTTTCCAGTAGTCATGTATGGATGTGAGAGCTGGACTATAAAGAAAGCTTAGTGCCAAAGAATTGATGCTTTTGAACTGTGGTGTCAGAGAAGACGCTTAAGAGTCTCTTGGACTGCAAGGAAATCAAACCATTCAATCCTAAATGAAATCAGTCCTGAAT
Organism: Neotragus moschatus; assembly: GCA_006410615.1. Classification (NCBI taxonomy): domain Eukaryota; kingdom Metazoa; phylum Chordata; class Mammalia; order Artiodactyla; family Bovidae; genus Neotragus; species Neotragus moschatus. The sequence continues at coordinate 652,243 of SJYA01001806.1, forward strand.
ATTCATTGGAAGGATTGATGCTGAAGCTGAAACTCCAATACTTTGGCCAAATGATGCAAAGAACTGACTCATTGGAAATGACCCTGATGATGGGACAAATCGAAGGCGGGAGGAGAAGGGGACAACAGAGGATGCGATGGTTGGCTGGCATCATCAATCCAATGGATACAAGTTTGAATAAACTCCAGGAATTGGTGATAGACAGGGAAACCTGGCGTGCTGCAGTCCATGGGGTCGCAAAGAGTGGAACACGACTGAGCGACTGAACTGACTGAACTGAGCCTTTCTGATAGATATGGGATGGTATATCATTGTTGTTTTAATTTGCATTTCCTTAAATGATATATGATGTGGAGCATCTTTTCATATGCTTGTTTATCATCTATATATCTTCTTTGGCAATATGTTTATTAAGGTAATTAACCCACTTTAAAATCTAGTTGTTTGTTTTCTTATTGTTGAATTGTAAGAGCTCTTTGTGTATTTCGGATAACTGTTCTTTATTAGATGTGTCTTTGGAATAATTTTTTTTCCCCAATGGCTTCTTTTCTCATTCTCTTGACATTGTCTTTTGAGGAGCAGAAGTTTTTAAGTTTAATGAAGCCCATTTTATGAGTTTTTTTTTTCTTGCATTTTATCTTTGGCGTTGTACTTAAAAAGTTATTGCCGTACCCAAGGTCATGTAGGTATTCTCCTGTGTTATCTTCTAGGAACTTTATAGTGTTTTGTTTTTTTTTTTTTTTTTTTGACATTTTACATTTTAGTCCATGACTCATTTTGAGTTAAGCTTGAGAAGAGTGGAAGATATGTGCTGGATTCATTTTTTAACATGTGGATGTACAATTGTTCCAACACCATTTGTTGAAAAGACAATTTTTGCTTCATTGTATTGACTTTGCTCCTTTGTCCAAAGTCAGTTGATTATAATCACATAGATCTGTTTCTGTGATCTCTGTTCTCTTCCATGGATCTATTTGTCTATTCTTTTGCCAATACTTGAGTACTGTAACTATAGTAAGTCTTGAAATTAGGTAGTGTCAGTCCCCTAACTTTTGTTCTCCTTCAATATTATGTCTGTTATTCTGGGTCTTTGCCTCTCCATATAAACTTTGAATCAGTTTGTTTATATCCATAAAATAACTTAGTAGTAGTAATGTGAGTCACTCAGTCAGGTCCTATTCTTTGTGATCCCATGCACTGTAACCCACCATGGTCCTCTGTCCATGGGATTCTCCAGGCAAGAATACTGGAGTGGGGTGCCATTCCCTTCTCCAGAGGATCTTCCTGACCCAGGGATCAAACCCAGTTCTCTTGCATAGCAAGCAGATTCTTTACCATCTGAGCTACAGAGAAGTTCCTATAAAGTAACTTTCTGAGATGTGTTTTGGGATTGCATTGAATCCATAGACCAAATTGGGAAGAACTGACATCCTGACAATATTGAGTCTTCCCTTTCATAAACGTGAAATTTCTCTTCATTTATTTGACTCTTGATTTTGGTCATCAAAGTTTTATAGTTTTCTTCATATCGATCTTATATGTATCTTATTAGATTTACAGCCAAGAATTTAATCTTTTGGATGCTAATGTAAACAGTATCTGTTTTAAATTTCCAATTCCACTTTGTTATTGGTATAGGAAAGCAACTGATTATTGATATTAACCTTGCTATAATTGCTCATTAGTTCCAGTTTTTCCATTGATCCTTTCTAATTTTATTCATAGATTTGTCTTTTGCACTTTTTAAAATAATTTTATGTTAAGAGACTTCTTGTATCCTACAAAAATGTAATAAAAGTGAGAACTGAAAATTTTAACATAATTCTCAACAGTTCAAATTTTCTAATTTTAGATAATTTGTAGAGTTCTTCCCATATAGTAGAAATTCTCTTTTTTTCTGAGGAGCTATATTTAGTAATTAAATAATAAAAAAGTAGAAGCATTAGAGCAAAGAGTTAAGTTGATGCAAAAGCAACAAAAAATCCAACAGAAGTTGCTTAAAGTGTTGTTTTCCTTTTTTCATGTGGCCAGGCTTCCTTGTTTCATATGATAATTCAGAAATCTATGCTTCCTCTATTTTCTGCTACTCAATAGCATGTGTTTCTAACTTCTGTGTTCTTACACTTGTGATGAGTACAAGTATGAAGAAGCAAGAATTCAGAGACAAGTTGTGACACAGCTTTGACTCTGCAATCTTTTAAGAACTAGGTCTGGAATTGACAGCCACCAATTAAGGCCGCAAGCTATTGCCAAGAATTTAGTCACATGATGACAACTAACTGCAAGTGGGTGGGGAGAATAGGGAATGTGTTTCTATAGAGACATGTTGGCTACCACTTTAGTATTCTTCAAGAAGATGACAACGTACTGGGCTAGACAATTATCAGTCATTGCCAGAGTAAGTTAAAGCAAAGAATGACGATGATGATGAAAAACATACCAATCTTGACCATTTTAACTTAAACCAAGTGCATATTTATTTATAAATATTTTAATATACAGAGAATACTTTTCCTTTGAAAATGAATCTACCTCAATAAAACTCATCATAGCCTTTCTTCCATGAATTATTAATGTATTCATAATGCATTTCTATGATATTATGTATTGATTTTCTTGTAGTGAATTAAACTCACATACAAAGCAACATGAATACAAAAAATTTTAGATTTATATTTTCTGTATTTTCAGCAATTGTCTTGTCCCCACCTAAGCTAAAACCATTTTAATGATATTTGTAAATTTTAGTTTTTCATTTGTGAGAAAAAGCCTTATGCAATGTACTATTAAATTGTATTACAATAATAGGTACAATTGCAAAAACAGATTTAAGAACAAGCAGTTGATGTTGCATAAGTACTCAGCTCATCCAGCAGGAGCAGAAAGGGTGTGAAAGTTCTAGAAATTCACAACAGTTGTGAACATGACCTGTGCTGGTGGCATCAGTCCCTGCGTTGTAACAAAGGAATACTCAATGGCGGTTAACCTAAGAAGTTGTTTCAATGGAGATTAATTGACAGAGCTTTTCTTTCTTGTTTTTTTCTCTTTTTGTTTTTAACTGAAATTGGAAATGTTTGTCTATGGTGACATATAGTCCTACAAATAACTGGAGAATAAAGTATTTTCATCTTGATTATTGATATGAGTGTACAGATCTAAGGCTGAACTAAACATGCACTTACATTCATACACCTTCATGTTCTATTTAAATTGTGTGTAAGAATTGCAGTATTATGCCTATTTCAACTTCATGAACTAGAGGTTTGACATTTAGAAGTGTAAATATCCTGAGAATGTATGTGGTAGGTTGTATCAGTGATTGTATTCTCCTTTAAATGGAATATATAGCTTCATGAACAAGAAAACAAACACATTATGGTAACATGACTCTTCTTAATATCCATGGATAAAGGAGTTCCCCATCAGATAAGGGTGAAAATATTGTCATATATATCAAGCCCATTCAAAATATCATTGTATATACCAAACCCATTCTTAACAGTAATTTTCAAACTGTGTGTCTTCAACAGCAGCATTAGCAATACCAGAGAACTTGCGTTAGAAAGAAAGTTTCTTGTAAGCATTCTCAGTTCAGTTCAGTCGCACAGTCGTGTGCAACTCTTTGCGACCCCATGAACTGCAGCCGGCCAGGCATCCCTGTCCATCACCAACTCCCGGAGTTCACGCAGACTCACGCCCATCGAGTCAGTGATGCCATCCAGCCATCTCATCCTCTGTCGTCCCCTTCTCCTCCTGCCCCCAATCCCTCCCAGCATTAGAGTCTTTTCCAATGAGTCAACTTTTCCCATGAGGTGGCCAAACTACTGGAGTTTCAGCTTTAGCATCATTCTTTCCAAAGAAATCCCAGGATTGATCTCCTTCAGAATGGACTGGTTGGATCTCCTTGCAGTCCAAGGGACTCTCAAGAGTCTTCAACACCACAGTTCAAAAGCATCAATTCTTTGGCGCTCAGCCTTCTTCACAGTCCAACTCTCATATNAAGGAGCCAATATTTCCTTAATTTACTTCATTAATAGTTATTTTAATGGAAAACACTCTGTTAAGATGTAGTTGGTAACTGAATACTATATTTGTCCAAGAGAATGAAGGACCTCATTATTTAAAAATGTTTCTTCTTATAGTTACTACTAAAGCTACTTCTACCTCCATTTTATTGGTCATTATTTTTAAAGAGGAATCATAAAGTGAATTCATTTAGTTTTATTTTTCTTGTGTTACCTACAAATGTACAGTGTATATTCCTAGTATTACAATAAGCAAGTTTAACGTAATTACCAAGAACCATGAAGACATACCTGTTATCCTCTATGCCTGCACAGTCCACAGCTCATCTCTGAACCCAGGTTGGAGGTTTAAATGCCTGGGTTGGCAACGGATTGGATCCTGTGGCTGATATGCACGTAGAAAACTGATAAAACAGCTTTCTAGGCCAGTTAGGATTGAAAGACAAACAGAGAGGATGCTAAAGGCTTTGCTGAGATGCATGGTCATATCAGCAGCCCAGGATGGAAACCGAGATTTCAGTCAAGAGCAGAGAGATGACGGCTACCAGGGGACAGCTATTTCCAAATAGTAACCCAAGAAGTACATGTATTCGATTAAGCAAGTATTCTTTAACCAAACACGTGTGACAAATTCTGCGTAGTTAAGACCCTTTCCAGAGTAGTTGCAAAGTACATTATCCAGCAAAACACATAAATAAATGCTTCAGTAAAACAATCTGATTGACTTTTTTGAGCCTGTGTTTTCTCACACTTAAACATGGAAAAACTTCTTGGAATATATTTCTTATTATTCAGCCCACCAATTGGAAAGTATTGCTTTATGACATTCAATTTGCACAATATTAGCTTGCTTTTCAAAATAACTGTATTTATTCATTATTTATTTTTGGCTGCACTGGGTCATCATTGCTGTGTGGGCTTTCTCTAGTTGTGGTGAGTGAGCAAGGGCTACTCTCCAGTTGCCATGCGTGGGCTTTTCATTATGGTGGTGTTTCCTGTTGCAGAGCACAGGCTCTAGGGCACTTGCACTTCAGTAGTTGCAGTACGTGGGCTCCGTAATTGTGGCTCCCAGAATCTGGAGCACAGGTTCAGTAGTTGTGGCATACGCACTTAGCTGTTCTGCAGCATGGAGGATCTTCCCAGATCAGGGATTCAACCGTGTCTCCTTCATTGGCAGGCAGATTCTTTATCACTGAGCCACCAGGGAAGCCCAATATTAGGTTCCTTTTTAAAATAAGATTCAAAAACAGAGTTTAGTTTCATAGTAAAAATAGATTTACAGATAAATTTATTTGATTTATATTTTAGCTCCACCCTCCTAAGGTTAAGTTAGGAGTATACTGTGTAGAATAAAGGGCTTCTCAGGTGGCTCAGTGGTAAAGAACCTGCCTGGAGAAGGCACTGGCACCCCACTCCAGTACTCTTGCCTGGAAAATCCCATGGATGGAGGAGCCTGGTGGGCTGCAGTCCCTGGGGTTGCTAAGAGTCTGGCACTACTGAGTGACTTCACTTTCACTTTTCTCTTTCCTGCATTGGAGAAGGCAATGGCAACCCACTCCAGTGTTCTTGCCTGGAGAATCCCAGGGACGGGGGAGCCTGGTGGGCTGCCGCCTATGGGATTGCACAGAGTCGGACACGACTGAAGCGACTTAGCAGCAGCAGCAGCAGACATTGTCTCAGTCTTTGGTACTACAGGGANCTACTGAGTGACTTCACTTTCACTTTTCTCTTTCCTGCATTGGAGAAGGCAATGGCAACCCACTCCAGTGTTCTTGCCTGGAGAATCCCAGGGACCGGGGAGCCTGGTGGGCTGCCGCCTATGGGATTGCACAGAGTCGGACACGACAGAAGCGACTTAGCAGCAGCAGCAGTCAATGCAGGAGACTGGAGGAAGAAATGGCAACCCACTCCAGTATTCTTGCCTGGGAAATCCAAAGGACAGAGGAGCCTGGCGGGCTATAGTCCATGGGGTCAGAAAAGAGTTGGACAGGACTGAGTGACTGAGCACGCACATGTAGAGGAAATTCTAACTTTGTTTTTATATGTTCACAACATACATGGTTGAGGAAATAAAATCTATCAGAGACAAAACCATGTGAATTGTGAATGATCAATTTCTTTTGATTTTCAAAAAAAACGGCAATTTTTGACTCTTCAGTGTATGAGAATCCACACCTTTTCAATGATATTTCAGCTGTTCTACCCAACTTTCTCTCATTTATTTATTTGATTTTCTCATTGTATACTGTAAAAACGGAAAGAAACCCTGAGTATCCTCACTAGTTTTGACTAAGAAAGTATCTCTGTGTGTACTTTAAAAGTCATATTTCTGAAAGAATGTGTTTCTACTTTACGGCAAATCTTGACACGACCAATAGTAACTGTTTTATGGTTTTGAGCTGTTTCCTGCGAAAGCTGTATGTGGGTCAAGAAGCAACAGTTAGAACCCTGTAGGGAACAACCGATTGGTTCAAGATTGAGAAAGGAGTACAACAGTGCTGTTGGCTGCCACTCTGTTTGTTTAATCTGTACACTGAGCACATCATGAGAAATGCCAGATTGGATGAGTTACAAGCCAGAATCAAGATAGGTGGGAGAAACATCAACATCTCATGTGGACGATACCACTCTATTGGTGGAAAGTGAAGAAGAACTAAAGAGCCTCTTGATGAGGGTGAAGGGAAAAAATGAAAGAACTGGCTTAAGACCAAATATTTTTTTTTTAAAACCTAAGATTAAGATCATGGCATCCAGCCCCATTACTGCGTGGCAAATAGAATGGGAAAAGGTGAAAGTAGTAATAGATTTACTTTTCTTGGGCTCCCAAATCACTGCGGATGGTGACTGCAGCCATGAAATCAGAAGACTATTGCTTCTTGGCAGGAAAGTGATGACAAACCTAGACAGAGTGTTGAAAAGTGGAGATACTACTCTGCTGACAAAGGTCCATAGAGTCAAGGCTATAGTCTTCCCAGTGGTCATGTACGGTTGTGAGAGCTGGACCATAAAGAAGGCAGAAAGTCAAAGGACTGATGCATTCAAACTGTGGTGCTGGAGAAGTCTCCTGAAAGCTCCATCCACAGCAAGGAGATCAAACTAGGCAATCTTAAGGGAGATCAACTCTGAACATTCACTGGAAGGACTGATGCTGAAGCTGAAGCTCCAATATTTTGGTCATCTGATGGGAACAGATGATTCACTGGAAAATTCTCTGATGCTGGGAAAGATTGAAGGCAGAAGGAGAAGAGAGCATCAGAGGATGAGATGGCTGGATGGCATCACAGATGCAATAAACGTGAACTTGGGCAAACTCTGGGAGATGGTGAGGGACAGGAAGTTCTGAAAGGGTATGAATTTTCTTTTTATATATCAATAGAGATTCCATCTAATACAACATTCAGATGTGTTATTTCTTTTTATTTATTACATTATCAATCATTTAATTTTGCTATTAATGTTTATTCAATATACTCTGAAAAACTAGTGTAGTTAGGTGAAAAATAATTTGTAAATAAAGATTGCTTATATTTGCAATATAATTATGAATGATATTTCAGGAGGACTTTGGCTTATTTTGCTTCTTATAATTACAGTGAAATTTGAGCCTCATTTTAAGTCAGGTTGCCAAATGTTATACAATTAAATCATTCTTTTTTATTTCTTTACAGAATTCTAGTTTACCATTATGTTCTTGTTTCCTCTTAAGGCCAAATATAAAACCTTCCATTTTGAACCCTGGACAATATTATATTTGATGGTATTTATTTTAAAAGAAAAAAGAGCAAAAACTTGGATATTTTACTTTCAGAACCTTGGAACCAGAAAAAGCTGATTTCTCCTAATCAAGGGGAAAAAATGTATTCAGTGACATTTTCTTTTTGCTTGGGCCACTTGGAATCCCAGAGTTACATTTGCTCTTCATTGCAACACTTTAGCATGATTTATAAAATATCTTGCTTTGATTCTCAATTTTATTCACTGTTAGGATCCTTGGTATTATTTTTGTAAAAAAAAAAAAAAGGCCACTTCGTCCAGTTTATACATTTTTTAGTAGGTTGAATATATATAAATACATAAAAATATGCTAGATGAAGGTAGCATGCAAAAAATCATTATATTTATAGACAGACCAAGAAAAATAATAATGCTTATATGGGCAAATGGATTTCAAAATATAAATGTATAGTGGTTTAGCAGAAAAATAAGCGATGGAATTGAAAACATTTTGGAAGGTTTTTCACTCTATGAAGTGAACTGTTAGTCGCTGAGTCACATTTGACTCTTTGAGACCCCATGGACTGTAGCCTGTCAGGCTCCTCTGTTCATGGAATTTTCCAGACAAGAATACTGGAGACAGGGCATCTTCCCAACCTAGTGATCGAACTCAGGTCTCCTGCCCTGTAGGCAGATTCTTTACCATCTGAACCACCAGGGAAGCCCTTTCATAAGATCTCATTAAAAAACAAACAAACAAAAAACAAAGACTACTAGAAACCAGTAAGAGTCTATGTAGTTGCTAGTATTCCCAGCTGAGAGTTTTATCAAAACGTCTGTTCTAAGATTCAGTAAATAATATGTCACCACAGTGGATAGACAGATTCTACCAAATATTAACCCTGCTAGCAAGTGTCTTCAGGGTTCAGTGCTGACCATCACTTCAGGTTATGCAAAGCGTTCAGATGCCAAATCAGGTAATGCCCATTTTTCACTGATAACCAACCATTGCGAACACTCCAGTCTTTTGTCAGCACAGCGGCTCCGGAGCCATCCATCAGTGCTGGGAGTTCTGTCATATGCATTTAACTTCAGCATCCGCCAGCAGCTCAAAGTCGTTTTACTAAACACACTGTCATGGCCATTGTGAGGGTGGGAGAAAGACCAAGCTAAAGTGATTTTGTTCTTTCGTCTTTACAAGCAGTTATTAAGATGATTTTCTTTTTGTCTTTGTTGGATCACTGACACTGGTGTGGAAGAGAGAAAACCTTTACAGGTAATCTACCATACTGCTTCCTGAAGTTTCATAAAGTCTTTGATTGGGAAGTAAGAGTCTGAGTTAATTCATAACAATTGCTGCATTGCTTGTTTTAAATTCCAAAGTGGAACAGTGCGTCTTCACCAAGACAATATTCATACCATATGCTTCTTAATGTTTTGATTCTCTAGGGTACAGTTGAGCAATCTGAACATCAGATAATGTGTTCTATCCTCCTCAGCACCCAGGTCATATTCTGGGAATAAATTAGGCTTAAAGAAGTTCATTGACTCCTTTAGGCCACTGGGGTGCTATTTAAGGAATCACATGTCGAGGACAAAGGGTGTTTCTGTCTTTCCAATATCTGAAACAAAGATTTATATCAAGCCTTGGCAGAGGAATGGACCAGTTAATTGTCCGCAGTTTAGTCTTTGGCTACAGTATGCATAGACATACTTAGGAGAAGGTGATCATATCCAGTATATATTGAGATATGGTGAAGGGCAAAGGGGGATGGTCCAAGACATCATGAATCAATAATGTGATCAATTCACATATGATAGCATATCATGCACTTGACTTGTTAAAATTTCTTGGTTTTACTATTTGTTTGAAGAGATAAAGTTTTAACAAAGAGGTTGTTACTTCAGATAGATATGAAGTCAACCTAAGTGAAAACACATTTGATAGTTTAGGTCTATTTGAAAGAGGGTCTCTTTTATGAGAGAGAAAACTGCAAGGACAGAAAAAATGTCTTGAACATATAACCAATAAAAATATCTTTCCTTCAAAGAGCTCAAATCACTGTAATAAGTTAATGTGTCCTTATTGCTTCTTTATCAGAATGTTTAAACCATTAAACAAACAAAAACTAAAACATCTTTATGTTTATTGCCTGATGAAGGGGGAAATGTCTTTACTAGAGAAAAGAATCATCTTTGAAAGATTTGCTGCAATGCAACTTCCCTTTTCAGTCCCTGACTTTTCATATGAGAGAAAATAAATGTACCCAACTCTTTACTGCCTAAGCTCATCATTCAAAACTTTTTTTTCCCCTGCCCATATAGTGTGAGTTTCTGAGACCCACTGTGCATGAAGACTATTGTGTCATTGACTAAACCCATGACTAAGGATTAGAAAATAGTTTATCACTTTAGTTTCCTCTTAAAAGGTGATAATTAGGATGGTATCTGTTTTTACTCTTGATGATATCCTAATTATCCTAGAGGGTATAGGAGTATTTTCCAATTCCTTGCATTATATAGAGAACCAACCTGGAAAAACAAATAAAGCAACTATCACAGAAGCAAAGTAACAAACTCAAAATAACATGAAACCAATTGGACATATAATTACTGAGGAAATGAGCACAGGACAGTGAAATATAAAAGCGTCATCATGGGGAAGGGAAATTGAAACTCAAAGTAAAAGGAAATGATAGTGAAATGCCAAAAGACACTAAGTTTTAACCGAGCTTTCAATGAAAACATTTTGCTGTAAAAAATAATGGGATTCCACTTAATTAAAAAAAAAAAAGAAGTCAAAAGCATAGAACAAAAGCAGAATCTAATTTATGTTTTGGCATCAATCCATCAATCCAGCCTGATTTCCTAACACTGATCTAAAACTTCATGGATCAGTAAAGAGCTCAGACTTCTTTATAACATAGCCAAAGCCACCTTACTCTAAACCACTATTATTTCTCCTGTGATATTCTTCCTCTGGTCTTCCTGCCCTCACTCCTGACTATTCTCTAAAGTACTCTTACCATAGCAGCTAAAGTGCTACTTTTAAAGATTATTTTGTTTATTTATTTTTAACTGCACTGCATCTTTGTTGCTGCAAGGGCTTCCTCTAGTTGCAAAAGCGGGACTACGCTTCTTTGCAGTGTGCAGGTTTCTCACTGCAGTGGCTTCTGTTATTGCAGAGCACAGGCTCTAAGGCAGAGGATCGGTAGTTGTGGTGCACAGACTTAGTTGACCTGTGCCAAGTGGAATCTTCCCAGACCAAAGATTGAACCCGTGTGACTTGCATTGGCAGGTAGATTCTAATCACTGGACCAATGTGCTACAGTTTAAATGTAAGATTCATGTCACCTGCAGGCCCAACTCGTTTGATGATTTTCTGTCCCACTGAGAGTAATGGCCAAATTCCTAACAAGTCCTCACGAACGGCCCTCCTCCTTCTCCCATGACCTGTCTTATTTGTTTTGGTTTTGGTTTCTTATTTATATTGGAGTGTAGCTGATTTGTGGGCTTCCCCAGTGGCTCAGTGGTAAAGGATCTGCCAGCAATGTAGGAGATGTGAATTCAGTCCCTGGGTCGTGAAGATCCCCTAAAGGAAGAAATGGCAACCCACTCCAGTATTCTTGCCTGGGAAATTATATAGATAGAGAGCCTGGCAGGCTATAGTTCGTATGGTTACAAAAATTTGGGCATGACTGAGCGACTTACAGCAACAACATAGTTGATTTACAGTGGCAGGGAGACTACATGACCGCATCACCTCCCAAAGTCTCCACCACCCAATACAATCATCCTGCAGTTTAGATTTTAACACGTAAATTTCAGAATGACACAAACAGCACACAGCAGCAATATTCCCAGTTTAGGGCTTTTGCACTGGCTGATCTCTTCATTTGTAACACTCCCCAGGAAATGAAGGTCATCTCTTTTACTCCTCTTTCAAGTGTTTGACTGAATGCTGATTTCTTGGTGGCTTCTATCTTCACCAACTCATTTAAATTTACAATTCACTTAACACACCCATCTTCACCTCTGTATTCTCTTTTTATATTTGTAATTTAATCTTTTCATGGATCACAGCATTGTTGTGGTAAGAGGCTTGCATAACTGAATAAAGCTATGAGCCAGACCATGCAGGGCCACCCAAGACAGATGGGCCATAAGGAAGAGTTCTGACCTAACATAGTCCACTGGAGAAGAAAATGACAACTTACTTCAGTATTCTTGCCTGGAGAACCCCATGGACACTATGTACTTTAGCATGCTAAAGCTTTTGACTGTGTGGAGCACAACACACTGTGGAAAATTCTTAAAGAGATGGGAATACCAGATCACCTTACCTGTCTCTTGAGAAACTTGTAAGCAGGTCAAGAAGCAACAATTAGAACTGGACATGGAACAACTGACTGGTTCAAAATTGGGAAAACAGTATGACAAGGTTGTACCTTGTCTCTTATTTAACTTATATGCAGAGTACATCATGAGAAATGCTGGGCTGGATGAACTCCAGGTTGGAATCAAGACTGCCAGGAGAAATATCAACAGTCTCAGATATGCAGATGATATCACTCTAATAGCAGAAAGTGAAAAGGAACTAAAGAGCCTCTTGAGGAAGGTGAAAGAAGAAAGTAAAAAAACTGACTTGAAACTCAACATTCAAAAAGCTAAGATTGTGGCATCTGGTCCCATCACTTCATGCCAAATAGAAAGGGAAAAAGTGGAAGCAGTGACATATGTTCTTTTCTTGGGCTCCAAAGTCAGTGCGGATGGTGACTACAGCCATGAAATTGAAAGATGCTTGCTCCTTGGAAGGAAAGCTATGACAAACCTAAACAGCATAATAAAAAGCAGAGACATCATTTTGCTGACCAAGTTCCAGATAGCTAAAGTCATGGTTTTTCCAGTATTCATGTATAGATGTGAGTGTTGGACTATAAGGAAAGTTGAGTGCCAAAGAATTGATGCTTTCAAACTGTGGTGTTGGAGAAGACTCTTGAGAGTCCCTTGGACTGCAAGGAGATCCAACTGGTCCATCCTAAAGGAGATCAGTCCTGAGTATTCATTAGAAGGACTAATGCTGAAGCTGAAACTCCAATACTTGGGCCACCTGATGCAAAGAACCGACTCATTGGAAAAGACCCTGATGCTGGCAAAGACTGAAGACAAAAGAAAAGAGGACAGCAGAGGATGAGATCATTAGATAGCATCACTGACTTAATGGACATGAATTCGAGCAAACCCCAGGAAATAGTGAAGGACAGAGGAGCCTGGTGTGCTACAGTTTATGGAGTCTCAAAGAGTCAAACACAACTTAGTGACTGAACAACAGAAACAATAATATAGTCTTTTGGGAAGTAAGGTATAATTGCTTTATAATATTGTGTTAGTTTTTGCTGTACAATGAAGTGAATCAGCTATATATATATATCTCCACCCTCCTGAACCTCCCTTCCACACCCCCCAATACCACCCCATAGGTCACCAGTGAGTACCGAGCTGAGCTCACTGTGCACTACAGCAGCTTCCCACTAGATATCCATTTTACACATGGCAGTGTATATATGCGAATGCTACTTTCTCAGTTCATCCCATCTTTTCCTTCCCCTGTGTCCACAAGCCCATTCTCTATGTCTGTGTCTTTAACTCCTTCCCTGCAAATGGGTTCATCAGTACCATTTTTCTAGATTCTACGTATATGCAATAATATACAATGTTTATCTTTCTCTTTCTGATTTACTTCACTCTGTACTGATTTTTCCAACCATGCTTTTTATTTTCCAGTTCACAGATCCTTTTCTAGAATTTCAACATAAATTTTAATTATGTCTATTTTATGCATGTGACTTCAATCATTAGACTGTAAGTTCTAGAAGGGCAAATGTTTCTTTTTCTAATGATACAAGAATTTGATTATGAACATTGATATATTTCAATTACCTTTAAACATTCCATGCTTTTAATCTTATATTGCTTTAATACAGGTAATATAAGAGAAACAAGTATTGTAAGAAAGAAGATGAGGGCTATATTCTAGTCACTTTCATAATATCTCACTTTAATACAACATTTAGTTCATAATATTTACTCAATATTTGTTTGCTGAACTGAATTAAACTCTAAGAATTTTTTAAAATTTCTAAATATATTTTCATAGAAAATGTAACTAACATTGAAGGGATGAATGGCAATTGAAATATTTGCTATAGGCTGTTTGGAGTTTTATTGCCTTTGGTCATTTAAACACTGTTATTCTCAGATTTTTTGTTTGCTAGTTTTTTCCTATGGTGAAACTAGCACTCAAACTTATATGCAAATATTATGTTTAATTTATATTTAATTATATGTAATCTATGCTGTAAGTCTAGATTTTTTTTTTTAAAGAATGAATGCTTGTTTCATTTGGTTGCTTGTCTTATTTTTTGTCCCTTGTGGAATTGAATTCCTCAGTATTTTATCTATGATTCTGTTTGCCATTGTTTTGTCATATCTTGGTCACAAATGATTTTTTTTAAATCACCTTTTAAACAGCAGAATTTATGTAAGAAAATTCTTCTTGCCACATTCTACTAAGAGCTATATTAGAAAATGTCATTCCTGAAGAAAATATACTATAAGCATCTTTGGAAGTGAGAAAAGTACTATAGCATATAGTATTTTATGGAATTAGAATTACTAGTTGATAGATCCTAGCTAGTTTGGGAATCCTGTAGGTTTTATGGATGAGTGTATCTGTGTATATGTGTGTGTGTGTGCACATGTTTATACATATGTATATGCAGCAGGAGACGCACACACTTGTTTTTGCTGGTGGTAGTGATGGCAGCAACTGTGATGTCCTATTTTTGCTTTTTGGAATGAGACAAGGGGTTGGTAACATAAAGGAAGTAACCACAAATTGCATTTCAAACAGGAGTAGTCCTGAAGTGCTAGAAATTGAAAGGAAAGGTTAAAATAGGTTGAATTTATAGAATGCTCCTTTAAATAGCATTTCTTATAAATTATATTAAATGCCAAATGTAAGCCTGGTTTTCTATTTTGTGTTTGAATTCTCATTGCTACACTCTTTTAGAAGGAAAGCAAAAAATATTTTTATGAACACATCAATAAGTTGTCTGGTTGTACTCTATTCTCTAGGTGGAAAATTCACTTTCTCTGGCTAGACTAAGACCTTTCACTGAAATTTTCTATTAATTTCACTGAATTTTAAAAATCTTCTGTTCCACAGGGAATTACTTTTGTCTCATTTGCGGAAGAAATCAACTGAGAGAAATGTTATACTGCGTTAGGATCTAGGCATCTTATGAAGCTGAAGTGATTTTCTGTGTGTAAAAGAATTGTGTACCTAACATTCTGTATTTGAGAAACTGGATGTGGAACCAATAATACAAAGCCAAATCTAAACTGTTAGCAAAAATGCATTATGTAACAAAGAATAATATGAGCTTCAAATTCTGATGCTGACTGTTGGACTCTTACTATATCAGTTCACGTTAGAGTTTAAGTCAACTGAAAAACTACCTAATGTGTGTGTTCAATGTGCTTTACACTTTTGTAATCTCATTAAAGAGATAAATATTAACTGTCTGGAATGTCTACTGACAATCTGTGTAAAGTTTTAAAAGACAGAACAATAGTTTTGAAAGGTAGCATAATCTTCATTTTTTCCTGATGTTATGCCATCCTTGTTTTGTTCCTTCAGTCACTAAGTCATGTCTGACTCTTTGAGACTCTGTGAACTGTCAACAGTCAGGCTCCTCTATCCATGGGATTTCCCAGGCAAGAATATTGGAGTGGGTTGACATTTCCTCTTCCAGGGGATCTTCCTGGATCATGGATAGATAGTACTCATGTCTGTTGCATTGGCAGGCAGGTTCCTTACCACTGCACCACCAGGGAATCCTTGATTATGTCATAGGTGTAAAATTATATGGCCTTTCCTTGTACTTCAGTTGGTAAAGAATCTGCCTGCAATGCAGGAGACCCTGGTTAGATCCCCAGGTTGGGAAATCCTCTAATCAGCCTCATAAGTAGTAAGTTTAAATAAGAGTAACATTGCTTTTTCATCCTATTCATTTGGCATTTTAGAATTTAGCAATAGTATCCTAAAAAATGCTTTCGAAGATAGACTGTTGATTGATAGCAATATGTTACAGAAATCATATTATACAATTTACAAAGAGGAACTTTCCATTAGTATATGGTGGATATTAAATTATTAAGTAAACAAATTTACATATTTACTAATCTGATTGCGTGTCTATATACATCTCCTTCCCAAAAAATAAAAATAAAAAATAGCTCTACCAAGGATGCAAAATTTTGTTTTGAAAAATCCTTTTAACTTTTGATATCTTTTGTCACTAAAAACTAAAAGCAATCCTTTGTTTCAGTAATAATTTCCTAATTATTTAGATAATAATTCACAATACTAAAATTGTCTTTTTGTTTATATTTGTTGGTTTTAATACAAAATCATTTTCTTCATATTTCTAAATGTCCTTTGATCACTTCTCCCACAGCAGTCATTTTTTTTTTAATCTGAACTCACAAAGGTTTGTTTTGAAAATTGGAAAGGCTCTAGTGATTCTATGATGGGGTTCATAGATGCCACAGTTTGATATATGAATTATGCTATAACTCTAAAAATCGTAACATTTACAATTCTGAAAGAGTTACCAAGTCTATGATTTATTCCAAAATATAATGCTGCTTTAAAGTCTTGCTTTCCTGTTCTTCTGATTGTGATGGGTTGATGGGATAGTTTTGTGATTCATGAGGACGGCTCATTCATTATTTTTGAGTAGGATAAAGATAGGAGAGCTTATTTATAACTCCCTTAATTGTTTGAAGCTAGAGATGGAGGTATGAAATCCTACAACTTAGTTTGCCCTATTCTTGCTTATACTGTACCACAAGGACAAAGATTCATTAAAGAGACCTTTAAATGTGTTAATCTAGGTACTTTAATGAAATTTGTTTGCAGGGAAACCTGTCCCCCTTATTTATGCTTAGTTGTATTCATACATAATGGTAATGTGACTGCCCATCTCTAAACGATTAAGGAAAGAAATATGAGAAAAAGGGGCACGATGATTAATTTGGGGTGGATGCATTAGATGTTTTTTGCCTTTTAAAGCAAACTATGCTTATCTTAGCCTTTTTTTAAAAAAAAATTTAAATTTGAATTAAAATATGCAGTAGACCGGGAACATTGTAAAATTAAGAAGATATGTAGTATTTATCACCATGAATAAAGTATATGAAATAAAACTAACACATAACTTCTAAGAAGTTAAAGGTTTCAGTGTTTCATAAACATTATATTTGAAAAATACTTCTTTTAAGAATGTATTTCCTTATACTTTAACGATCTTTATATTATCAACCCTCTTTCTTTCCTTTCTCAGACAAATGTCCTAGATTTTATATGATTAATCATCCCACTGTACTTTAGACCTTATATCATCCTTTGAAAGTGAAAGTCGCTCAGTCATATCCAAATCTTTGTGACACCCATGGATGATACAGTCCATGGAATTCTCCAGGCCAAAATACTGGAGTGGGTGGCCAGCCTTTTCCTTCTCCAGGGGATCTTTCCAACCCAGGGATTGAACCCAGGTCTCCCACACTGCAAGCAGATTCTTTACCAGCTGAGCCACCAGGGAAGCCCCTCTGTCCTTCGAATTGTCCTTGGAATCATCATCTTTTCCATTCTGTTTTCTTTACTTATTCTTCTATTCTAGCTACTTTTGCAAATACTCAGTATATGAAACAAATCACAGAACTATGACTATGAATCAACTACCTCAAAATATAGTGGTTTAAAATCCGTAAAGATTTAGATTTTGCTTATTAATCTGAAATTTGAACAGGGACCAGCATGACTAGCTCTCGCTAATCCTCTCAATATCAGTGGAATCATCTGAAACGTGCTGTCTCACAGATTGGGAGGTTGATGATGGCTGTCAGTTAGAAATTTAATTCAAGCTGTCAGTCAGAACATGTCTTTATGTGTGCTGAGTTTCTTTACAACATCATGGCTGGATTAAGGCACAGCATCACAAGAGAGAGGGACACNTAATCCTCTCAGTATCAGTGGAATCATCTGAAACGTGCTGTCTCACAGATTGGGAGGTTGATGATGGCTGTCAGTTAGAAATTTAATTCAAGCTGTCAGTCAGAACATGTCTTTATGTGTGCTGAGTTTCTTTACAACATCATGGCTGGATTAAGGCACAGCATCACAAGAGAGAGGGACACAGGTAGAAGCCAACTCATTTTAATGACCTTGCCCCCAAAATCACAGAGCCTCACTTCCATTGCTTTCTGGTCATAGAGGCATCCAAGAAGACTGGCCCAATTTTTGTTTAATTTTTGCTTTATACTGCAGTATAATTGACGTATAAGGTTGTGTACAGCAAAGTGATTCAGTTTCACATATATCCATTCTTTTTCACATTCTTTTTCTCTATAAGTTATTATAGAATATCAAGTAGAGTTCCCTGTTCTATATTGTAAGTCCTTGTTGATTATTTTATATATAGTAGTGGCTATATGTTAATCCCAAACTCCTAATTTATCCCAGCCCTACTACCTTTCTTTTTTGGTAACCGTAAGATTGTTTTCAAAGTCTAGGAGTCTGTTTCTGTTTTGTAAATAAGTTCATCTGTATTATGCTTTTATATTTCCCATCTAAGTGATATCTTTTAGAGTCCTATCTTCGAGTCTTTTGATAATGTTCATGGGGTTCTCAAGGCAAGAATACTGAAGTGGTTTGCCATTCCCTTCTCCAGTGGACCACATTCTGTCAGAACTCTCCACCAGGACCCATCCATCTTGGGTGGCCCCACATGGCATGGCTTAGTTTCACTGAGTTAGACAAGGCTGTGGTCCATGTGATCAGATTGGTTACTTTTCTGTGATTGTGGTTTTAGTCTGTCTGCCCTGCGATGCCCTCTCAGAGCCGACTGTCTTACTTGGGTTTCTCTTACTTTGGATGTGGAGTATCTCTTCATGGCTGCTCCAGCAAGAGCAGCCGCTGCTCCTTATCTTGGATGTAGGGTATCTCCTGTTGGATGTTCCTGCACCATGCAGCCGCCACTCTTGTTAGGTCCGTGAATCAAGGCAAATTGGAAGTGGTCAAACAGGAGATGGCAAGAGTGAAGGTCGACGTTCTAGGAATCAGTGAACTAAAATGGACTGGAATGGGTGAATTTAACTCAGATGACCCTTATATCTACTACTGTGGGCAGGAATCCCTTAGAAGAAACAGAGTACTCGTCATAGTCAAGAAGAGTCCAAAATGCAATATTTGGATGCAATCTCAAACATGACAGAATGATCTCTGTTTGTTTCCAAGGCAAACCATTCAATACCACAGTAATCCAAGTCTATGCCCCAACCAGTAACATGGAAGAAGCTGAAGTTGAACGGTTCTATGAAGACCTACAAGACCTTTTAGAACTAACACCCAAAAAAGATGTCCTTTTCATTATAGGGGACTGGAATGAAAAAGTAGGAAGTTAAGAAATACCTGGAATAACAGGCAAATTTGGCCTTGGAGTATGGAATGAAGCAGGGCAAAGGCTAATAGAGTTTTGTCAAGAGAATGCACTGGTCATAGCAAACACCTTCTTCCAACAACACAAGAGAAAACTCTACACATGGACATCACCAGATGGTCAACAC
>SJYA01001806.1:672103-718300 GCA_006410615.1 Neotragus moschatus
CTTCCTCAGTGATCAGTGCAAAGAAATAGAGGAAAACAACAGAATGGGAAAGACTAGAGATATCTACAAGAAAATTAGAGATACCTTCAAGAAAATTAGAGATACCAAGGGAACATTTCATGTAAAGATGGGCTCGATAAAGGACAGAAATGGTATGGACCTAACAGAAGCAGAAGATACTAAGAAGTGGCAAGAATATACAGAAGAACTGTACAAAAAAGATCATGACCCACATAATCATGAGGGTGTGACCACTCATCTAGAGCCAGACATCCTGGAATGTGAATCAAGTGGGCCTTAGAAAGCATCACTATGAACAAAGCTAGTGGAGGTGATGGAATTCCAGTGGAGCTATTGCAAATCCTGAAAGATGATGCTGTGAAAGTGCTATACTCAATACGCCAGCAAATTTGGAAAACTCAGCAGTGGCCACAAGACTGGAAAAGGTCAGTTTTCATTCCAATTCCAAAGAAAGACAATGCCAAAGAATGCTCAAACTACTACACAATTGCCTTCATTTTACATAATAGCACAGTAATGCTCAAAATTCTCTCAGGCAGGCTTCAACAGTATGTGAACTGTGACTTCCAGATGCTCAAGCTGACTTTAGAAAAGGCAAATGAATCAGAGATCAAATTGCCAACATCCGTTGAATCATCGAAAAAGCAAGAGAGTTCCAGAAAAACATCTATTCTGCTTTATTGACTATGCCAAAGCATTTGACTGTGTGGATCACAACAACTATGGAAAATTCTTCAAGAACTGGGAATACCAGACCACCTTACCTGCCTCTTGAGAAATCCGTATGCAGGTTAAGAAGTAACAGTTAGAACTGGACGTGGAACAACAGACTGGTTCTAAATTGGGAAAGAGTACATCCAAGCTGTATATTTCACCCTGCTTATTTAACTTATATACAGAGTACTTCATGAGAAATGCTGGATTGGATGAAGCACAAGCTGGAATCAAGACTGCCAGGAGAAATACCAATAACCTCAGATAAGCAGATGACACCACGCTTATGGCAGAAAATGAAGAACTAAAGAGACTCGGTGAAAGTGAAACAGGAGAGTGAAAGAGTTGGCTTAAAACTCAACATTCAGAAAACTATGATCATGGCATCTGGTCCCATCATTTCATGGCAAATAGATGGGGAAATAGTGGAAACAGTGGCAGGCTTTATTTGGGAGGGCTCCAAAGTCCCTACAGATGGTGACTACAGCCATGAAATTTTAAAGACACTTGTTCCTTGGTAGAAAAGTTATGACCTACTTAGATAGCATATTAAAAAGCAGAGATATTTCTTTATCAGCAAAGGTCCATCTAGTCAAAGCCATGGTTTTTCTAGTATTCATGAATGAATGTGAGAGTTGGGCTATAAAGAAAGCTGAGCACCGAAGAATTGATGCTTTTGAATGGTGGCCTTGGAGAAGAGTCTTGAGAGTTCCTTGGACAGCAAGGAGATCCACCCAGTCCATCCTAAAGGAAGCCAGTCCTGAATATTCATTAGAGGACTGATGCTGAAGCTAAAACTCCAATACTTTGGCCACTTGATGTGAAGAACTGACTCATTTAAAAGACTGGGAAAGACTGAGGCAGGAGGAGGAAGGGATGACAGAATGAGGTGGTTGGATTGTATCACGGATTCAGTGGACATAAGTTTGAGTAAACTCCGAGAGTTGGTGATGGACAGGGAGGCCTGGTGTCCTGCAGTCCATAGGGTCGTGAAGAGTCAGACACAACTGAGTGACTGAACTGTACAGACTGATATATAAAACAGATAACCAACAAGGAGTTACTATATAGCACAGGGAAGTATATTCAATATTTTGTGATAACCTATAAGAGGCCTGGTGTGCTGTGATTCATGGGGTCGCAAAGAGTCAGACACAATTGAGTGACTGAACTGAACTGATAAGAGAAAAGAATCTGAAAAAGAATATATGTTTTTATGTATTATATACATATATGTACTATATACATATGTATAACCTTTCACTGTGGTATACACCTGGAACTAACACAACACTGTAAATCAAATATACTTCAATAAAGAAAAATTTAAAAAAAGAATTTGAAACCAATTGTAGAAACTTCACTCGAATGTTTGAAGTTACATAGACAGAACTGTAAGAATATAAAGAAAGATATAAAAGGTGGATATTGAAAAGTGGAAAAGTAGCATCTGAACATAAAACTGTAGTTTGAAATTTTGGAAGGGTATAAGGTATCAGGTAGGTTTTAAATTTACCAGGTGAATACTAACGTTTTAGGTGTATACATTGCTAGAGAGTATATAGACAGCATTTCTGAAACATGATGATAAGTTACAACCCAGGATGGTGTGGTAGTAGACAGGAAGAAGGAGAAGCAGATTTTCTGGTATGTCCCTCATAGCTTGGTAATCCTGGGTCTTTATGCAATATGGAGTCAGATTTTGGGAAATCATCAGAAAAAGGTGCTCTTCTGAGATACTCAAAGTTTCCTGATTTAACCTAGTTAACCTCAACCAGGAATTCTGGGTACTGTGATCTTTCTCATTTCAGTTCAGCTCAGTTCA
Organism: Neotragus moschatus; assembly: GCA_006410615.1. Taxonomy (NCBI): domain Eukaryota; kingdom Metazoa; phylum Chordata; class Mammalia; order Artiodactyla; family Bovidae; genus Neotragus; species Neotragus moschatus. The sequence continues at coordinate 674,664 of SJYA01001806.1, forward strand.
GTCGCTCGGATCGTGTCCGACTCTTTGCGACCCCATGAATCACAGCACGCCAGGCCTCCCTGTCCATCACCAACTCCCAGAGTTCACCCAAACTCATGTACATTGAGTCGGTGATGCCATCTAACCATCTCTTTCTCATTTAGACCTCCTAAAAGCTGAAAGGAAACAGGGGTGAGTGTGGGGTAAAAGTAGACTAAGACAGCACATAGAAGGTGAAGGTTTATTTCATAGATGAATATGTCTGAGAAGTAATTTGAATATCTTTTGGCTTCTTTTGTTTTGGTTTTCTTTTTTTCTGTGTGTTTTCAATTGCTTAAAGATTTAGAGTAGTAATCTCAGAGTGGGATGAAAACACGTTAAGATTGTCTTCTCAGTTCCCTACCAGGCAGATATTACCTGTTATACAAAATCAACAAGAGAACTCTCAAAGGAGGTAAAAGAAGTTTCCTCATTGGGGTGACAGTGAAATAGTGTATGGGTTTCACTGGTGGCTCACATGGTGAAGAATCTGCCTCCCATGCAGTCTGCTGCTGCTGCTGCTGCTAGGCTGCTTCAGTTGTGTCTGACTCTGTGCGACCCCATAGACGGCAGCCCACCAGGCTCCCCCATCCCTGGGATTCTCCAGGCAAGAACACGAGTGGGTTGCCATTTCCTTCTCCAATGCATGAAACTGAGAAGTGAAAGTGAAGTCGCTCAGTCATGTAGGACTCTTCGTGACCCCATGGACTGCAGCCCACCAGGCTCCTCCACCCATGGGATTTTCCAGGCAAGAGTACTGGAGTGGGTGCCATTGCCTTCTCCCCCATACAGTCTATCTGGGTTCAATGCCTGATGTGGGAAGATCCCCTGGAGAAGAGAATGGTTTACCTACTCCAGTATTCTTGCCTGGAGAAGTAAAAGAGTGGAGTAGAGGTCTCATTTCTCTCATTTCCTTAATATTTTTAGTATATATGCTTCTAATTTCTTAAAATACAAACCATCAAACAAAACCAGTGCAATGTAATCCAAAGTTACTTTGCATTCGGATTTGACTTAAGGTGACCAATGACAAAGAATATAGTCTGAGTTATTATTCTTTTTGCATGTGATTTTAAGGTTATGAAAAATATGAGGTCAAAGAGTTCTTATCCATTAGTTCTGAAAATGCCCTCATTTGACTGTGATTGACAGCTTTTGACAATGATTGATGGACTCTGATGAGCAGTGATAAAAATGACAACCTTACGTATTTTGAACAAGATGCATTTTAAAGGAATTAAGTTGCTAATAGATTAACAGTGGTCAATGAAGAAGGAGCAGGTCATTACTTTTGATGGATTATGGGATTATCATTTCTCATGGAACATTGATAATCATTCTCACAAGTCCTTCCTGAGATTCTAATGCAGTAGAATTCTCTTTCAGATAAGATTCTCTTCTATATGAAGCCCAAGTTAACACATTCTGTCTCTCACTATTCTTTCAGAGGTTTGGCATTCACTGCAGAACACTAAGGCCCTTTTTATTGTCTAATATCATCTTTTTGGATACACACATAGTGCTTTTTCTTGAATTCATGCCAAATGACAGGACAGTAAAGCCAAAATCACATCCAGATATTTCACTTCCTCTGAGTTCACATACAAGCTATTATTATAATTCTGACTAGTTTTCTAATGAATTAAAAAATTCCTTGATCTTGCATCATAAAAGTAATGTACCCATTTTTAGTTCTTAAAGAAAATCAAGATTTTGCTATGAGCTTCACTCATCTAGGCTGTTACGTAGGGGAAAAAAGATGATTTTTTTTAAAGTGTTTAATGTAGGTAAGAATCAGTTCAAGTATACTCTCAACAAATCTCTCAGTAAAAGTCAATTTTGTCCCCTAAGCAAATAAATTCTCCATTTTTGTCAATTCAGTTCAGTTCAGTTGCGCAGTCATGTCTGACTCTTTGTCACCCCATGAACTGCAGCTCACGAGGCCTCCCTGTCCATCACCAACTCCTAGAGTTTACCCAAACTCATGTCCATTGAGTCGGTGATGCCATTCAACCATCCCAGACAACAATCTCTGTCGTCCCCTTCTCCTCCTGCCTTTAGGCTTTCCCAGCATCAGGGTCTTTTCAAATGAGTCAACTCTTTGCATCAGGTGGCCGAAATATTGGAGTTTCAGCTTCAACATCATTCCTTCCAATGAACACCCAGTACTGATTTCCTTTAGGATGGACTGGTTGGATCTCCTTGCAATCCAAGGGACTCTCAAGAGTCTTCTCCAACACCACAGTTCAAAAGCATCAATTCTTCGGTGCTCAGCTTTCTTCACAGTCCAACTCTCACGTCCACACATGACCACTGGAAAACCATAGCCTTGACTAGATGGCAAAGTAATGTCTCTGCTGTGTCTCTGTTGTCAATGGTATTAAGGTATTTGCATGCATGCTCTGTTGCTTCAGTCCTTCCTGACTCTTTGCAGCCATATGAACTGTCACCTGCCAGGCTCCTCAGTCCATAGGATTCTCCAGACAGAATACTGGAATGGATTGCCAAGACCTTCTACTGAACAACAACAACACCCAGTGCCAACTTATTTCTATATATTGCTATTTTTTTTCTATAACATTTCTTATATTCTTCATATACTTATAAACTTCACAGTTGTCATCTTTTCTGTTGCTCANGGATTTGACTTAAGGTGACCAATGACAAAGAATATAGTCTGAGTTATTATTCTTTTTGCATGTGATTTTAAGGTTATGAAAAATATGAGGTCAAAGAGTTCTTATCCATTAGTTCTGAAAATGCCCTCATTTGACTGTGATTGACAGCTTTTGACAATGATTGATGGACTCTGATGAGCAGTGATAAAAATGACAACCTTACGTATTTTGAACAAGATGCATTTTAAAGGAATTAAGTTGCTAATAGATTAACAGTGGTCAATGAAGAAGGAGCAGGTCATTACTTTTGATGGATTATGGGATTATCATTTCTCATGGAACATTGATAATCATTCTCACAAGTCCTTCCTGAGATTCTAATGCAGTAGAATTCTCTTTCAGATAAGATTCTCTTCTATATGAAGCCCAAGTTAACACATTCTGTCTCTCACTATTCTTTCAGAGGTTTGGCATTCACTGCAGAACACTAAGGCCCTTTTTATTGTCTAATATCATCTTTTTGGATACACACATAGTGCTTTTTCTTAAATTCATGGCAAATGACAGGACAGTAAAGCCAAAATCACATCCAGATATTTCACTTCCTCTGGGTTCACATACAAGCTATTATTATAATTCTGACTAGTTTTCTAATGAATTAACAAATTCCTTGATCTTGCATCATAAAAGTAATGTACCCATTTTTAGTTCTTAAAGAAAATCAAGATTTTGCTATGAGCTTCACTCATCTAGGCTGTTACGTAGGGGAAAAAAGATGATTTTTTTTAAAGTGTTTAATGTAGGTAAGAATCAGTTCAAGTATACTCTCAACAAATCTCTCAGTAAAAGTCAATTTTGTCCCCTAAGCAAATAAATTCTCCATTTTTGTCAATTCAGTTCAGTTCAGTTGCGCAGTCATGTCTGACTCTTTGTCACCCCATGAACTGCAGCTCACGAGGCCTCCCTGTCCATCACCAACTCCTAGAGTTTACCCAAACTCATGTCCATTGAGTCGGTGATGCCATTCAACCATCCCAGACAACAATCTCTGTCGTCCCCTTCTCCTCCTGCCTTTAGGCTTTCCCAGCATCAGGGTCTTTTCAAATGAGTCAACTCTTTGCATCAGGTGGCCGAAATATTGGAGTTTCAGCTTCAACATCATTCCTTCCAATGAACACCCAGTACTGATTTCCTTTAGGATGGACTGGTTGGATCTCCTTGCAATCCAAGGGACTCTCAAGAGTCTTCTCCAACACCACAGTTCAAAAGCATCAATTCTTCGGTGCTCAGCTTTCTTCACAGTCCAACTCTCACGTCCACACATGACCACTGGAAAACCATAGCCTTGACTAGATGGCAAAGTAATGTCTCTGCTGTGTCTCTGTTGTCAATGGTATTAAGGTATTTGCATGCATGCTCTGTTGCTTCAGTCCTTCCTGACTCTTTGCAGCCATATGAACTGTCACCTGCCAGGCTCCTCAGTCCATAGGATTCTCCAGACAGAATACTGGAATGGATTGCCAAGACCTTCTACTGAACAACAACAACACCCAGTGCCAACTTATTTCTATATATTGCTATTTTTTTTCTATAACATTTCTTATATTCTTCATATACTTATAAACTTCACAGTTGTCATCTTTTCTGTTGCTCATACCAGTAAGACTTGATAATACAATGGCCTCCATTANGTATTTGCATGCATGCTCTGTTGCTTCAGTCCTTCCTGACTCTTTGCAGCCATATGAACTGTCACCTGCCAGGCTCCTCAGTCCATGGGATTCTCCAGACAGAATACTGGAATGGATTGCCAAGACCTTATCCAGGGGATCTTCCCAACCCAGGGATTGAACCTGCATCTCCTGCATTGCAGGCAGATTCTTTACAGACTGAGTCAATAGGGAAGCCCCCATATTAATGTACTTTAAATAAATAATCACTCAGTCATGTCCAACTCTTTGCGACTCCATGGAATATACAGTCCATGGAATTCTCCAGGCCAGAATACTGGAGTGGGTAGCCTTTCCCTTCTCCAGGGGATTTTCCCAATCCAAGGATTGAACCCAGGTCTCCCACATTGCAGGCAGGTTCTTTACCAACTGAACTATCAGAGAAACCCTATGAACTGGGACAAACTCTGGTAGATGGTGAGGGACATATTGCCTTGTGTGCAGTGGTCCATGGAGTCACAAAGAGTCAGATGTGACTTAGTGATTGAACAACAACAACACCAAGTGCCAACTTATTTCTATATATTGCTATTTTTTTCTATAACATTTCTCATATTCTTCATATTATTCTAAACTTCACAGTTGTCATCTTTTCTGTTGCTCATACCAGTAAGACTTGATAATACAATGGCCTCCATTAGATCCAAAACTAAATTCTCACAAGTGCAAAATAAAAAGATCATGCTAAACAGCGGTAACATGTATGACAAAAGTATAAGAATAGTGGCTGACTATACATNGTTCAAGGCTGTCTAAAGTAGGTGCTACTCTTCTCACTTAATGCAGAGACTGGTCTAACAACTTTGAACATAGAAAGGCTTATTATGTACAGCATCAAAATATTGGAATTAAATTACATTGGGATTTAATAACTAGGTTCTTTAGAAACATTTGTTTTTTTCTACAATAAATTTTATTAATGAGAAGAAACTCTGTCTTCAATGCTTTGTTTTTAAAAATAAGTCATATTACAATGCATAATTATTTGTGTTAATAAATATGATGTTTTAATTAATTATAAAAACATTTATGAAAATACATTTTATATTTTGAGTCATTTCATATTGGTAAGCAAAATGCCTTGAGATTGTCTGGGTCAATCCATATTCATTGTCATAGAGTGCTCACCAAAATTTGAAACTGTCCTCTTTTTAANTATTACAATGCATAATTATTTGTGTTAATAAATATGATGTTTTAATTAATTATAAAAACATTTATGAAAATACATTTTATATTTTGAGTCATTTCATATTGGTAAGCAAAATGCCTTGAGATTGTCTGGGTCAATCCATATTCATTGTCATAGAGTGCTCACCAAAATTTGAAACTGTCCTCTTTTTAAGATAAAACTTTCTGAAAGAAAGCCTAAAAGAAAGTTTATTCCAAAAGTAAGATTAAAAAGAAGCTTCTGATTCATAGAGAAACTACTGAAAGAGTTGACTTGTTTATATGAAATTTTGATAATGTGTGCAGGTTATTCATCTGAATTGATATCAGCTTCCAATGTTAAATATCTTTTCTGTTGGCTCTCAAAGTAGAAACCTTTCCCCGGTCTTGAAATCTGCCTATTTTGTTATGCTTGATAGAAGAAATAATTACTTTTGAGAATAGCCCTTCTACAATTTCTGACCAAATATTTTGTTCCTTCTATGACTTCTGTCTATGTTGATTGCTCTATTTTCCAACTCTTAAAAAGATAGATGATAGTATTTCTCTCCTTTCCATTGGTATGTGGCTAGCAGGTGGTGCAGTGGTTAAAAAACAAAATCCATCTCCTAATGCAGGAGGCACAGACTCGGGTTTAATTCCTAGGTTGGGAAGATCCCCTGGAGGAGGAAATCCTACTCCAGTATAATTGCTGGAAAATTCCATGGACAGAGGAGCATGGTGGGCTAAACATAGTCCATGGCTTCACAAAAAGTCAGACATGACTGAGTGCACAAGAAAGAGGAGCCTTCCAAAGAGAAAACTGGGTCTTACTGGTAAAACAGACATTTAGAGAGAAGTCAGCTTCTTATTTTTACTTGAAAAACTGTGTATCAAAATAGTAAGTTATGGTCAACCTTCAATGCTGAAATAAACATAGCTGAAAACAAAAAGCATACATTTTATTATAGTCACCAGAACCCAATCTTTCAAAAAAAAAAACTCCGAAATTTCATCTTAGGCTCTTTCTCCTACATCAGTTCATGGATGAAGGGTACATTGTACATAAATAGTTCATGCTGAGTGAAGCAGTTAATTAACATACCAATAGTAACCCACTTAATATTAGTCAAAGGAGTAACTTCCCCAAGGAAGGATTGTACTGTACTTGAAGTCATCACTTGAGTCATTTAAATTGACCTTGAGCAAGGCATCAGGACAGACGGTAGAGAATATACCTTTAACAGCAGAAAGAAAGGGTGGAGAGATGGTATGAGAAAAATAAAGACAGATTAAACTTACTGAGAGGTTTACAGCATGCAATTTATATTTTCTGATTCTTTGAAAATAAAATTTAAATGTCATATAATTTTATACTTCTGTACCTTTATTGTTGCCTAGTATTACCTAATTTTTATTTAAATGAAACACATGGGGCAGATAACTTGTGGGAGAAATTTGTTATGATCTGGCAGCATAATCCACTTGAATGTGTTTTGAGATCTTTCACTTGAAATGTGTACATAAAACTTAACTGTATATGTAAATATTATAAATAGCTTTTTATCTATTTACTGTTATTAAAGATTTCCTTAAGATTCAAAGGTTTAATCAATTTGTGCTTCTTCTCCACCATTATGGTGAGCTCCACATCAATTGTTTAATTCTCGGCATATATTTCTATTCTTAGAAGCTTTATTGAAGTTCCCTAGTCAAAAAAAAAAAAATCCATATTGGAATGTTAGTGGTAAACCTCAGTTGCATAAATAATGGTGATCCTTTGTAATGAATAATTTAGTCATACTTTAAAAATAATTCATCAGAAACAACTTGTGAGTAGGAAACAGAATGAAGTACTAGAATCTGACTGCTACCCAGATATTACTACATGTGGAATATTGCATTTTATAACATCACTTTGTTAACTACACTTCCTTGTCCTTATAGGCTCCATCAAAAATCAGTCCTTTTAGAAAATCATAGCACTATCATCCCACTCAAACTTGAACGAGTGGAGTCTGAGTAAATGTAATTCAAATGTAATTCAGTGATCTGTTGCCAGCAACTAAACCTAGAACCTGGGCACAGTGAGTGACAAGATTATAGCCAATGCCCAATCTGCTAGCTAACCATTTTCTTTCTAACATAAATCTAGTACCATCTTTGAGTTCATGCATCTGTCCACTTCTAGGCTGATATTTAACTCAGAGGTTCTCAATTAGGGATGATTTTGCCCCACCCCCACCTCATCTCTGGTTTATATTTGGCAATGCCTGGGAACATTTTTAGTTGTCAGTCTGGGTGAGAGAGTGTCTAGTCTGTAGAGGTTATGGATAGGTTGCTTAAAGCACAAGACAACCACCACAACAAACATCTTCTGACCCCAAATGCTGATAGTGCCTAGGCTGAGATCCCCTTGTAACTAACTGAAGAGTCCTCATCCTGTTATGCCCAAGTCGCGAAATCTCCCAATGACCACCAGGGACCTGGTATCCAATGCAAAAGCAAGAGAGTCTTTATTACCAAGCTCGAGCTGGGGCTCCCACTGTTACCGACACAGCAGCTATAGGGAGGAGACCCGAACTCTGGGTTTCATTGCTTATATAGGGTATTCTCGCGCGAAAAATGTTACCTTCTGTGGAAGGGTTAGGTATTGGGTTCTGATTGGTTCCCATTTCCCAGGCTTAATTGCTTAATTCAAATTTCCCGGGCAGGTCAAAAGTCCTGAATGTAAAGTCAGGAGATCCTAATCTGGGATCTGATTAGCTCACAGGTGGTGGGGTGAGGTCAGGGGCTTTCCAAAGACTCTTTCCTCTAAAATGGAGTCTTTTTTTTTAACAAAATAGGGTGGCTTAGGTCCTTCAATCCTTCATTAGAAACAAAACCTTGCATGGTTTTAGAGTTCCATCCAACTTGTTTTAAGCTATTAGAAAATCTTAAGGGAACCAAAGTATGTCAAAAAGCTATGCCATTCTAGATTAGATAGTATAAACAGAGTCTAAGAAAGACCTGTCAGGTGATATGAACAAGTTAGGCCATCTGGATCCTGTGTGCTATACGCTGCTTGTTTTAATGGAGCAGCCACTGTCCAGCTCCAGGAACTTGTAGCCAGGCAGGAACAAAGGCTTACTGGTAAAACAGCTGTTAAAAAGTGAATTTTCTTTAAAAAGTAGAGAAGCCAGAAATCTAGTTTTCTTTTAAATGTGAAGTCTCCTATATTTTAAATGTTTCTAATTCTATTTTTAATAGACCAGGAAGGAAGACCAAATAAATTTAATCTTTTTACCATCAGTTTTTTATTCTTTTTCTCCATTCACTTAACAGACACTAACTAAGAATCTATTATGTTGATGTGGGGAGGGGATATAACTAGGATTATACAGAAATACACAGAATTCTTCACTATTCTGAAGTGGTGAGTTTATCCTACAACGTGTTTCCTTCACTGAGGATCAAGCAAACTCTTTTATGATTCTTAGTAATGTGTTTTGAATTAACTGATCAACTGACCTCATTACATTTCCTTAGCATCTTTTCCTATTATAATGGCCACATATACCTGGATCTCTTATTCCCCAATTAGCAACTCAGAGCAACTCAGGGACAGTGCTTTGAAAATTAAAGGTCCTAAATTTAATGGCTTAGAGATGTTCTACTCAACTCATATCTTCCATCTCTTTTTCTTTTTCCTCAACTTTTTTTTTTTTTTAACTTATGCCTGTCTCCATTTTATCATAACTAAGTGACTTAATGGACTTAGGACTAAGTATGTTTAAAGTACTTTACTTTGACCCCATTACCCTCGAGGAGGGAATGGCAATTCACTCTGGTATTCTTGCCTGGAGAATTCCATGGACAGAGGAGGTTGGCGAGCTACAGTCTGTGGGGTCATAAAGAGTCAGACATGACTGAGCAAATAATACACACACACACACAATGCAACTAATAAGGAACCTTCATGTTACCCCAGTGGCTCCTTCAACAGCATTCCAGGTTAATGCTCTTATTTTATTGGCTCTTTCACAGTTTAAAATTTTATATTACACTACTGCATATTATTATGAAATATGCTTGAAAATCTCTGCATCATGATACAATTCCTTCCCTCGCCCTGTTTTCAATATTTGTGGCTCTCAGCTTGGAGATTCCCACTAGTTAGTAAGTGGGATGAGGCCGTGTGGGTTTATTGCCATGTGGACTTCCCTGGGGGCTCAGTGGTAAAGAATCTATCTGCCTGTCAGTGCAGGAAATACAGAGACACAGGTTCAGATTCTCTGATGAAGGAAATGGCAACCCACTCCTGTATTCTTGCCTGGAGAATCCCATGGACAGAGTGATCTGGCAGGCTACAGTCCATGGGGTCATAGACAGTCAGATGCCATTTAGTGACTAAACAAATTCCAAGAACAGTGTTTCTAAAACCTTTAGAAATTCCTAAATAACAAGAATGATAAAGGTACCTTGATGTTCATAACAAACCTGTTTCTCTTGAGTTAATGTTAATGAGGTTACTTTTGAAAAGCATCTAAAGAAGGGAGTTGGTTGCTAGGGAAACCCACCCTGAGATTAGTGGGTTGGAACTTTCAATCTCACCCACTTGTTCTCCAGGGAGGAGAGAGGGGCTGGACGTTGAATTACTTGCCAATGGCCAAACATTTAATCAATCACACCTACATAATGAATCCTCCTTAAAAACTAAAAATGATGAGGTTGGTCAAGCTACTGGGTCAGTGAACAAATGGAAATGGGGGTAGTACAGAGAACGTGAAGAAGCTCTGAGCCCCTACCCACATAACTTGACCTCTTCACCTTGATGTTCAATTGTATCCTTTATAATACAATTGTATCCTTTATTATAAAGAGGATAATAAATAATAAGCTGGTAAACATCAGTTCAGTTCAGGTCAGTTCAGTCACTCAGTCGTGTCCGACATTTTGCGACCCCATGAACTGCAGCTTGCCAGGCCTCCCTGTACATCACCAATTCCTGCTGTTTACTCAAACTCATGCCCATTGAGTTGGTGATGTCATCTAACCATCTCATCCTCTGTCGTCCCCTTCTCCTCCTGCCCTCAGTCTTTCCCAGGATCAAAGTCTTTTCAAAAGAACCAGCTCTTTGCATCACGTGGCCAATATCAGTCCTTTCATTGAACACCCAGGACTGATTTCCTTTAGGATGGACTGGTTGGATCTCCTTGCAGTCCAAGGGACTCTCAACAGTCTTCTTCAACACCACAGTTCAAAAGCATCAATTCTTCAGCACCCAGCTTTCTTTCTAGTCCAACTTTCCCATCCATACATGACTACTGGGAAAACCATAGCCTTCACTAGACAGACCTTTGTTGACAAAGTAATGTCTTTACTTTTTAATATGCTATCTAGGTTGGTCATAACTTTCCTTCCAAGGAGTAAGTGTCTTTTAATTTCATTTCTGCAATCACCATCTGTAGTGATTTTGGAGTCCCCCAAAATAAAGTCTGACACTGTTTCCACTGTTTCCCCATCTATTTCCCAAGAAGTGATGGGACCAGATGCCATGATCTTCATTTTCCGGATGTTGAGCTTTAAGCCAACTTTTTCACTCTCCTCTTTCACTTTCATCAAGAGGCTTTTTAGTTCTTCTTCACTTTCTGCCATAAAGGGTGGTATCATCTGCACATCTGAGGTTATTGATATTTCTCCCAGCAATCTTGATTCCAGCTTGTGCTTCCTCCAGCCCAGCGTTTCTCATGATGTACTCTGCATAGAAGTTAAATATGCTGGAAAACATAAAAAATAAAGTACTTTAGTGAGTACAAACAGATTCTGGAAGAATGAGAATTTTGTGTCTAAAATCAGTGTAATTTGTATAGACCCTGTTATCCTGATTTGTATGTTTTGATCTATGTTCTAAGAACCTTGTGCCTAATAACTCATTTAATTCTTTCAACAACCCATGGGAGATCATTTTCATATTGTAAATGAGGAAACTGAGTTTCAGAACGGTTAAGGGACTTAATCATTATCACACGTGCATGCATACTAAGTCGCTTCAGTTGTGTCCAACTCTTTGCGACCCTATGGACCATAGGAACCGTCAGGTTCCTCTATCCATGGGATTCTCCAAGCAAGAATGCTTGAGTGGGTTGCCATGCCCTTCTCCAGGGGCTAGTCCTGACCTAAGGATCAAACCCAGGTCTCCTGCATTGCAGGCAGATTCTTTACCATTTGAGCCACCAGTTGCTAAGTTTTGATGCCAGAATCTGAATCCTGGCCATCTGTGGAAGCCCTTGCTCGAGACAGAACAAATATGTGGGCTTAAATTTGGGATTTGTTGTCTAGTCTCTAGATCATGGCCAACTCTTTTGTGACTCCATGGACTATAGCCCACCAGCCTCCTCCGTCCATGGGATTTCCCAGGCAAGAATACTGGAGTGGGTTGCCATTTTTCTTCAAGGGATCTTCTCAGTCCAGTCGAATCCACATCTCTTGCATGCAGGCGAGTTCTTTACCACTGGGCCACTGGCATGGGTCAGGCAGAATTGGGATAGGAGGGCAAATTAGAGGAAAACACAAGTTCTGCTTCACCCTCCCTGATGAGTCTCTGTGGAGTTTAATTCTTGTTCTTACTTCAGGCTCTGACACATTCACACACATGCACAACATTTACATGGAGTCAGACGTCAGACCTCTAAAAAACTGACATTTCTGATGACCCAGAGCCACCGTGCCAGGTCTGAACCTCATTTCTCCTTCCTGCTCTTCTATGTTAACACTGGCAGTTTACCCTCACTCTGTGATGATGAGAATTAGGTTAAGTAATTTTTGTCTTCCACACTCTCTTCTAAGTAATTAACCCAATTTATGCACAGTTTTATCTTTTAAAACTAACAGAATCATCAATGGCAATTATTATTTAGCTCACATCCAGGCTACTGAATCTCTTGTATATTTGCAGATTTTTAACAATCAAATTTCTCTATTTGCAAGTTTCAATTTTAGGTAAGGAAAATATAAACTTGAAAAGAGATTGAAAGTAAGATTCTGTGTAAAATTTACTTTTTACCTAATTTAGAAAGCCCACTTAAATATACGTGCATTCTAAAAATATAAAAGAAACAAAACATTTTTTATAGTAGTGTGTGTATGTTAATCCCAAACTCCTAATTTACTCCTTCCTCCTCCCCCGACCCAAGATACTTTTGAATTAAGTTTTTTCTTTCTCAAGATATTTAAGGAAAGAATTTTCTTTAAAAAAAAAAAAAAAAAACCAAAGCCCTGTTTCTGTACAGTAAAGTGGACTCATTGCATTAGTCATCTACAGTATTAAGAAACTAATAATTGTTTTTTATGCTTTTCAAGCCTCTTAATTTAGTAAACCTATAATTGAAAAGCAAAACTTTGCAATAAAATAATATAATTCAGTTCATGTTGCTATGGGAAAGTAAAGGGTTTCCTCCCACTTTAGTTTATTAATTTTCAAATAATGCTTAAGGGCTTGTTATGATAGTTCTTTACAAGGTAGTAAATATATAGTTATCCAGACTGTCTGGGTTGAAAACTAATTACCATTAGAAACTGAAGCATTTAGGCTTGTTATTTCTGCAAATCAAACGACTCCAAATACAATTTTCATATTAAATCCAATGTGCAGTGATCTAGGGATAGCCTCTCAGAGCAAACTATAATCTAAAACATCCCTCTTTCTTATTATTGTTGGTAAGCAAGCCAACTGGAACTTTAAAATGTGGCAGGGAAAACGGAAGTTGGGGAGACAGGTAGTGAAAGCAACAATTTGGAAGAACATTAAGTTTCTTTCAATGCAAACTTGTAGAAAGGGAAGGCAGGAAGAAAATACATTATCTAAAGGAAAATATCAAACACTATACAGATTAGAAGGCATGCCCAAGACTAAATTAACAGAGTTCTCTATAATTTCCCTTGGCGCTGTTTGCTTGCTATCCTTTGCCAGTGATATTTTTACCTCTCACATTTAAAAAATAGTGTTAACATAGGTAAAGTGCTGCTGCTGCTGCTAAGTCGCTTCAGTCATGTCCGACTCTGTGCGACCCCGGAGACGGCAGCCCACCAAGCTCTCCTGTCCCTGGGATTCTCCAGGCAAGAATACTGTAGTGGGTTGTCATCTCCTTCTCCAATGTATGAAAGTGAAGAATGAAAGTGAAGTTGCTCAGTCGTGTCTGACTGTTAGCGACCCTATGGACTGCAGCCTACCAGGCTCCTTCATCCATGGGATTTTCCAGGCAAGAGTATTGGAGTGGGGTGCCATTGCCTTCTCCATAAGGTAAAATAGAAACAGTAAAAAAGGAGAGTTTTGCTACTCAAAAGGAAAGTGAAAGTATAAAAACACAAGAAATTTCATATTTTTATTCATATTTAAATAATCATACATGTTAGACTTTTAAAGTTATTTCCAGACAAGTTCTTTAAAAAGACAAATAAGGGTTTTTATTTCCATTTAATAATTTCAAGGTTTAGAAATTAAAAATATTACAAATATAAAAATAAAAATACTGCCAAATACACAGTAAAAAGTGATAATGTTAACTAATATTTTTATGCAAATTAGATGACTACCAAGATATGTATGTCAAGTGAAAATGAGGAAATTATTGGAAATGTTTGTGTTTGTGGGCTTGAGTCAGGATATGGTGAAGAAAAAACTAATTTTGAAAAATTAAAATCTTTGATTTAATAATAAGTTGGCTGAGCTAATTTAAAAACATAAAAATGTGATAATTATATATTGTATATTATCAAATACAAATATTATTATGTATGCAATTACTTTGTAGAAACAAAGGGATTTATCAGTCAACAGCAATCCTATGAAAGAGTCTTTAAAAGTTTACATAATAATTTATGCAATTGATATGTTCTTTAAAGTTATGGACAAACACAATTTTATACTAAAGCCTTTGTCATGTTAGAAGAGAAAACATTTTAAAATAAATTCCATTTAATCTTTCTAAAAATATTCTCATTTTAATATTTTCCTTTATTTGGTAAACTGGTTCACATAGAGGTATACTTTTTGACAATGAATTCTTATTTTTCAAAAGGTAGATTCCTTAGGGCTAACTTTAATTTGTGTCAATTTACTTTTAACCCGTGTTTTAAACATTTTCTTTATTTTTGAATACTATTCAATGATGGCAAGTGTTATTGAGCAGGAAATAATATAGAATAACAAATGTGGCTGGATGGATGAAAGTGAGATGAAAGGTTCATCTTCTGGGAAACTTTTTGACGTTGTTGACATTAAGTTGTAGGGCTTCTCAGCTGGCACTAGTGGTAAAGAACCCACCTGCCAGTGCAGGATAGTCTGAAGATGTGAATTCGATTCCTGAGTTGGGAAGATCCCCTGAAGAAGGGCATGGCAACCCACTCCAGTATTCTTGCCTGGAGAATACCCATGGACAGAAGAGCCTGGGGGGGGCTATAGTCCATAGGGTCATAAAGAGTCGAGCACAACTGAAACAACTTAGCACAGACACATGACATTAAGTGGTAGAAGAAAGAGACTGATTCCCCCAATATGATATATGTCTTTTCATTCCCAACTTCATCAAAATTCTCCATTACAATATGTGAGAAAGTGACATCATGCTTAAGAGACAAGAAATTTGAATCTGACATCTTTCCATTCTCTATTCAACAAAAATAGCATAAAACCATAATGACAACACTAATATTTATTGAGCAATTATTGTGTCACTATGAAAAGTTGAACATATACTTCCATTCTTTCCCCCTCATTTGAAACTACTACTATTTTGTACTATATTTATTTTGCACATGTATTATCTTACTTGTCTTTCTCCCCTCACTAGAATGTATATTCCAAGAATATCCTTAATGAGAAACTCAAATAAACAGCCCCAAATCCACCCCTTCTATTTTCCTCTTTTAGTGTGAGATGTTTTCCTGCAGCATTTTAGTAGAAATACTTTGTTTCCTACAGATCTGGGGAAAAGGCAGGCAAATGAAGTCCTTAATATAGGAGTAAGTGTGGAAAGAGGAGAGTGAAAAAGTTGGCTTAAAGCTCAACATTCAGAAAACTAGATCATGGAATCTGGTCCCATGACTTCATGGCAAATAGATGGGGAAACAGTGGCTGACTTTATTTTGGGGGGCTCCAAAATCACTACAGATGGTAACTGCAACCATGAAATTAAAAGACGCTTACTCCTTGGAAGGAAAGTTATGACCAACCTAGACAGCATATTAAAAAGCAAAGACATTACTTTGTCAACAAAGGTCTGTCTAGTGAAGGCTATGGTTTTCCCAGTAGTCATGTATGGATGGGAGAGTTGGACCAAAAAGAAAACTGAGTGCTGAAGAATTGATGCTTTTGAACTGTGGTGTTGGAGAAAACTGTTGAGAGTCCCTTGGACTGCAAGGAGATCCAACCAGTCCATCCTAAATGAAGTCAGTCCTGGGTGTTCATTGGAAGGACTGATGTTGAAGCTGAAACTCCAATATTTTGGCCATCCGATAAGAGCTGACTCATTTGAAAAGACCTTGATATTGGGAAAGATTGTGGGCAGGAGGAAAAGGGGACAACAGAGGATGAGATGGTTGGATGGCATCACCGACACGTGGGTTTGGGTGGACTCCGGGAGCTGGTAATGGACAGGGAGGCCTGGTGTGCTGCTGTTCATGGGCACACAGAGAGTCAGACAAGACTGAATGACTGAACTGAACTGTGGAACGTAATAACAGAAAGAGAGTCTATGTCATTGAAATTTAGAGAATGAGATGTTAGGAAGGTAGGAGGAGCCAAACTGTCTTCAGTGATGAAGCATGATGGGGCAACCTGGTTCAAGTCTTAAAAAGCTCTTTCCAGTAGACTTTGGCCAGAATGTGGTTGCAAAAGGGAATCCTGGAGACAAGTTAGGAGAGCACTCCAGTAAACCAGACAGGAGATGGTGATACAGCAGAAATTAAAAGGTAGACATATTGGGCACATACACATAATGATGAGAGAACTGATGTGATTTTCTAATTAATCGCACTAAAGCTAAGGTCCATGAAGGCAGCAATTTTCTCTTTCTTGTTCTTGTGAATTCCTCATATCTACAAAACAGTCTGGCACATAAAAGATGGCCTATTTGTAAATAGTATAATAGGATATTTACTTTCTGTGTGTTTTGCTCCATTTTTAGTAGTTTTGTGGCTTTAGTTTGCAAAGTTAAAAGATGGCAACCTGATATTAGTCCATAGAAAATATATATACATATATATGTGTATATACATATGTGTATGCTGCTGCTGCTGCTGCTAAGTTGCTTTGGTCGTGTCTGACTCTGTGAGACCCCATAGACGGCAGTCCAACAGGCTCCCTCGTCTCTGGGAATCTCCAGGCAAGAATACTGGAGTGGGTTGCCACTTCCTTCTCCAATGCATGAAAGTAAAAAGTGAAAGTGAAGTCGCTCAGTCGTGCCCGACTTTGTGACTCCATGGACTGCAGCCTACCAGGCTCCTCCATCCATGGGATTTTCCAGGCAAAAGTACTGGAGTGGGTTGCCACTGCCTTCTCTGACATATGTGTGTGTATATATATATAAATGTATATTATATATATATATATATGTGAGGGAGAGAAGCAGGAAGAGGAGTAATTCTTTACTGAAATCCAAATGCCTGGGAACCATTATTCTAAAATGCACTCTATTAAAAATCACCTCTTAGCATCCTAATTAAAGGTGAAATAGTAGCTGTGGGGCTCAGGAATTTTCATGCATATATATACATTTCATTGTATGTTCATATGTGTATATATATATATATATATGAAAGGGTGTTTATGTGTATAAATGGATGCTTTTGGACTGTGGTGTTGGAGAAGACTCTTGAGAGTCCCTTGGACTACAGGGAGATCCAACCAGTCCATTCTGAAGGAGATCAGCCCTGGGATTTCTTTGGAAGGAATGATGCTAAAGCTGAAGCTCCAGTACTTTGGCCACCTCATGCGAAGAGTTGACTCATTGGAAAAGACTCTGACCCTGGGAGGGTTGGGGGCAGGAGGAGAAGGGGACGACAGAGAATGAGATGGCTGGATGACATCACTGACTCGATGGACATGAGTCTGAGTGAACTCTGGAAGTTGGTGATGGACCAGGAGGCCTGGCGTGCTGCAATTCATGAGATCGCAAAGAGTCAGACACGACTGAGCAACTGAACTGAACTGATGCCTTTTCAAGCACTGAAAAAATTAATCCTCTTTTTAATGATGAAAATAATACAACTCTAGCACTCACACTGATGAGAGATCATTTGCAATGAAAACACACTTTGCTTTAGTTATTGATTTTAGAAACACAAAAATTTTTCAGCCTTTATCTATAATTTTGCCTAATTTGGCTAAGTTTAATTACTTTCCATAATAAACTTTCTGTGAGACTGGTTTTTAAGTCACTACTCTAGTCACAGCAGTGACCTCAATAATCAGAGTATTTCTCTGTGGACATTTCTAAATAGAGCTGAAACAATTTTCCAGTCTAATTTATATAAAAGGAACTGATCTAGGCCAAATAATATTCTTCTGTGTTTGTATTGAAAGAAAATATGGAAGCCTTCTTAATATTCAGAAACAGTTCTCACTCTATAGATTACGACATTCTATTTATATTGTATTGGAAATTCATCACATATTTTCTTCAGCCATTGGCTTGCAAAATAAGGTCATATAATGTGAAATGGATTTTTTTATATAATCAAGTAGGTGAATGTTACATATCCTCACAGATTATTTCTTTGGAATCAATTATATTCAAAAGTTGTATAATAAGCTTTTAAATCTTTATAGGAATGTGAAGTAATTATTGTTATGTAGATGGCTAACTTGGAAATTTTGCAACTCACTTTACAGCACGTGCAGTTGTCTTGTCGAGAATAAACTTGGGCTACTCCAGTGTCTGACAGAAATGTGCACAAATACTATGGAATAAAGCATGAGAATATTACTTGACCCATTCAGATTTGTTTCCTATAGCTAAACAGACTTATTTTTTTCAAGGGATTTGACACTAATTCTTTTGTTTGCATTGTGGACACAAGATTCAGTTACCTGTACTGGTGATTGTTGCTCTTTGTAAATATCTAAAGACACCATGTCTCTGATAATGGCAAGTTGAGAAAGGAAACCTGTAAGTATGCATGTGTTATTATTATGAATTATTTCAAATGGAACACACCAGGTTTTCCCAGAAAATTAAAGCAACATGTCCTCTTTCTTGATCAAAAAACATTGTTTATTAGATATAAAGTATATTTGTACAAAGATTAAGATAGAAAATGAGAAGTTTTCAAAAACTGAAATTATACAACGCAAAGTTTAAACTCCTTTAAGTTGCCAAGTAAGATTCTGCAATTGTTCCTTTAATGACTGTTAATTATTAAAATTCCAGTTTTATACTCTTTGCTTTTAAACAAAACCCTGTGATCCACATCCTTATGAACTAAACACTCAATAAAACTGAAAGAAAAAAATAGAAGAAACATTCACGCCAATGATGATGGAGCACACCAGTGCTGAAAGCCCTCTCTTTAGCACTGGAGTTCTGACTCAGCTCTTAAAAGAAATGTGGTGACTTTGGGCAAGCAGCTTAGCCTCTTTTACCATGTCTTTTTATCTGTATAATGGAAATAGTAATAATATCTATTTCACAGTGTTGTAAAATCTAAATGAGTTAATATTTACAAAGTTCTTACTAACTGCCCAGCAAATTTCTAAAAATGTTTATTGTCTAAAATAAGTAACATTCTTATATAAAAATAAAACTCTGTGGCACAAAGTAATAGTAACTCTGGCTTCCATTTACCAGGAAGGGAGTTTTGAAACAACAAGAAACTGCTGAAACATAGCAATGGGAATTCCAAATAAAGAGAAGAACCAAAACAGACAAACAAAGCAAAATATGATACAAATTATCTTCAATCTCTTCCCTAT
This sequence comes from Neotragus moschatus, assembly GCA_006410615.1. Lineage (NCBI taxonomy): Eukaryota > Metazoa > Chordata > Mammalia > Artiodactyla > Bovidae > Neotragus > Neotragus moschatus. The sequence goes on from SJYA01001806.1 coordinate 694,130, forward strand.
TATGGAAATTAGCATTAGGGACTTTGCTGATGCACTTTAATTATCATTATGTCAAAACAAAGATAAAACCTGTAGAATACTGGTTTTCTATATTATGATAAAAACTGTAATTTGAATTAAAGCTCAACATTCAGAAAACGAAGATCATGGCATCTGGTTCCATCACTTCATGGGAAATAGTCGGGCAAACAGTGGAAACAGTGTTAGACTTTATTTTGGGGGGCTACAAAATCACTGCAGATGGTGACTGCAGCCATGAAATTAAAAGACGCTTACTCCTTGGAAGAAAAGTTATGACCAACCTAGTAGCATATTCAAAAGCAGAGACATTACTTTGCCANAATAGATTAGTTTATACCACTGTAGAAAGAACAAAAATCTTCTGGAAAATAACTTTTTGAATAGCAGGCCAGCCCCTAACAACTGTGTGCCTGTACAAGAGTATAACTGAAGACCCACAAAACATGTTAAAGGCTTCAAAGCAGGTTGAGAAATATTAAGTAAAATATATCTTTCCTCCTTGACAAACATGCTTCATAACAACCTGATCAGATACAAATGTAACAGACTCTGCAGACCCCTTGGAGATCCACAGCTGATTTTGATCCTGGTCACCTCTTCTCTCCCCATACTGCCAGCACATTGAATTGCCTTGTCATGAATTTGAAAGTTCTAGTCCTCATATGAATACTCAATCCTCTACAGAAATTATGGTACATTTATACAACAGAATATTACTTGGCTATACAAAGGAATTCATTTGAGTCAGTCCTAATGAGATGGCTGAACCTAGCTAGAACCTATCGTAAAGAGTGATGTAAGAGAGAGAAAGACAAACAGTTTATATTAATGCATGTTTATAGGAATCCAGAAGGATGATACTGATGAACCTATATCCAGGGTAGCAATGGAGATGCAGACATAGAAAACAGACTTGTGGACACAGAGGGGAAAGGATATGGTGGGACAAATGGAGAGAGTAGTATGGAAACATATATATTACCATATGTAAAATAGATACATGCATGCTAAGTCACTTCAGTCATGTCTGACTCTTTGCGACCCTGTGGACTGTAGCCCACTAGGCTCCTCTGTCCACTGGATTCTCCAGGCAAGAATACTGGACTGGATTGCTTTTCCTGTAAAGCAGATAGCCGATGGGAATTTGCTATGTGATGCACTCAGCTTAACCCAGGGCTCTGTGAAAACCTAGAGGGGTGGGATGGGATGGGAGATGGGAGGGAGTTTCAAGAAGGAGGGAATATATGTATACCTGTGGCTGATTCATTCTGATGTATGGCAAAACCTAGCACAATATTGGAAAGCAATTATCTTCCAATAAAAATTAAAAAAAAAAGACCCTCAACCCTTACCTTCCTTAAATCTTAGCCCTCTGGTCAACTTTCAGACCTAAACGTGGCCCCAGTCAATCCTCAAAACTTGAGGTCCCAAGAATAGGCATGTGCCAGCTTCAAGAAACTTGAATTCACTTGTTTGGTTGGGGATTTCCAAATTTTCACACCTACTTGATCCCCATGATCCCAAAGACTTCTCACCCTTTTGGAGAAATACACAGGACTAAGGCAGGGATTCCTCCTACCTGGGGATACTGATGAACAGAATAAGTCTAAGATTAGTTTCATAAACCACACACGAAATCAGTCTTATTACAGTCACACCAAGCATGTAGGTGATTTAAGGACATGATAGATATCTTTCTACAAAAATACAGTGTTTAGCCTGAGTGACCTACTGCTCCTGGATTATTTAGAATGATAAGGTTTGTTATGAGCAACATTGGTCTGGCCCATTTTCCTTAGATCTTTCTTATTCCCATGAACTTCATTTAAAGCAGTGACCTCATTGACTTACTTACGGTAAGTCACTGATTCAGTTCGTTAACCATTCAAAAAATATTTACAAAGCATCTAGTATGTGCCAGGAACAAATGTCAGCACTGGAACAGTGTTCCAAAAATAGACACCACTTCTGCCTTCCCCAAATTTAAAATCTAAGGGAAAAAAATCACACAAGCAAAAGTAATAATGATGCTGTGGGTTAAATGATACCTAGGGAATTCTGAGAGCACATACACAGCTGTTCGAAATACAAGGCAGACTTTGTCAGGAAGTGACTTTTGAGCTCACCCCATCAAGGAAAGGTAGATCTTAACTATGTACAGAGTGGAGGACATGTACGAGAACCAGAGGGAAATTATATATCCTTACGAAAGAATATATTATATTATGGAAAGAGAGAGAAGTTTCTTACTCAGTATCTTTATGGGTAATAAAATCTGAAAAGAGAAATAGCAAGTGATGATCATGATGTAGTCTTCAGGGATCATCATTCAGGACCTTGAAACTCATGGCAAACATTGACCTTGATTCTAATAGTAATGAGGAAGATCCGTGGGCATTGAAGGGCTTGGTGAACGGTTCAGTTCAGTTCAGTTCAGTTGCTCAGTCGTGTCTGACTCTTTGCAACTCCATGAATCGCAGCATGCCAGGCCTCCCTGTCCATCACCAACTCTTGGAGGTCACTCAAACTCATGTCCATCTAGTCAGTGATACCATCTCATCCTCTGTCGTCCCCTTTTCCTCCTGCCTCCAGTCCCTCCCAGCATCAGGGTCTTTTCCAATAAGTCAAATCTTCGCACAAGGTGGCCAAAGTGTTGGAGTTTCAGCTTTAGCATCAGTCCTTCCAATGAACACCCAAGGCTGATCTCCTTTAGAATGAACTGATTGGATCTCCTTGCAGTCCAAGGGACTCTCAAGAGTCTTCTCCAACACCACAGTTCAAAAGCATCGATTCTTCGGCACTCAGCTTTCTTCACAGTCCAACTCTCACATCCATACATGACCACTGGTAAAACCATAGCCTTGACTAGACGGACCTTTGTTGGCAAAGTAATATCTCTGCTTTTTAATATGCTGGCTAGGTTGGTTATAACTTTCCTTCCAAGGAGTAAGCGTCTTTTAACTACATGTCTGCAATCACCATCTACAGTGATTTTGGAGCCCCACAAAATAAAGTCTGACACTGTTTCCACTGTTCCCCATCTATGTCCCGTGAAGTGATGGGACCAGATGCCATGATCTTTGTTTTCTGAATATTGAGCTTTAAGCCAACTTTTTCACTCTCCTCTTTCACTTTCATCAGGAGCCTCTTTAGTTCCTCTTCACTTTCTGCGATAAGGATGGTGTCATCTGCATATCTGAGGTTATTGATATTTCTCCCGACAATCTTGATTCCAGCTTGTGCTTTCTCCAGCCCAGGGTTTCTCATGATTTACTCTGCATAGAAGTTAAATAAGCAAGGTGACAATATACAACCTTGACGTACTCCTTTTCCTATCTGGAACCAGTCTGTTGTTCCATGTCCAGTTCTAACTGTTGCTTCCTGACTTGCATACAGGTTTCTCAAGAGGCAGGTCAGGTGGTCTGGTATTCCCATCTCAGAATTTTCACAGTGTATTGTGATCCACACAGTCAAAGGCTTTTGCATAACCTCAATAAAGCAGAAATAGATGTTTTTCTGGAACTCTCTTGCTTTTTCCATGATCCAGCAGATGTTGGCAATTTGATCTCTGGTTCCTCTGCCTTTTCTAAAACCAGCTTGAACATCTGGAAGTTCACGGTTCACGTATTTTTGAAGCCTGGCTTGGGGAATTTTGAGCAGTACTTTACTAGTGTGTGAGATGAGTGCAATTGTGCAGTAGTTTGAGAGTTCTTTGGCATTGCCTTTCTTTGGGATTGGAATGAAAACTGACCTTTTCCAGTCCTGTGGCCACTGCTGAGTTTTCCAAATTTGCTGGCATATTGAGTGCAGCACTTTCACAGCATCATCTTTCAGGATTTGAAATAGCTCAACTGGAATTCCATCACCTCCACTAGCTTTGTTCGTAGTGATGCTTTCTAAGGCCCACTTGACTTCACATTCCAGGATGTCTGGCTCTAGATGAGTGATCACACCCTCATGATTATCTGGGTCATGATCTTTTTTGTACAGTTCTTCTGTATATTCTTGCCACTTCTTAATACCTTCTGCTCTGTTAGGTCCATACATTTTCTGTCCTTTATCGGGCTCATCTTGGCATGAAATGTTCCTTTGGTATCTCTAATTTTCTTGAAGAGATCTCTAGTCTTTCCCATTCTGTTCTTTTCCTCTATTTCTTTGCATTGATTCCTGAGGAAGGCTCTCTTATCTCTCCTTGCTATTCTTTGGAACTCTGCATTCAGATGCTTATATCTTTCCTTTTCTCCTTTGTTTTTCACTTCTCTTCTTTTCACAGCTATTTGTAAGGCCTCCCCAGATATACATTTTGCTTTTTTGCATTTCTTTTCCATGGGTTAAGGTAATCATAATCAACTTATTGTCTTATGAAAGTCACTCTGACATCAGACTGGGGAATTTTTCAAAGTTCTGTATCATCAGATAAGTGGCAGATAATGGTAGCTAGTCCATGGATATGGTAAGAACATTAAAAGGAATCAAGAGATTGGGGAAATCAAAACTAGAATATTACTTAGCAAGCAGGAGTTGCTGGGTGTTTGAGTGTAGAAGATGAGGAAACTGAGTTCTGGATGTCTGTGTCAGGCATCTAGGTGGTTAGTAAATTCTGCTAAGACAAGTAAAATGAAATAAGAGTTTAGACTGCAAGGGAAAGAGGATGAATGAGTTTAAGATAATGGTGGGACATCCAAGTAGAGAGTTGTCTATGGCCAGTGAATACACTTAGGGAAGACAGTCAAGTGTAGGAATAGATGTGGGTACTGCCATTGAATAAAGAACAAACTAATCCATAGTAAGGAGCAGGAGAGGAACAGAGGGAGTATGTGGGGTGGGAATAAATGTTCGAGGGCAGAACTTTAAGCATAGGGTGGCAGAGAGAGAAGAAATTATGTAAAATTAAGAGAGATACTAGAAAATAACATGAAGGTTGGTGAAGGGAATTTCAGAACTTTTAAACACAACCAAGGCTTTTTTTTAATTATAAAGAACCTGAGTGTCTACAGAACACACAACTTTATATTTATTCAAAGACATATTCATATGCACAAGTTTTTCTCACAGACTACATACACTTATAATCACACCTACTCACACTCTATATATACACCCACACACATTCACAGACACCACTCATAGGTCCATAAACCCATGGTCATGGTAATACCATTTATAGAAATTTTCATTCATTAAATTCAACCTCAGGTCTCTGCTAGTACATTAATTATTAACCTAAGGAAGTCTACTGATTTAAAAATGAGAAAGCTTTGGTTTGTTATTTCAACAAGAATATGGGTCACATTTCCATCTGTTAAATGGGAACAATAATACTAGCATAAGAAAGTTTAGGGGCTTAATTGATGTTTATCAAGTGATTCAAGAACCTAAAATGAAAGGTGTTATGTAATGCTATTACTGTTGCTAGGATTGACGGTGGTGACCTACCTTAGTATTTGAGTATTGCAATATCCTAAACCACAATGTCATTCAGGATGATCACAATGTAATTCAGGATGATAAAACAAAAGATATCACTAGATGACTTAAAAGTGGTAAGGCTATCACTGAAATGTACTGTTGGCTATTTATATTTCATTTTTTTATGTCTGTTCAGTTTTAGCCCTTATTTGTCATGCAGCTCTCTGATTCTCTATGTTGCCATAATATTCTAGAGCAATTTGACTGTGCTGAAAGAGACATTGGGGGTCTTCCAATGCAATCTTGAATTTGCCCGATGAAAACAATGAGTCCTGAGTTTATATTATTTATCCCCAGATCACCCAGTTAGAATTTAAAATCGTCTCCTGCCTTTTGTATTCTCCACTAGACAATATTTCACAAACAAGAAAATAATTCTGAAATTAGGAAAAAGTGAAGTCAAAGTCATTCAATCATCTGACTCTTTGCAACCCCATGGACTACACAGTCCATGGAATTCTCCAAGCCAGAATACTGGAGTGGGTAGCCTTTTCATTCTCCAGGAGATCTTAACCCAGGGATTGAACCCAGATTTCCCACATTGCAGGCGGATTCTTTACCAGCTGAGCCACAAGGGAAGCCAAGAATCCTGAAGTGGATAGAATATCCCTTCTCCAGCAGATCTTCCCAACCCAGGAATCAAACCAGGGTCTCCTGCATTGCAGACAGATTCTTTACCAACTGAGCTATCAGGATACCATACCAGATAAGGGGGGCTTTCCAGGTGACTCAGTGGTAAAGAATCTACATGCCAATGCAGGAGACCCAGGTTCAATTCCTGGATAAGGGAGATTCCCTGGAGAAGGAAATGGCTACCCACTCCAGTATTCTTGCCTGGGAAATCCCATGGACAGAGGAGCCTGGTGATCTACAGTCTGTGGGGTCCCAAAGAGCTAGACAGGACTGAGCAACTGAGCATGCATGCATCAGATAAGAGATCTAAGAAAATGTCACCAGTTATAACAAGATAAACAGGCTAACAATATCTATTAGAAAGATGAAGCAGCACTTCTTTTTAAAATTATGACAAAATATACTTTAAATTTAATATTGCAAACAGAATACCTGTTACCAAAGAAAACTTAATATACAATAGAGACATAAGAGCAAGAAGAAAGTAATTAAAATTCATGAATTGCCATTGAGTTATATAGGTTCGTCTATTGTTAATCTTGGTGAAAGGAGCAAATTTGTTTTCTCTGGATATCACAGATGTGTTTTTCTTTTCTGGCACAAATAAATTTTGAACTGCCATGTTCCATATCCTGAGGATGAAAAAGAAAGAGGAAGAGAAGAGGAGAAAGAGGCCTAGAAGGAGGAGAAAGGGGAATAGGAGGAGGAGGAAGAGGAAGAAAAAGAGGAAAGATAGATCTCTGTTTTCATTTAGTTTATGGTAAGAATCCTCTTGCAATGCAGGAGACACAAGAGACACAATTTTGATCCCTGAGTCAGGAAGATTCCTTGAAGAAGGAAATGGCAACTCACTCTGGTATTCTTGACTGGAAAACCCCGTGGACAGAGGAGCCTGGTGGGCTACAGTTCAAAGGGTCGCAGAGTCGGACATGACTGAGCAACAAGAAGACAATAAACAAATACTTTCAGATTTTAATCAGTACTATAATGAAAATAAAACACTTGCTTATTTGAGCTTCTAATTTAGATAGAATAGTCTAGGACCACAGTGGCATTAGGTTAGAGCCTGGAAGATGATAAGAATAAGTGAAGAATATGAAGATGTGTACCCCAAGCAGGGAGAATGACATGACTAGAGGAATGCTGCTTTTAAGGAAAAAGAAAGCAAGCCCCTGGGAGTGGTAAGCAGTGAATAAGGGAGGAAATCAATCAGGTGAGCGTAAGGGTGTCATTACATCACAATGCTGTGGAATGAGCTTAGGGAGTTTGAACCTTTAGTATTAAAGGAAACCATAGAAATGTTTTTGGTTATAGTAGTAAATGTCAAATATACATTTTCAAAGGGTGGTTGTGATTATTTTATTAGAATGGGTTGTGAAAGAAGTGAAGAATGAAATCGGGGAGAATTGCTAAGAAACACCACCGTGGCCCAGGTGACAGCTGATGGTCACTCTGGGCTGAGGGACTGTTGATGGAGGTGGAAAGAAAGGACAGGGGCAAGCTGCTGACCAGGTGGACGTGACAGAGAAGAGGGAGGTGTTAGTGTGTCTCTAGGGGTGGGGTGGGGGGTTGAACATACATGAAAGTAGGGCCATTATTCAGCCCTATTCTTTGGGCTTTACTGGCTGTGAACCACTCAAAGTCTGGTTGCTCCTGAAGTCTAACTTCTTCAGAGAACACTTCCCTGGCACTACCGTCTGTAGTGTTCAGTAGTTCAGTTGTGTCTGACTCTCTGTGATCCCATGGACTGCAACAAGCCAGGCCTCCCTGTCCTTCACTATCTCCTAAAATTAGCTCAAACTCAAGTTCAATGAGTCAGTGATGCTATCCAACCATCTTATCCTCTGTCATCCCCTTCTCCTCTTGCCCTCAATCTTTCCCAGCATCAGGGCCTTTTCCAATGAGTCAATTCTTCGCATCAGGTGGCCAAAGTATTGGGGCTTCAGCTTTAGCATCAGTCTTTCCAGTGAATATTCAGGGTTGATTTCCTTTAAGATGGACCAGTTTGATCTCCTTGTTGTGGAAGTTACTTTCAAAAGGCCTCTCCAGCACCACAATTTGAAAGCTTCAATTCTTCAGCACTCAGCCTTCTTTATGGTGCAGCTCTCACATCTGTCCATGACTACTGGAAAAACCATAACTTTGACAGATCTGTAGTCTAAATCCCCAAGTATTTTCTCATAACATCCCCCATGAAACATCATATTTAGTCCTTGTTTGTGATTTTTTTAAAAATTCTTTTTACCAAGTAGACTTGTCTATTTGTCTGTTTATTCACTGCATTATCTGTAAGTTTTAGCAAAAGTATTGTACATAGTAAATGCTCAATAAATATTTATTGAACAAATAACTAAATAAAGTAATTCTTAATTCTTTCTCACTTCTTACTCTGCCACATATCTCCCATCTAGAATTTGTCAATGAGAGAAAGACAGACAGACTGAACAGTTGTCTAAACAATTAAAGTACTACAGAATTTTAGGGTAGCACCTATACGATCCTGTAATGATGGACATATAACATTGTACATTTGTCAANATATTTATTGAACAAATAACTAAATAAAGTAATTCTTAATTCTTTCTCACTTCTTACTCTGCCACATATCTCCCATCTAGAATTTGTCAATGAGAGAAAGACAGACAGACTGAACAGTTGTCTAAACAATTAAAGTACTACAGAATTTTAGGGTAGCACCTATACGATCCTGTAATGATGGACATATAACATTGTACATTTGTCAAAACACACAGAACTATACAACACAGAGCGAACCCTAATGTAAACTATGTGTATGTGCAAGTCACTTCAGTTGTGTGTGACTCTTGGCAACCCCGTGGACGGTGGGCCACCAGGCTCCTCTGTCCATGGGGTTGCTATGCCCTCCTCCAGGGTATCTTTCCAACCCAGGGATCGAACTTGGGTCTCTTAAATCTCCTAATTGGCAGGTGGGTTCTTTACCACTAGCGCCACTTGGGAAGCCCCAAAGTAAGCTATAGACTTCAGTTAATAACAATGTATTAATATCCATTCTTCAGTGATAACAAATGTACTACAGTAATTCAAGATGTTAATAATAGGAGAAACATGAGGGAGCATAGGAGTATATGTGGGAATTCTTTGTACTTTCTGTTTAATTTTTCTATAAAACTAAAACCACTCTTAAAAATTAGTGTTTATTAATTTTTTAAATGCTAGAGAGGGAAATGGGTCCTAAAACAGTTGTTTATAGTTCAGTTACAAGGAAAAATTCTCTGTCCCTATGCCCAGTACTAACCAAGCCACTTATCTCATTTCCAGCTGNCAGTGCCAGTCAATTGAGATATGCACCCATAGATCCTCAGAGAAGGGGATGCTTGAACTGATACTGAAGGACAAATGCAGTCAGGTAGGTAAAAGGAGGCAGATATTCCCCACCTGTTCATCTCTAATTTATAATACAGGTGATACCAGCCTCTCCTACACACATTCCACAGGGGCTAAAGTCATAGTCCAGAAAAGTATAAATAGATCACCTTAGTGATAAACTTTAAGCAATATGCAAAGTGAATAAAAACTAAAAATTAAATCCAAATTGTTAATCTGAATTTAAATTTTAGGCTTTTTCTTTGCAAATGAAACGCATAATTCTTAAAGCATTAGTGTATATGTAATTGCATCATAGCTGATAAACTTTCTCCTACCTGAACTAAAAGTGATTCAGCCTGTACTTTTGCAATGAGTAATGAAGAAACTTCCAGATGGAGAGGTTTAATTTGTGAGATTTTCCTTAGTCTATTCACATTGGCTTTAACTTCCATTTTAAATTACAGAGGGAATTCCCAAAATTTCAAAGAGCCCCAAGAGATCTGGTGAAACAGCTAATCTCTTTCTAGGAGCATGCTAACAAAAGCAATTTCTTACTGAACTATATGCTGCCCAGTGGGACTGATAATGAATCTGCATTATGGTAACCTTTATAAGAAGGGAAGATAAGAAGACCTTTTGGGGAGGTATATTTATTAGGTGGCGAATGTGTCTTTCTGCATGTGGATTCTTCTGTTTAGATCCACTATTCACTCAACTATGCCAAGAAAGACCTTCTGTCTTCCTGCTTTCAGCAACTCCTCTGAATTTATAGCATCCACTCAATTACATACCATGATGTCAGTAAATAGCCAACACCAATGTGTTGTACAACTTTTTCAGTGTCTGATTTCTCTCATTTTGGAAAGGCAATAGATTTGCATAGCCGATTGCAGGCTTTATACTAATTTCCCTCTAAGATTTATAAAGCGCTCATACTTGTTAGCACAGATACTGTGTTTGTTTATAAACTGGAAAACGGGAGGGAAAGCTTGTACACTGTCAACCAAATATAAAGAAAAAGCATTTACTGGGAGTCTCCTACAGAGGGCACCTTCACCTTATTGGAAACCCAACTGAAAGAGAAACTCTGTGGTTACTGAGAAATAACTAAATCTTAAAGTCAGAAAGCACTCCCTTGTTTTTGTTAACCAGCTTACTTCTCTATGGTATCTTTGTTACCTTATCTTTAATGGAAAAGAATTGGCACCCACTGTATAATCATTCATAGATACAGGCCACTAACACAACCTTATTATTATGTTCAGCTTGCCTGTGGGTGAGCTGGAGACAGCTGTTCATATTACCTAAGAGGCAACAGATCAATGAAAGGAAGGGAAGGACAAGTTTTGAACTGCCTTTTTGCAACAATGTCCTTTATACAACAGAGGGTATTTTTAAAGCATTGTATCAGAAAACAAAGGCTGATAATAAAGTGTTTATGAAACAAACTTTTGCTGTGTTGTTATGATTATTAAGTGCTTTTTAGATTAAAATCAGTTACATAGAAACAAAAAGTATTTCAGCTTTGGATACCAAAACTACTATGGGTTATAGGCTATAAATCTAAGGAAGTAATTGCTATTTTGAAAATTCTGAAAATAGGCATGCGTGCATGGGTGTTGTCAAGAAATTCCTTGAAACTGTTTTTATGTGTCTAAATAAGTATGAAAAGACATTTTATTGATCATATTGTAAGAGATTATCACACTATAAAAATATAAGTATCTTTTCATAGAAAATATGATCTTTAAAACTAAACAGGCTAAGTACAGTTCATAGTTAGAGGACTTTAAATACAGCATTGTTTGTTGTTGATTTCGAATGTCTTATGGTTTGTGATGGCTAATCAAATTAGCACTCATGAATCCAGTATGTATAAACATCGCTTTGTATATTTGTTTTTGACTATTCCTGATTGGAGGCTTCTTTCAGATATTGAACAAGTAGTAGTTAGATTTATGAGGACATTCTGATTAAGAAAAGTTATTAAGAAACTGATGATAATTATTTCTAAATATTAAGATTAAAACCAACATTGAAGACAGGAGTTTATGTCTTTATATTTACATATAAAATGCTTTTGTTTAGTTACTGAATGCATCGTCAAATACCTACTATATTTACAATGAAGTTTATCAATTATAATTATTATTCTGTGCTCAGAAGTAACTAAACTTCTAAATGCTACTCTTGGCATATAGTGTTTGGGAACACTTTAGTTCTCCTTTAAGATAAGCTTGAAATAGACCACAAATAGATATAAATGAGCTTTAGCTATTAAAATTAGTTTGATCTTACGTCTTTTTTAATGATTTATGTGGTCAAAGTCCAGAGCTTTCTATTGACATTAGGACCGAAATTCATATTTTTGTAAATTTTAATTCTTATTTAGTAATAGTTATTAATTTATCAATCAAATCACTTAACATCAAAGTATAAAGAATTGCCTAGAAAGTATATCCTTAAATTTATGCACACACTGTTATCAATATGTTTCAAAATCAGTTAGTTTCTGTCAGAAAAAAGACCTATTTCTTATCCAACTGTGTTGGTAGTCTTGTTCTAGAAAATACCTAAAGTAAGGCCCTAATCACCTGCCCAGCCGTTCCTGTCACATTGTTGATATTTCCTGGTGTTCGGTGGTTTCTCCCACTCTGTGGCATTCCAGAGCTCAAGGCACTTCTTTGAAGATATAAGGCCATTCAAGTCTTCTCAGCTTTGCAGTTTCACTCTAAAAGGAGAGTAAATGAAAAAGGCGTGCAGTTTAGACAGTTTAAATGGGGCAGCAGGAGGGTATGGTATTGCTCTGTTGGGAATTGCTTGTGAGTGATCCTTGGATCATCTTTTGGAAAAGCAGAGTGACCTTTCTAAAATCGGGATTTAAAAAAAGGATAGGAGAAGAGGCTGTCTAGTCCTCTGTGGAAAAGCAAACCAAGTCTGGTAAGATACTACAGAAAAGTAATGTATTTACAAGATCAACTGCCAGTTTAATGCCTGATTCTGCATAGCACTTCAACAAGCAACTTTCATTGGTGGATGCTGCCATATTCTGGGGCTTTCCAGGTGGCTCAGTGATAAAGAACCCACCTGCCATTGCAGGAGACATGGGTTTGATCCCTGGGCTGTGAAGATCCTCTTGGAGAAGGAGATGGCAACCCACTCCAGTATTCTTGCCTGGGAATGTCCATGGACAGAAGAGCCTGGCGGGCTACAGTTTATGGGGTTGCAAAGTCAGACAGATACAAGTTAGCAACTGAGTAGGCATGCACGCTGCCATGTCTAACCTAAGGAAACCAGGGGTAGTCACAAAAACCAAGGAACACCAGGGCTTTTGCAGTTTCACTAACTGTGTAATATCATGTACTTGTTAAGTATTTCTCAAGATCCTAAAATCTTGTTCCTAAAACAACAGTATTTCTCCAGTTCTTTTTAGAAGTCTCCCTTCTAATCATGATGTACTGTAGTGCATAAGCACATCCGTTTACGCATCCACCGAGAAACACATTTCATGGCTCTCTTAGACCTTATAGAAATGCGTTATACAGGTGATAGAAATAGGTAGAGAAGCACTGGTCTAGATCCAAAGGTCAGTCTGTTATTGTCTCAGTTCCCTCATACATGAAATGAAAAAAGAATTTTTCCTCTGCTTACATCACATAGTCTCTCCTTCAAGGATAGCTGCGGGAAAAAACAATGAGGATTTGAATCTTATACCTGTCTTAAGCCTCAATTCCTGTGAGTATAAAGGGAAGCTCTCATATTTTGCTAATTGTCAGTTTCCTCTTTTGCAAGATCACAGATGGGTACAACGGGCTGCGGGTGAGAGGCTGCCCATACTGGGAATGTTCTGAGGTTGCCGCTGAGCTGAGGGGAAAAACAGAGAACCAGCTGTGATGGTGTCTGGAAGAGGAAACCACGGTCATTGGAAGAGGAAATGATGTGATGAATTCTGTAATCCAAGGATTTGTAGACTCCCCTAACACAAAATTTCAATGATGTTGTAGTCAAAAGATGCAACTGAGATAATAATATGAAATTCTGATCAGCATGAATATCTTTTTCTTCTTACATCCTCAGTGACCTATATTAAAAAATAAGTGAGTTTTCTTAAGAATATTGAAGTGATGGCAGTGTTAAAAAAAAAAAGAACTATACAAATAATTGCTTACACTCTGTGCTTACGCACATTTGGGAAGTAGAGTTTCGCAGACGAACTTACTTTTTCTCATCATCTGTAGCAGCGCTTCAGAGTATAAAGAAAAAAGAAAATGTTAGGCAGTCAGTTGGGTCTCTTTGTGACCCCATGAACTGTATCCTGCCATGTTCCTCTGTCCATGGGATAGTCAAGGCAAGAATACTGGAGTGGGTTGCCATTCTCTTCTCCAGGAGATCTTTCTGACCCATAAATCAAACCCAGGTTTTCTGCATTGCAGGCAGATTCTTTATCATTTGAGCCACCAGAGAAGCCCCCTTTAGAGTATATTTTCATTTATATTTTCAGTCTTGAGGAAGACTCCTCAATGACTCCTGAATGACTAAAAAAAGAAGATGTTCTTTATGAGGTTCAGATGCAAACTTTTGTTATAGGACTAAGATTCTTTCCCAGCTCTATGAAACCCAATTTATTAGCATTTCTAGATTTTTGCCTCAAGAATTTTTCTAACTTGATGGCATATTAGAATAGAAATGAGCATAACTAAATTTTGTGAGTCTTCAGTATCCTGGTCTGAATCAAATGATATAGGATTTGGGGAATGAGCAGTTTACACAATCTGGGGACAAAGGAAATGAGTGGCATAATGTAGAAGCAGTTTTAATTAGCCAGCTGACTTTTACTGAGCACCCAGCAAGGGCTAAGCATTATATTCTCTATCTGAAAGGAATGGGAATGACTTGAGACCACCTGAAGAGAAACGTATCAACAAGTGTAAAAGCCTAATATAATGGCCTTACCCATCAGCACAATGATAGTTATTATCTGCAAAGATTCCTGGATGTGCTGAGTCCTGAGCAAATCAATGACTTATAAATTCTGACTTATATAGGAAATGGTTGTTTTCCTAATTCCTTCTTTAAACACTCAAGTGCGGTTATGCTGGGCATGTGAATGAATAGAACTCTGGTTCGAAAACTAAAATGCTTCATAACATATGGGGAAAGCTTGAGACTGAGGAAGGCAGTACCCTCTCCCTCAATGTCAGTACACTTTGATTATGTTACGCCAGAATAAGGAGGCCTGTGAAGAATTCCCAGAAACTAGTTTTTATATAGCACCCTTCCAGTGTCCCACAGTCCTCTCCAGTGGAGAGGAGACGGGGAGGAAATTGGTGGAGACGGGGGTTGATATGAGATAACCAAGTCAAACAAAAAATTAATAATAACAACTCAGAACCCGGCATAGATATTATTAGCAGAACATGTATTACTCTCTGTACTGGTAATTTTTAGCAGTTAATTTCTAAATTTTATTTAGTTTTTATTGAAGTATAAGAATTTTATTTTACTTATAGTTGAAGTATTAAAACTCAACATTCAAAAAATGAAGATCATGGCATCCAGTCCCATCACTTCATGGCAAGTAGATGGGAAAACAATGGAAATAGTGACAGACTTTATTTTCTTAGGTTCCAAAATCACTGCAGATGGTGACTGTAGCCATGAAATTAAAAGATGCTGCTCCTTGGAAGAAAAGCTTTGACAAACCTAGACAGCATATTAAAAAGCAGAGACATTACTTTGCCGATAAACGTCCATATAGTCAAAGCTATGATTTTTCCAGTAGTCATGTATGGATGTGAGAGTTGGAACATAAAGGAAGCTGAGTGCCAAAGAATTGATGCTTTTGAATTGTGGTGTTGGAAAAGACTCTTGAGAGTCCCTTGGACTTCAATGAGATCAATTCAGTCAGTCCTAAAGGAAATCAGTCCTGAATATTCATTGGAAGGACTGATGCTGAAGCTGAAACTCTAATACTTTGGCCACCTGATGTGAATAATTGACTCATTAGAAAAGGCCTTGTGCTGGGAAAGACTGAAGGCAGGAGGAGAAGGAGATGACAGAAGCTGAGGTGGTTAGATGGCTTCACCGACTCAGTGGACATGAGTCTGAGCAAACTCCAAGAGATGATGATGGACAGGGAGGCCAGGCGTCCTGAAGTCCATGGGGTTACAAACAGTTGGACACGACTAAACACCTAAGCTGAAAGAATGTTTTATTTTATTTATAATTGAAGTAGAGTTCATTTACAATGTGTGTTAGTTTTAAGGGTACAGCAAAGTGATGCAATTATACATGCACATATATATATACATTTTCCAGATTATTTTCCATTATAGGTTATTACAAGACATTGAGTGTAGTTCACTGTACTCTACAGAAACCCCTTGTGGTTTACTATTTTATGTATGTAGCATGTATATTTTAACCCCAGACTCCTAATTTCTCTCTCCCCCTCCGTCACTTCCCACCTCCTGTGTTAACCATAATTTGTTTTCTGTGCTTCTGAGTTTATTTTGGTTTTGTAAATAAGTTCATTGGTATATTTTTCCGATTGCTAGGCACATTCTCAAAGCACTTGTGTTCATCCTTTTCCATTCCGCTGTTTGAAAATGCACTTCTGTGTCAGGATTTAACCTTTGCTAAAGCACAGGGCTGAGACAGTCACAACAAAACACCTTCCCCTTAAAACTAGGACTTCAGAGCCCTGTTAAATCAAAAGAAAAATTCTTTCCCTCCTCCCCAGTCTCACAGCCCTCAGGATTTTAAATGGTAATGACCAGTTCATTTGAGAAAATGGCATTTGAGTGCTTCTCTTCACGAGCTCTTAAGGCGTATAAGGTGTCTCTTTCCCAGGGATGTGCACCTCCTTTTGTTTTCTGGCATTACTGGAACTGACCTGGCATGGATCACTGAGTGAGCAGGCAATCTTAAACACTTCTCATATAAATTACTGGTTCCTTTCCAAGTGCAATTGCTCACAGGGTAATATACCATTTTACAACTTTGATAGCAAAGTCTCTTCGTTCTACTGGGTTCCACATACCCCCAGGAAATGAACAGACAAAAAGACTGATGGATATGTGAACCTCAGAAATGTACAGTCCGGTTCAGCCTTGAGTAGGTACATCGTGGGCACTTTGGGATCTTTCAATTCCATTCCGTGCTTCGACTCTTCTCAAATCCTCTTTTCTTGCTTTAAAAGCCATCAACAGAAACAAAAGTACAAAATGACACATCTGCATAAACACTACAAAAGCCAAAGCAGTAACAAATATGGATATCCACTAAATTCTATTTTTCAGAATTTTCCAGAAAAGAAGATAATGCTCACATCTTATGGTCTCTAATTTTTAGGTAGAAATGACTTATCTTACTTCTACGCAGAGGAGGCTTGCCATTAATCGACCACTTCAGGATTCATTGGTTGCTAATGATGGCCACATTTTCTAAACCAACGTCTTTTTTCCCATGAACTCTAACAACAAGGTGTGTTTTTACTGACAGTTGACTCGGATCAGAGCTGGCAGGATTGTATTTCAGGTTGTGGCTCTGTAAAACCCTGTAACTTTCTTTGAAGTTAAACAGTGTCAATCTGTTTCCATGTCTGAATAACTCTTAGAAGAGCCTGCCTGACCCAAGTCAACTCACTGAAACATACTATTTCCCCATAATTGATGTTCCAAATGAATGTCCTTTCATAATAAAATGTGCTGGGAAACAAAACAGCTTTGCATCCGGCACAAGTTGCATCATAATTAAATTTTATTTTATCCCATCGAGGCATGCTAAATGTTGAGCAAAATATAATTTTAAGTAATTTGTTTGTATTCTTATCTGTAGGAGTTGGAAATTAACAGCGTTGCTAGTTTGCGTTTACTGTTAGGCCTGGAGAGCAGAGAGATTGCTTTGCAAACATTACAGTTATTATGTCTGCAGTTGGTACTCTTTGTATAAATTATTGATCAGCTAGCTTATTTTTCTTTCTGCTTAATGGATATTATAGCATAGCCGTTTACAACGCTATAGTTAAGGTTGTGTCAGCACTTCCATTATAATAAACCCTCTGTTACAGGGGGTTTATAACTTGTTGTAAAAATTTGCTCTGGGCTGAAACTTGACATACAAGATCTTGAGCTGGAAGGTGGCAATTGTTATTCTTTCAACTTAAAAAAAACTCTTTGTTCTAAAGGGCAATAAATAAATAAACAGTTTATTCTTTGTTAACAATCCTTGAAATTTCTGACTTCAAATAGAACAATTTTTATAGGCTATTTGCTAGAGAATGACCTCCTCTTTTACTTAATAAAGCAAAGAGACAGAAAAAAGACCACGATAATAAGTACAAACAACCTCAGAAAAAGACAGTGAATCAATATAAACTTTTATAATCAAGTTTAATACATTTCTCCTAACATTGCAAATTATACCATAATTTATGTTTTAAATTAAACATGCATTTACACTACATGACTTCTTTCCATCTCCATTCCCAACTATGTGCAACTATTGTCCAACTATGTCAAGTTAGTCCCAGTACTGAACTTCTATAGAGAAAAATGACGTTTTGGCTTTTTAAAGAGAAAGGAGTATGACAATTAGAAAATGCCATATATGAAAAGGTGCAATTGAAGGTCCAGTGTTTCCTAGAAAACCAGGGATTTAAATATCTGCCTGACTTTTTGACCTTCAGTACAGTCTGTCATCCTTATCATGGCCTGATTTAAGAAATGAAGGGAATTAATCTCAATTTATACTATTTTTGTTGTGGCTTCCTTTTACAATCCAACTCTAAAATGATCTCACTTTATTATTATTATTATTAAATATTTGCCTGTACAACTCTTAATACCAACCCACAGACTACAGATGGAATTAGATGCTTAGTGCTGGAAGTAGTGATGGGTGAGTATAACTAAATTATTCTGCAGAGCTGCCTACTGGTCATAGGAATGATGCAGTGTAGACTAAGGAAAGCCAGTCCATGATGATTTTCTTCTTTGTAACTGTTCTCCTCTTTGCTCCTCTAACTATTCTCCTTCTCTCCCTTGACTTGAGTTTAGAGATTTCCTACAATATGCTCCATAGTCAGCAAAGTATTTTTGGCCACATGTCCCCTTCATTCTGAAGCAGGAGAAAAGGGGCTGAGGATAAGAAGATTGAGGGAGGAAACAGTGAGGTCAAATTGTGCCATTTGGTTCTGACATCTAGGGAAATGTGAATATGACTGGGTAATTACTGTATATATTCAGTAAGCATACATACAGCCCATGCATTTCCATGCTGAAAAACAAGTCTGAGTTATTTATAATAACTTTAACCACTTCTTTATTAAGAATGGAAGTTTATAATACAAAGTTTGAGCGCTTCAAGTTATAGCGTGTTCAGCTTCCCACCTTCTGTCCTTTAGGTAATTTATCACCAAGCTCTCTGTATCTGATTAGAGAATGTCTCCTTGAGATAGAAGCCTTATTCCTTGTTTGAGCAAAGGTGGGAACTGGAAAAGAGGGAGATTGTAGAAGTGAGACTCTAAATCAGAAGTTGGAACCCCAAGTAGGGAGAGCAGAGACAGGAAGCATAAAAGTAGAGAAGTCTTCGCTTAAGGTAGTCATGGTTTATCTGCTGAGCTGATGGTGAGGCCCTGTGACTGAGTTAAAAAGGCTTGAGAGAGTTACTTGGCATAATTTCTTCATCTTCAATGATTTACTACTGAAGGGTAAACATCAATTTTGGACTCTCCTGAGAAACATTTAACAAAGTCAGTCAACTACTGGTACCCTGTTATCTTTCTAGATTTGCCAAACTTGGAGAACTGTTTTATAAACCTCTGCCTGAAGTTTGTATTTTTTTTTCCCCCTATTGAGGAAGAGGTCCATTAGTACATATGCAGATGTAAAAATGATCTTACTCTTTACTTCTCCGTTGTGCTATATCTTAGAATTGTTCAGAAGTGCAGCCTATTGTTAAAGCTATTTGTGCCGGTGCGCTAATGCACTCTTTGATTGAGTGAATTAGCAGTCATAACAATCTGGCAGTCTGGCCATAGAAGTGTGCTCAAATTGATTTGTGTTATGGCTGGACTGGAAAATCTAGTGTTAGTTGTTTTTTGCCCTGGGGCATTGTTTGTACCAAACCCCACTTTTCATTTAATTTTCCAATACATTTTGAAAGATTGAAATGCTTGTGATCAACATTTGATTCACTTGCATTATTTAAAAAAAATTCTGAAAGTAATTTCAGATTCCAAAAAACCTTGCTTTCAATTAGAGTAAACATAATTAGAGTGACGTCGTGCTTGGAATGGTAAGTCTCCCTTTGAATCTATTAAGCATGTTATCTCCTTGTCCTGTCACTGAAAGGAATTCAGTATCTATCTGAAATATACATCTGTATTTTTCTGTGCATGCTTCTAATTGAACTTGGGGAAAAAAATAAAAGAATAAAATTGCGGGGAGCCTTTTCTTATTCCCCTTTCTGCATATTCCTAAATTGTTTCTGTTTCATTTAGTGATGTGTAAAAAGAGGATACTTAAAGCTTTCAGGAAATTTTGAGATGTTCAAGAAACATTCAGATATGTATTGTCTGTAAGAGTTACTCGATCATTTTAGTATTTTTATATTCTATGAAATCCCCATTTTCAGTCTTAACTATATCAATTGCTATATTGAAGCCCTAAAGATTTAAAGACATGACTTATCCTGGCTTTGTCAATATTTGTATCTATCTTACAATCTTCTACTTTGCAGTCATTTACCAGAATTATAATGCAGCATGAATAAACCTTAAAAATGACTATTGATTACAGAGAAAGCTTTGTGAAATCATTTAGTCAGTTTCCCCACTTGAGAAATCAGTGAATAAAACAGGTCAATAGATAAAGATGGAATGGATGTAATACAGTGCTCTGCCTCCCAGGGTTATAAAAAGGGTCAAAAATGAATCCCCATAGAATTTCTGTTTTTATACTTAGAAAATAAAATGATACTCACCAAATCCCAACTCTAAGTCCACCTTTCTACAGATTTATTCTTCGTTTTTAAACCATAGGTTTGAAAGTACATTTTTATGTTTCCCTGTTTCAACAGAAGCATTTCCTTGTCACTGTCCCTTTTAACCAAATAGGATGCCCTCATCTTCAGGCTAAAGTGCCTGTTGTCACCCAGGTATTCACCGGGACTTTTGCTGCAACAGCTACTCTCTATTTCCTCACTGTCTCCTGCAACCTTACAGCTCTTCTCAAAACTGCATTTCCTACTGCAGTGGACTCTGTCTTCTGTGCCGATTTTTGTTAAGTAATAGATGGTGAGCCCTGAGACCACTCTCTCTATTAGTTTCCATTCACAGGGATATCGTCGGGGCCACGGAAGGAGGGGGAAGGGGAAGGGAGGGGCCAGGAGGGGGCAGAGGGAGGGAAGAAAATACCTTCCCTGAACTGGTACAAGCTCGGCTTCAAACGATATCCTAGGAAAGAAATTAAAGACTTCTTAATTAGTGCAGCAATTAAGCTTTCTTGGTAGCATTTTAATCAGCACAGGCCCTATCAAAGGACAAACAGAACGATTTGCAGGTCTTTGAATTTTAAACAGTCTTATTGATTTCAGCACAATACGTCTTCACGACACACAGGGAGAATTTTCTAATATCAGTTACAGTACTTTGAGTTTTGCTTATGCAAATTGAGTGAAGGTTGGAGAGGAGGAGACGGAAGGAGAGGACTTGAACCAACCAGAGATGGAAAACAATAAACAAACAAGACAAAAGCTTGAAAACCTAAAGATGTGATACGAAGAGTGGGAATTTGAAATCTGTGCAGTTGATTTATCTGCTGTTACGAAATAACCTTGCCTTAATCATCGATAATATTTCTCAAAAAAAAAAAAAAAGAAAAATTTGAATTTTTTCTAGGGTTTTCTTTCCTGAATATTTTAATTTGCATTATGTGCCTTTTCTAATACTATTGTGTGATCAAAGGGATAAGTGTTAGTTCCTAAAAAACAAAAACAAAACCACTTCAGAGACCTGAGATAGGGGTGAGGGGGAGGAAGCTCCCACTCAGGTCGGGGCCAGCTCCCCAAGCCTTGCCTCTGAATGGAGCACGTGCTGGGAGACACAGGTTTTCCTGCAGAAAATTTGGATTTTGCTTTGATGTTGGGTGGGATTATGGCGTGGTCAGCTATCACTACTCCCTGTCCTTGGCTTCTGAGAGTGGCAGGTATTGAGTGAGTGACAGTTTAAGGAAATGTGAGAAATGAGAATACTTAGAGCAGATTTGGGGCATTTAATTTCAATTTTTTTCCATTTGCAGGACTAGAATTTAAAATGAAGAAACTAGTTTAGGATTTTAAAAACTATAGCAAGTTTATTTAAGTTGTGCATGCAATTCCAAAATAAAATTAGTTTCTCAGGACTTAATATCTTCTTCCTCACCTCTACTGATTAACATAGTCATTTGGAATTTTTTTTAAAAAAAGGTATTGTTGTCCAAAACAGGCTTAAAGACTTAAAGAAGTGTTCTGATTTATGTGATTTATGTCCAATCCCTACTTTTAACTGAAGTCAGACAAAAGTGAAAATTGATATAAATTATTTCTGAATATATCAAACTACATTGGCTAACTAGGCAAAACAATTGTATACACTTTAGCTATCTTATAGAAATTAATCTACTTTTTAGCAACAATTTTTTTTTTGAATTCTTATGACCCAGGAAAGCCTCCTGATATAACTGCTTTATCCCCAAAAGTTTAGTATAAACTTAGACAAATTAGTCAATAGTGCCCTATTTCTCTATAAATATTTCCTACACCTTTTGACAGTAGACTTCAAAAAGGTTAAAGAATTAAAAAGATAAGAAATGTGATAATAATTTCAATACTAAACTGTGAATCCGATGCTAATAGTTTATTTTTGAAATCTGTCAAATGCTAAAGCATTGTTTCTATCTTGTGAAGTTAATGAACATGTGCAGACAGGTTTAAAGCCTAATTATTTAAGATTCCTAGTAATATAAACAGAGAACAGACTTCACTTGTGCTCAAATCAGAGATTGGTCAAAATTTTTGAATAAATGGCACTTCCATGCAACAAGTTAGAAAAGGGAAGAAAAGCAGAGAGGAAGGCAAAGAGGAAGAGAGTGACCCTAAACTCAGCCCAATGTTTTTAAGCATAGCTACCCTTTCTGTCTTTACAAGTCAACTAGTGAGCTTTGTTTTTGTTCATTATTTACAAAACATATTTCTTCAAATTGAGGACTTTCCCAAAATACGATAGTCTTCAAATATATGTGCATATATAGTATATGTGTGTACGTATATATGTACACACATATATATATTTATTCAAATAACACATTAGCAGCTAGCCTTAGGTCTTAAAGGACGAGAAGATGGTTGGCGTCTGTGCAAGACGGGTTAATTACTTATAGAGTTTTAGGTAAGAAAAAGTAGTGCTTTCTTCCCCCCTTCCCCCACTTTCTAAATCTTCAGGGGTGCCCGATCTCTTCGAATTCACTTCATATGATTGGCATTTCTGACCTTTGGGGCGGAAGTTAAGTTATCCTGAACCATCCACATTTCTGTAGCAAGCATTTCTTTCTTTCCAAAATCTATTAGGAAATAAAGAATTGAATACGGAGCATTCCATGATTCTTAAGCTATTTCAGACTGACTTTTCCCCCACAAGTTGAAAACTCTCCTGGAATTTTCACTACCTTTAAACTAATACATAGTTGAGTCGACAGATAAAATAATCAGATACAGAAAACATACGCTTTGCTTCATGTGGATTTTCCTCAAAATAATTTCTTAATAATCATGAAATCAAGGGATGTGTTTTCATTTATATCTCTTGCCAAAAAACACACACACACACACAAGCCAAGATACATCCTAAATCCCTTGAAGGAGAGCTCGGAGCGCTCTGGCTCCTCTTTAAGTTGGCAAGCGATTGCTTAGAAGGTTTTGAAAAAAATTACGAGTCTTCGCGGACGAAATGGAATATTAAGACATGCAATCTAACGGTAGTAGAAAAGTAGATGGTCTCTCTTTCTGGTCGCCACTTCTGGGTCTCGGCTTTTCCTCGCGGTCCCTCCCATAGTTTCTCTCCTTATTCTCCCCCCTCCCCGCCCTTTCCCCCCACCCCCGCTCTCTCGCTTTCCCTGGGTCTCGCGCTCTCGGAGTCTCTGCTCCGAGTTCCTGGTTGGATAATTTGGGTTAATACTAGTGAGTGAGGTTTTTGCGGCTTCAAAGGGTATTTCAAGTTTCCGGAGCTCCTCCCCTCTGCACCGTGTGACAACAACAACTCGTCCAGCCGGCAGCCTGCACTTTTCAGCTCATTTTCTCTCTGTCATTCCCCTCTCAATCTTTGATCAATGTACTTGCCAGGGANTGCTCCGAGTTCCTGGTTGGATAATTTGGGTTAATACTAGTGAGTGAGGTTTTTGCGGCTTCAAAGGGTATTTCAAGTTTCCGGAGCTCCTCCCCTCTGCACCGTGTGACAACAACAACTCGTCCAGCCGGCAGCCTGCACTTTTCAGCTCATTTTCTCTCTGTCATTCCCCTCTCAATCTTTGATCAATGTACTTGCCAGGGAGAACCCAAGTCCTTCAAACCTCCTCCTTTTCACCTTCATCCTTAACTTTGTGCTAGAGAGCGGGACCCACACAACCACAGCCGACCCTTCCCGCCCCCGCCCGACCCCCCCCC